>CM044400.1:18295000-18652500 GCA_024322285.1 Musa beccarii
CAATCTAATTATCAGAGAGCAGTTTCCATAATTAGTAAAGACCTGCCAGCCAAAAGATATATCTTGTGGAATATTTTGCCAGAGCTACATCCTCCTATTTAGGAACCAATTGCATAGAAGTATTACCACAACCAAAAGGTTCATATTGACAGGTCATTCAATCTAGAAATTAAGAGATCACAATGCAAAAGAGGATATATTGCAAAGAAACCACAAATTCACATACGTAAAATATTATTTTCTTGGAGAAGAACAACCATTTAAATGTTTGAAGATGAGCGACACTATGTTCCGATCAGTGATAAAAAGCTTCAGGCACGTTCACCAAAGTATCATGTAACATTTCATTGAGATTTAACCCACCATATTGCATCATGTTGAAGAATATCTGAAATGTGTTCCATCACTGTTTGCTACGGAACCAACCAGACTAGAATCAACCGAATCAAGCCACAGCTAGATTGACGACAGATTTTGATTGTATGCTTTTGGGTTTCCCTTTTTATGGCCTAATTCTTTTCACAGTCAGTACTCACCTCAGTGTTAAGCTCACAATCATCCGCCATGTATGATGGCCACAAGCGATTTATGGGAATGATGCAGCATTCCTCCAAAGCAAAGAAAAATCTGTTGTTTCTTCATTCATTCTTTTTAGTTTCCGGTTTTCTTCCCTTTTTCATCTAGTACCATCATCAAAACAGCCTCTACTGAGATTCAGCTTGGAACAACATGCAGCATGTGACATTCCATCAACTATGCATGTCACATGCAATGAATTCTTGACTCCTTAATTGTAACTATATAAAGATCCTAGTTCTAAAAACTTTGCATATGTTTCGCGTTAAACATGAAAGGAATTCTAAGAAGAAAAGAAGATATAGATATGAAAAAAGGTATTAAGAATGTGTCAAAACATATGAAGTGAAAAGCACACTAGTTCCAATATAGAACATATTAGCTAAAATCATACAAATAAAAGATCAAGGTGACAGGGATAGCCTACTCAAAGAATGGAAATCATAGGCTAATGCCCCAAAAAGTTGTCTACATCTACAAAGTACTAGAGAAAATTAAACTTCAAAAGAGCAGTGTCAACTTGATTGAGATGGCCATTTTTTCCAAGAACATGCCTCCAAGCTGCATGAAGTAAGCCGACTAAAAGTTATTTTAATTCTCAAGAAGAGAAAAGGAAACCCCAAATATTCCAATACTTACACAATTGGAGTTTCTAATTATACAAACAAAGTTTCCTATTTTACTCATAGTATCATACTCTGAACATTAATAAGCAGAGACTTGATAACTACTATGATAACAGAATATATGAGCCCAAACTCACACCTATCATCTGCATGGAGATCAAGAGAAGGAATGACATTCTCTTCCATAGGTGCTACAACATGTTTTCTCCCTGTTTTAGCCTGTGTATTGAGAATGGGCAGCTTAATCTATTCAAAATATAGGCATAATAAGTAGATCATCCACTTGACTAATATAACTACAGTATACAAATCATCCACTGAACTAAATAATAGCACACTCAAAGTCTGGGAGAACAGAGGGCAGGAAATTTAGCTCAAAGGATATTCCTAAGTCTTCATAGACATTATGATTACAACAGCACAACCACCAACAAGGTCACCAGGTCAAGCAATATTATGGTTATTACCCAATCTTATACAAAGAGTTGCTTGGAGTCTTTGCCTAAATTTATTAATTTAAGTATTCTTATATTATATTATATTATACTATATTATATATATGTATATGTATATATATTTCTCCATATATGCAGCCTTCCCTCTTCCTTAGAGAGGCTATTTTCAAGACTCAAAAATTGGCCACAAGGTTGAAAAGGAGCAAGCTTAGTGTTGTACCAAGGTCCACCCTAATACATGTATATATGAAATCTCCAGATGAGAAAAAAAGAATAAATAGTTTGATATCTTTCTGATATGCATACATAAATACATAGTAGATGCACAACTTAGCTATGACACATGGGCACATCTTAATTTGCAAAGGCACGATGATATAGCATGCATATACAATAATCCATGGCTATGCCATGGTCATATATTTGACCAACCTAAATTCCAATTATCACCCCTTTAAAACATCATAAAGATGTCCTTTTGAGCCACTCCAGTAAGTTCATCACATGTCTCTTATTCAGAGAAACAGCCAGAATTTACAGAGGCTGGAGGAGGCACATAGCTTAATAAATGATAAGTCTAAAACATCAATGGGTAGATAGGGAAAATGGTACACTAATAGATTAAGAAACAAATGCACAAATCATAACAGAAATACACAGAAGTTAGCATCAATAGCTACATCTAGAGGTTAAAAGATGAAGGCAACCATTCGAAAATGATGACACTTGACCAAATTTCATGAGATCGAGATCAGTTCAGAATGGTGATAGATGGATTTGAGATTAATATGCACCAACAGAATCATATTGTCATATCAGATTTCATGAAATCAATTCAAAATGGCCATGATTGACCAAAAGTTGGCTCTAGTCCAGGAGCAAAGAGACCTGTCAAACATTGATTGAGCCACAAAGAATCAGTAATGATAGAGATTAAGAGTAGCCAAAGCTCATTAATACCAATGACAATTTGTCAAAATCAATTAGAATCAGCTAAAAATTAATCAAGTTTGATTAACTCCTCCCAAGTCCAACTGGAATAGGTCCACAATTTCCCAAGGGTTTCAATATCAGTTGGGTGATTTGATCCACCATTAGAATAGGTCGATCCTACAAAACGTGGCACTAACTTTTTGAGGATAAACATAATGCAGGGAAAAATGCTTTTGGCTAATTTGCTACAGCACATGACCCAAGAAAATCTCAAACCGTGTGAGCCCTCCAATAGAGATGAATACCATACTCAAGAACCAATGGTTTTACTGATCTAAAACAAGTCAGTGTAGTTTACTAACATCAGGAGAAATAAGATAGACTGTTCACATTTTGACTCGATGGTCAAAGTTCAACAAAACAAGGAGGTACTGTTTAAAAGGATTACCTACATCTTATATATAAGCCAAACCAAACTGGATAGTTTTGGGCAGCATAGAGAGCCAATCCAGGCTGACATTCAAAATGGAGATATTGGTGGTCCCATTTGGTATACAGTTTCAATGTTATGAGTGTCACAAAGAAAAGTTGCTTTTAATAAACTACATCATGCCATATAAATGTCTTTCAACTTCAAAAAATAATTATACATTTTAACAAGAATGGTCATTTGAGCCCCCAAAATACTCAACTAAATCATCTTACTCATGTTATTAAAATATGGTTGGCTAATTCAAAAAGATTTTGACTATACTCCATTAGATTGAACATATGCAGTCTAGATGCTGAATGACTTTGACTGAAAGAACTACCCCATGTTATTTTCGCCGAACATGCACTCTTGCCAAGAAAACAAATGTGATATATGATTGGAATTATAAGCCCCAAAAGCACAGAGTTAGATCAAGGGCAAAAAAAGGTTTGACTACCCTACTCGTTCTCCCTCATAAGGGTTTCGTTTACAATTAGTTTCTGCTCTTTAAAATTCAAAATAATTTGATATGAAGAAAGAAACCTAATTGTGTCTAATTAATTTAATATTATAACAGACTGAAAAAGAGAAGTACAACTACGAAAAGGTTAGTGCCTCTCTAATTTCAACAAGAATATTTGTAGCAGAAATACTGAAATCATTTCCACCAAAAACCATGTAAAACATAAAAGACGAAATGACATACATGTAAGAACCAACATATGGATACAAAATAGAAACTATAGTTTCTAACTTTCTACAGTATTCAGCTCAACCTCTTAGATGATAAAGTGCATGATCAAAATCTCATTATCTAGATGTTATGCTCAATTGCATGCAATTTTCATTTCCTTGATTTATCATCTAAAATTTTCAGCTTTACATGACTACGAAGAACCAATCCTAACTGATGGTAATTCTCTATTGTTCTAAAATGTTGTTAGTAATCATCCCGATATCAGAAAATCTAGCTCCAGAAAATACTTGATAAACATCATTTATTTCATTTGCAAAATTTAGCATATAGATATTAAGGTCAAACTAATAACGCATCGAGAAGCAAGAGATTTATGAAACTATTGGTATGATTGCATAACAAAAGGGACGAGATTCAAAGTGCATGTTTCATTGCTTTAATGAGGAAGAATTCAAAAGAAGCAGAAGAAACCTTGACAACAAATTCGAAGTTATATAAAAGAAGGAAAAACACATGACGACGGGAAAAGAAGTTATATAAAAGAGGATCTACAAACCAATCCGTCACCAGGACTTAACCTCGTAGAGCGCAGTGAAAAGAGTCGAGAAGAGGAGGTGGACGATCACAAACCCCAGACAAGCCCTAGCTGTCATGGCCGCAACGGCCTGATCTGCCCGATATATAACGCGATTCGATCTGTTCCAAATGCAAAGGGGGGTGGGTGGGGTGGGGGGGGATAGATATAAAGTTCCTACGGGGAGATCCCTCACTAGTGACCATGTCGGGAGGGATCAGTGTACCGCCATGTGCCACCAGTGATCGTAGTGAAATGCTATGAATACCGATCCGGGGATAACAGATCCCGAATCCCCACAGTTGACTCCACTCTGGAGGCGGTAGGAGGTGAGGGAGGCGGTTCTTGGTACCGGAGACGGCGGGGACAAGGTAGTTGGCCGCGATCGTCCGAGAAGGGTCGAGGAGACGGACGCAGATTCAAATGGAAGAGGAGAGACGGATGTCGCCATCGAGGTCGGTTGGGATCGACGCCGAGATCGCCGGAGGCGGTGGAAACGAGGGTGATTGGGTTGTGCGTCTCAACGGATTTTTTGATCTTTAACGGATCTCCGGTGATTTTTGAAAGGAGTTTTTGCATATATATCCTTGTATTAATTAAAATATCATGTATTTAAAATTTTAATATAAACATAAAATAAATCCTTCAATTTTTTCTTAAGAAACAAAAAAAAAAAAACAGAAACTATATTACTTCGCCAAAATATGGACAAAGCACAAACGGCCACCCGCTCTTCAAAAACTCGAATATATACATTTTTACTTAGTTAATGATGAAAAAATATTGATGACTTATGAATTGCATGTATAAAATATACAAATGTCGTGATCGAATGGAGTTCGAGATGATTAAATTAATAATCAATAAGGATAGAGTTATCTGATTAAAGACCTTTATTACCATGGTACTTTTTATAATAAATTCAATATTTATATATATATATTTGTTTGACTAGTATGAATATTTTTTCTATTATATCTTATTCTTTTTATGCTGATTGTGTTATCACGTGTCTCATATTTATTGGTAAAGGAATAATCTCTAAATTATAATAAACTAATTAGATAAATTATTATTCTCATTACTAATTAGATAAATTGATGCATCTTCATGAATGCTTTGTCATGATCCCACCCACTTAGATTTCTGTCACTTAACATATATTTGGCGTACCCGATTTAATCTTCAAGGGAGAGGCCCTGAGAGTAACATCATTGGTTTTGCCAGCTGCCTAAAAGAACATCAAATATGGAGCGTTTTCTTCCCAATAAACAAACTCGTTCTGATTCTTCCTAAAAGTTTCCCACACAAAAACCTAATAAAAGAGAAGATTAATGTGAGAGAGGGAGAGAATATTTATAAATCCAAAAAAAATTCAAGAGATCAACGAGTAAATAACATAGTAAAAGCTTGACATAAAGATTAACATAATTTGACATTCATTATCTATATTTATGATCAAAATAAAATTTTTTACTATATTAAAAAATTAAATATAAAGAATATTACTTGTGGACTAACTTAAACTTAAACCCGAGATGTTTATACATCTTCTCACATAAATTCGAAAGAAAAAAACATCTTAAAACTCTCTTTAGATCTCATAGAAAATTCTCAGGCGTATGAGAGATGTCTCCCTTTCACCAAGACTTTGGTCTGCATGACCAATACATAAAAATAAATTCTATTTTATTAATGGCTCATTTCTTTACTTAGATCTATAATCTTAATACATAAAAAATCTTAATCTAATTAACTCCTCCAAGTAATTTGAATATAATCATAACTCGTAAAGTAGTTGGAATCATGACATTCAAAAGTCTTCTTTAAAAAAAAAAACCTCATGTATCCTTATTATCTAATTGAAACAATAAAAAGTTGAAATAAAATTGCAATACAATTTTTAGTACTCCCATTTTGATTTTTTTTCAAATTATACCCCTTAATCTAGAAAATATCAAAATAATCCTTCGACAATGATGGAGAATGATATGGTTTTAAAAAAATTAAAATGTAATAATTATTTGAAAAATATCCAAAATAAGGGTATTTAGTGATTAGTGGACACCGACCAACAACAATGGGTGGACGACAATGGAGCAGGATAGTTTTAGTATTTTCTAGATTAGAGGGTATGGTTAAAAAAAATCAAATGAGATGCTACTTACGAAATATTCAAAATGAGGATTTTTTTTAAAAGAAAATCACCCTTATATTTACCTCATAAGTATAAATATAGTCCAATTCGAACTCAGGCTTGAGCTATAACACCTTCCAGCTCACTCTCGAGGCATACTTCTTCAATTTAATTATACATTACCTTTATAGTTAAACCCTCTTAGTATTTTAGTTCATAGACTTACAAATTTTACATTAACATCTTTATAATTATTAAAGTAAAATATTAAACCTTATTTACTATATCGTTGGCTTTACTAATGAAAGATATATGATATCACATGCAAACTTATCGATTTTGCCAATGAAAATATTACCTTGGGTCGTTCTGCTTTCACGACCTCAGAAAGTCCATTAGTCTCTTTTGGCCCGTTGTTGACCTCATTTAGTCGCAGTCCATCTCTCCCTAATAATAACTCTCTTTAGCCTCCCCTTCCCTAGTTTTCTATTTCTTGCTCTTCAAACTGGCCATCGATACCTAAACCTTGCTACCATTGATTCTCGATCGCTTCCACAACCTCGTGCTCTCCTACCAACTGACTATCGTTGGAAGGGAGCTGGTGATGATCGGTAAATTAAACTATGACTCTTGGGCCTTTAACGACAACATTGACATCTATGATGTGGTATCTCAAGTTTGATGCCATAAAGGCCCCCCATGCTTAGCTCACAACACTCTTTCATGTGGGTTGGGTGTCGACTGGTGTTTATGGCCAACAGGCACGATGAGAAAAAAGAATATACTATGGTCCATACTAGCCTATGACGTGATAGTCGACGTGTGGGTCCATCTGCCTGACATGGCCTGATAGTATGATGAGTGTAATAGGTTCACGTTGGTATAATTCTCGCAAACAATGAAGGCTTTTGACATGACAACCTAGAGGCGAGGCGATATGAAAGAGAAGATGGGAAGTTGGTAAAAGCATTATACTAATGCATGTGTATGTTGACAAAAGAATGTGCCTATGTCGATAAAGTAGATGGATTGAGGTGTTATTGTAGGAGGGCGATGGGGTATGATAGTTGCTAGTAGACCTCCTTGGTGATGTGATGACATCGTGGCATATGGCAAAAATAATAATACTTAAAATGATCATTTTATTTATTGATAAAATTGATAATTCTATATATATTATTAGTAAAATTGATAATTTTATTATCACGTATGATATCTTTTATCAATGAAATTGATGATGTTAGAATAATTGAGGCATCAATAAAACTCACGTGTTATATTTTTTATCAATAAAATTAATGTATCTTTCATCTTCTATAATTATAAATATGTCACCATAAATTTTTTATATCTACATACGATGCTAAGAGCGTAATATGTAATTGGCCCTCCTCCTTCCCGTTATCACCAAACCATCAAGCCGACGTCTCCAACGATAAGCCCTCGTTTTCGCCTCCGCCTGCGGCATTTCTCGCTCTCCGCGAACCCTTCGTACCCTTATCCCATCAGAAGAACCGTAACTCACGATCCGATCGTGGAGTCGTCGAAGATGCCGAACCTTGAGTGCCGGATGTACGAGGCCAAGTACCCGGAGGTGGACATGGCTGTGATGATCCAGGTGAAGAACATAGCGGACATGGGCGCTTACGTCTCTCTCCTCGAGGACAACAACATCGAGGGTATGATCCTCTTCTCCGAGCTCTCCCGCCTTCGCATCCGTTCTGTGTCCTCCCTCATCAAGGTCGGCCGCCAGGAGCCCGTCATGGTCCTCCGCGTCGACCGCGACAAGGGATACATCGACCTCTCCAAGCGCCGCGTCTCCGTGGAGGATAGTCAGGCCTGCGAGGAGCGGTACAACAAGAGCAAGCTTGTCCACTCCATCATGCGCCATGTCGCGGAGACCCTGGTCATCGACCTCGAGGAGCTCTACATCCACATCGGGTGGCCCCTCTATCGCAAGTACGGCCACGCTTTCGAGGTATCACTCAGCAACGCAGGCAATTCAGTTCGTTCCTTGTTGATTTCGCCACTCAACCAATAAAGATTCGATTTGTAAATGTTTTCCTTAGGCATTCAAGATAATTGTGACGGATCCGGACTCAGTTCTTGATGCCCTGACTCGGGAAGTGAAGGAAGTTGGACCCGACGGGCAGGAGGTCCTTTTCTTGGTCTTGTAGTTGTGTTTCTTGATCAGGATAACCGCAGGCGACTAAGGTGGTACGTGCGGCGACGCCTGAGGTGAAAGATGCCTTGGTCAGGAATATTAGGAGAAGGATGACACGGCAGCCACTGGAGATACGTGCTGATATAGAGATGAAATGCTTCCAGTTCGATGGAGTTCTTCACATTAAGGTACTGTTGCCTGACTTTAGCCAAATCTCTCTTCTTTTGTTTTTTGTTTTTATAATTGATCTCACATACATATTTTTTTTTATTGGAATTCTTGATGCTACTATGCTGAGGATTTCTTGTGCTATAAAATGAAGCATGTAATGATGTAGGTTATATTTGAACCATTGCCTCACAGGAAGCTATGAGGAAAGCTGAAGCCGCAGGAAATGATGATTGTCCTGTGAAGATCAAGCTAGTTGCCCCTCCACTCTATGTTCTCACTACTCAGACTCTCGATAAGGTAAACAAGATTTTGTTATTCCTTTTTATCTAACTTGAATGATCTTCTACATAACTTATAATGTGTAGCGCAGATATCTTTTTTGTTACTCTAGCAGCGAAGCCCTTTCAAGCCATCAGGATAGAAACGTACCTGATCTAGTTCCCTGAGATTGAATGTAGTATTCAAGTATCATCTAAGGAAAGGCAATATCACGAGTTACATAATTAGGTACTTGAAATACGCGGAACATAACATAAGTTGCGACGTGTGGTGCTTTCCCTGTGTAGAACTTCTTACAAGCATGAAGACTGATAGTACGAGACCAATCAAATCCATATAATATAACCTAGCAAGACCAAGATATCTCAGCTAATGTGATAATTGACAAACAAGCTATTGGATCACGGTGCACCATGTGAATGAAATAACCCTGCATGTCATCTATCTCAAATCATGGTTTAGAATGCCGTTTGGGCTTGTTCACATCTTTCGATATTTATCAACTAACCAAACACTAGTGTAACTAAACTTTAGAATGCTGTCGAATTGCTTAGCTATCCACAATCTTTACCATGTACTGTTACGATAATTTGTCCAAATTTTATGAAGACTTGAATCGTTCGCTGGAAGTTTTGAGTCAACTCATACATCACTCATTGAGCCGGTATTGTGGAATGGCTGGCCCCTTATAATCCAATTAACCCTGTGGTTTTGTGCAATTGCTTGACTGTTTTTTTCTTTTAGGGTTCTCATTTCATACTTAATTTAACCTTAGGATACAAATTTGCAGTGAAATATTTGTATTTTTTTTTCAAAATAAACAAGCAATTCTAACTTCTGAAATGTGATGTTCTGTGCTTGTCATTATCATATTAGAACCTCGTTGAACTTTCATCAGTAAGTCTTCTGAAATTTTCTCCTGTTCATGATTTCATAAACAGAGAGGTTAAAAAAAAAAAAGAGGTATCAAACTGTCAGTCATGGCTTAACTTGATACCCATAATTAGAATATCACCAATGGTGCCATACTGGAAGTTAGGGTTCCGTGATGGCATGAAGTACTTGAATGTAACATAAAACCATTTAAATTGGACGTCTGTAGGAAATGGATTATGCAGATACAATATCTATCCGTTTCATGTTTAACCTGTACAGAGCTATATCTTCATCAAAATGTGTCTTGAGGATATGAACGGTTCTGTTACGTGTACTGATTTGTTATTGCTAGTTCCGACTATTCTTGGGTCACTGCGATTGATCCGGGATCTCTCACTTCAGTTTTTCCTGGAATGGGAGTGAATATTTTTGTTTCGATTTACAAGCAGACATCTGATTTCCAGAGGAAGTGCCATCCTAAATCTCACAAACAAGTTAAATGACTGTGTAGAGTGTTCTGTTGCTTTTCGGGCTTTGAGACTGATGGGTCTCTGGCAAACAGTCCCTACGTATTCCTCTCAGTAGTATTGGTGCTGAGTCTGTTGATATTTGTACTTCCAGTGGTCATTACTATTTTTAACAACAAGGCATCAATTTGATCACTCATTATAAACATTGTTTACGCTTCAATTCTTCTCTTATATCTTATTACAAATGCACAATGACTCTTCATGAATCTTCATTTAATTCTTGGAGATTTTGATGATTATTTTAAGTTTTATCAGGTATAATTATGGTTCTTGATTTTTTATTCTTCTTACTGCGATGTCTGTGCCCTGTGTAGGAACAAGGCATATCAATTCTGAATAATGCAATTAAGGCTTGCAGTGAAGCGATGGAACGGCACAAGGGAAAACTTGCTATGAAGGAGGCACCGAGAGCTGTAAGTTAGTTGTATTTTATATTATAGTTCTCTTGGTGTATTCTTGTTGCTTTCCCTTTTGCAATGGAGAAGCGTTCATTGTCGGTTTTGTTAATTGAGCTTCTTGTCCAAATCTCTGAACAACATGATGGTCCGGTTGATTGCCAAGTTTTTGCAGTTTGTGCATCACAGTTTTGAGTGCAGTCGACAAAATGGTCTTTTCTGAACATTTTAAGAACACTTGTAAATTCCCTTTTTGGTGGATGATGCAATTGTGTTGGATGATCTGGCTATGCCCGAATCTTGGATGCTGTTGCAGGTGAGCGAACGAGATGACAAGCTACTTGCTGAGCGTATGGCGAAACTACAGTCCGCTAACACGGAGGTCGACGGTGTTGAAGGCAGCGAGGAAGAGGTAGATACATGAACGGGTGAAATTGATGTGGAGAAGTCTGGCGTTAGCATGGCCGATTAAACAAAATGGTCAGGCGGATTAAGTTGGAAGATTTTGCATCCGAGTTTAGTGTTACAGGCAAATTGTTGTGTTGTATTAAGCTATGTCCAATGGAGCTGATACTTGGGATTTTTTTGACATTGAACGATACTAGTGTTGTACCAATTTGATTTGGGGAAGAACATGGTATTCGAGTTGTGTAGAAGCGAAGGGTTATTTGGATCCTCCAATGTAATTTGAGACTTTGTGATCGTTTATTTGGAGCAGATACAAAGGTATCATTCTTTTGGTTGTCTATGGTTGTTGATCTTTGAGGTGATCGATTAGTCACCAAAGGTGGGGTTCCCAACTCTTGGTCGAAACAAAGCAAGGTGGCATCTCCAAATGCTATTATTCTCCAAGAGGCTCGCCGAAAATAGTTAGAATCTCATTCATGGGTTACGAAAGGAAGGACACAGTCATTCATAGGCATTAATTGTAATCCGTAAATATGAGCCCCATCATCGAGTTTCGCATCCTCTTCCTTCCCAACGCATCAGTGACCGCGATGTGGCAGATGGACTTCGAGCATGATGGCCTCCTTGTCATCCAAATGCAACCACCAATCGGCAGCCCAAGAATGTGTGGCATCGTTGATGCAAATGTGTGGCCATGGGAATTCGCCATCCAGAATATGCTAAAACCCCCGTGTCCCATCACGTGCCCCTCGTGCATCTCTTTCAGCAAACATGGCAGACCGGTGGAGCCAACCTGCTGCAAAACATACATTCTCTTGCTCCACACAAGTCGCCAACCACGTCCTCCTCCTCCTCCTCCTTGCCAAGCTTCAACCCTTGTTGCAGTTTTGTTCCGCTCTCTGCCATCCATATATGCGGATGATAGATAGTACCGTGTCCTTTCTGCAGCCGCTTTGCATGCGTATCCTTCACCCCAGCAGGCGATGATGTCTACAGGTAAAAGAAGAAAAAGAAAGGAGGAAAAGAGAAAAAAAAAAAATTCCAAGAAGAAGAAGATATTTGGTGGAGCAGTATCATGTTTGTACCAACATTGTGGACAACATCAAGATCCATGCAGAATCCTGTACCAGAAAGAAGCTGAACCCTAGCTATGTTCTGCACCTGCTGACTGATACGAAATGATCACAAGTTCAACCTCAATAAGCGATGAGTTTGATATGATTTCTTTTCATCCTTGCAGCGAGGACTTGCGAGTCATGATCATTAGCAATCATGTCAGAATTGGTTCTAAGCAAAGTTGCAAGCATGCAAGTCAGCTCATGATCCAATGCTTGCTGTTAGTCTCATAGGTCTGATGAATACATTCATCACAATTATTATATATATGTATATGTATATATATATATATATATATGTATACACACACACAGCCATAGACTAGCAAGGAGAAGCATACAACAGTATTCAATGTTCGAGATACCGGGAAAGAGGGAAGAAAGACGATACATAATGGGATAGTTGATGCTTTAAGGTCAAGTAGTTCTCGAGTGCTAAAGAACAAAGTGCTTGTCGGCCAGCCACTGCAATCCTCTCTCTCTCTCTCTCTCTCTCTCTCTCTCTCTCTCTCTCTCTCTCTCTCTCTCTCTAATTTGTGTTGAGACTTCGGTTTATAGAATATAATACATGTAGGTTGTCGATAAGGGATGTGCTTTTGTGGGGGTAGAAACCTAATAAAAAGCAGCATCAGAATCACATCTTTCAAGGCATGTCATCATGATCAATAAAGCAATTATACCCGGAAAAAGGATTATATAAAGCGACGCTTCGTACTCCCTCCTCGAATACATTAAACATCCCTCCTTAATGTTGCAGTGTAGGATGGTATCAGTAGGAACCGATGGGTGATAAATGACTCGGGTATGATACGTGCATGACGCGAGGAAGAAGAGAAGGGGGTTGATGGAGTGATCATGAGGACATGTGTTGGCGTTTCAGAATAAGGAGAAGAACGCACACAGAGGTGACGAGGTGTGTCCATAGGGTCAGGTCAGCGTTGACACCATTCGATCGCCAGTGTTCCTTTCTCTCCTTCCTCCTCTTCCTTCGACTCAGGCAGGCACGCGGGACCCCGCCATTGTCCCTTTTCCTGCTTTGTTCCTCTCTTCCTTGCATCATGTCTTTTCTCATGCACTTTATGCTCGTTTACACGTGCATCGACATGGGAGTTACTGTTCTCGAGCTCCTTCCAGAGAAGCATTGCAGCTTTCGTTAATCCTCTCCATCTTCCTCATCCTCCCAAGCCCGCTTGGTGGCGGAAATCAATCTTGGAAGAAGACAAATTGAACATACTCGTATGAAATAAAAATAGAGATGAACTAAAACAATAATCTCAGTCTATCATGGTTCGCAAGAGTCTTCAGGTGATGCATGCATGGTAAAAATCGTAGATCAAGATTGTCTAATTTCCTGTATGCTAATCTTGATTAATTATATTAGTATTGCATAAAATCCTAGATCTTGGGATTTGTTTGAGATTAGAAATATTTTTGGTGAATCTTCTTTTACCATCATAAAAAAGAATATTACCTCAACGAAAATTCCATTTAGGCCACAATAATTCATCGCTACATTAATGTGCCCTTCACTAATATTATTGGTACGCCATAATATATATTATTCATCAAGTTTTCTTAACACCATTACAACCATATAGTTAGCTTGATACAAATATAGGCACTAATTTAGATATAGTGAATGCAAGCATTATAGCAACACAAATATATGTGTTGCTTCCTCCAAAAAGGAAAAAGATGAAAGAGAAAGATTTGGATCCTTCACTGTAGAGCATCACACAATAATAAATTAAATAATTTAAATTAAATTAATAATAAGTAATTACTTATTCTACATTCGATGGAAGCAGTCCTAATTTCATACTGACATGATATTTTATAATTGGATTTTGTTAAGTGGCTGATGATGATGTTATTAATGGGTCAGTTATGTGGCTTGGGCATAGTGCATATGTGCATCCAATTAGCATAACCTATTGTATTTTCCTTATTAAATAGTTACATTGTTGTAGACAAGTCTTAAAGGATAAATATGAGAATTAAGTAGACAATTCAGGGTTAATAATTGAAGCCTTTTTATGTGCATTTCAATTCATATTGACCTAAGCAGCATTTAGAAACTCAAATTAGGAATTAATTAGGAGGAGAGCTAGATTTAAGTTCTCCATTCTCCACACAACAAAAGCCAAAAAAATCATAAGATCCATGTAAACAACATGTATATAATTAGAGTCTTACATGATGATGATGATGTGGTGGTTTTGAACTCAATATGAACTGAATTGACTCATTGCCACTCTTGTTGGATTGTCAAATCAAACTTCAAAACTTATCTTTTCCTTTGTTGCTATTATCATGCAAGAGGGTCCATATCTCCACATGCAAAACATGTGCATGCATGAATCCAAGATGCATGAATAGGTAACTCCAAAGGAAAAGTAGTGTTTTATTTCCAGCACCCATGGGGGCATATCTTTTACTTTTCAGGTTGTAACTTGCAGGAATTTTTTTTTTCAGGTTCAATTCCCCAGCAAGGACTTTGCAGCTCAAAATCTGTGATTGGAACCCTTGCAGCTCACCAAAAGAAGCAGAAGAAAGCAAGAGAGAGGAAAGGAATATTGGCATGAACAGATGAAGACAAGCAAGAGGAGTGCTGCTTCCAAGTAAGAGCTAAAAGGAAGAGTATGTGAATTGAAAAGTGCCCCATGGAGAGGACAAAGATGCTGAATATGGTACTGTGTATAGAAACCATTAGTCTTTCCTCCTTAAAGGCCACCTCTCTCTCTCTCTCTCTCTCTCTCTCTCTCTCTCTCTCTCTCTCTCTCTCTCTCTGCATTTGAGGACTTATTCTATGCAGCCAAGGGAATGATAGAAAGCATACACAAATCAAGGGAATTTGCTGGACTACTGCATCAGTGCAGGTGCTGCTTGGAATATTATAATGCAATGCTTGCTTAAACTCTATTCTGAGGAGCTGAGAAATATGTTCACTTGCTTGTAATTATGTGATCAAGGTAAAATAGGTGAAGGCTTTTTATGAGAAGGAGCTGAGAAATATGTTCTTGTTCTGGGGTAGTGACTTACATTGTCACCATAACCATCTCAATAACAACTTGCTAACATCTTCTCATCATCATTGCATCAGTTGTTACCTCTACTTCTCCTTAGTTTCATTTCGCAGTGCTGCTAATGGATGCATATACACTTCTGAACCATGGTTAAAATGATGCAGTTTCAACCATGACTGGGAAAATTAGGTTATTTTTTATTCCCTGGTCTCATTTATTCAATCATGTTGATCTATATTACACTCATAACATGTCTTAGTTTCTGGCTTTTTAGCAGAAGTCTGTTCAATTTACATGGCATTATATGTATAGTTATAATGTATTTAAGTTAATATGCATTAAGATTAATTCAAATAGCTAGGATTAGATAAAATAAAAGATAAAAATTTAGATTTAAATAAATAGATTAGGATGAAAAGATTTATTGGGATATTATAATTTTTTTATTATTTTAAAAAACTAATAATATATCTTTTAGTCAATATAGATAGGTACTCTTGGATCAATCCAAATCATTACAGATTGAAAATACTCCTAATTTTTTTTACTATTTTATTCTCTTCTCTCTAAAGTTATATAGAAAAGTAACAAATTGATCTCAATTTTTATCAGGCTAGAGGATAAGGTGGTCCTATGGATGCTCATAATAGTAAAACAATAAATAAGTTGCTCATTATATGTATATGTGGTCACTTTGGCAGTGTAATAATAGCTAGACACAAGTACTATAGTACAGCAGGACTACCATCCACAGGATCCATCTTTTGTTGGTACCCTTCGCTAGCTACCAAACAATTCCTATGTTCTTCATGATCTGGATGAGAATTCAGAATCAAAGGCTCAAAATGTTGGATTTTGATTTAGAGAGACTGAGAGTAAAATTTTCAAAATTCTTGAAATTTGGGTTTAGATTTTTAATTAATTTAGCAAAATTCTTTTTTTTCATATATTATTATTATTGTGTAGTTTTCTTGTAAAGATAGACGAGACTACCCAATCATGTAAATTTTATATTTTATTGGTGGTTGACGTTTTTTATTTTCCTTTTCCTTTTGAGATGGAAGAATATCTTTAAAGACAATAATATCAGAGTTTCTTCTGCACACAAAAATGCCTCAACCTCATTAGGTGAGTGAAGTAACAAAGGTTCAACATTCACTCGTGTGTCTCCAACCAATGGTAATTTAGGTGCTAAGGCCCATCCTTAAACCATTTTTTTTGGGGTCTGAATTCTCTGTATCACCAAATTTTGCCCCACCTTGTGATAAAGCAAAAGCAAGGAAGAAAAAGAAAGGAGGGTGAAATAAAAGGTGAGCAAAAATACCAAAGAAGGATTGAGAAAAAGGAAGCAAAACAAAACAGGACACTTCTTCTTCCATCCCTCATGTACTCAGGTAATTAGATTCCTCCTAATAAGGGGCCTTTGCTTTCTTCTCCAGACCTCATCCATAGAAGCAAATGAAGCAAAGCTTCCAAGGGTTGACTTGGGGTTGCGAGGAGAGGTTGCAGAAGGAGAGAGACTGGTAGAGAACCAAGTGTGAGCGCAAAACACTCAGGCATGAATAGAGGGTTGTTCCAGAACTCTCTGGCGCAGCAGATGGTGGGAGCGAGCTCCAACTGTTGGAGCCTGAACAGCATGAGGCCACCTCCTGAGCAAACCTTCCCTCTTCTACCCTCCTCTTCTTCCTCTTCATCTCCCTCGGTCTCCCCTCAGTACCCACAACCCTCCACTACACTTCCAATGATCCCTTTTCATGGTAGCCAAGACCTACCGGAATCATGGAGCCAGCTATTGCTGTAATACTCTCTCTCTCTCTCTCTCTCTCTCTCTCTCTCTCTCTAATAATTATATGATTTCCTTTCTTTGTGGAGAAAAACAAAGCGAGCTTTTCAGTCTCAAGAGAGTTTTTCGAATTGTATGATGAGCTGAGCTCGTTGAGTATCAAAAAAATTCGTCTTCTTTCTCTCTCATGACTTCCAGTTGTTCTACTATTTTATGCACGTCTAACACTTGCTAGCACTGATTGCCTCAAATTCTCTTGGATCTTGCTTACTTTGGTCTGCTGGAAATCTTCCAGGGCAGAAGAGGAGAAGTATGGGCTGACACCTCCCCAGATTGGAAAGATGAAGAACTGGGAAGATCGGCTAGTGTACCCATCACCTGCCCCTCATATGGCTGATACAAAGCAAGAAATCTCCGGAAATGGTTACCTCCACGGCCGTGGCAGTGAAGAGATCCAAGCATCTAAAAGTCCATGGAGCCGAATTATCCCATCGTCCTCTCCTGGATCCTGCATCGCGGCGAGTTTCGGCAGGAACATGCTGGACTTCTCGAACAAGTCCGAGGGAATGCATCACCAACCAGATAACTCACCCGAGGTGATATGTTGGCTACTCTTTCATGCTGCATCCGAGATAATAATAGCCGGTTGTAATTAGAAGCAAATTGATCTCCGTTTACTCGTTGTTCTTTGCTTTGCATCGGACCGTCCTACAGCAACATAAGCGTAAGTGTTAGAATTCTTTGGGATGGATGGATAGACACTGCTCCTAACTTGTTCTTGTTTCTTCTTTTTCCACTCTCAAGTGCAACAGCACAGAAGCTGGTGTAGTTCTCAAGAAAGCTAGGGTTCAGGGAACCTCCTCAGCTCATTCTACTTTCAAGGTACTGCATCTCTACTGACATGGGGCAAGCAAATTCTCCAACACGTTTATGTTAATTCTTTGTGTATGCAAGAAATAATTGGAAATGTTAAGGTAAAAACATGTTTTCTTGCTCGTTTTCAGGTGAGGAAGGAGAAGTTAGGGGACAGAATAACTGCACTTCACCAGATTGTTTCTCCTTTTGGGAAGGTATCGCCATTATCTCATACCGCCTGTTTCGAATCTACATATGGGGGCGTATGCGCAGCGTTCTTGTTTGTGAAAGCTCTCGCAGTACTTTGAGCTGCAAAGCTACACATATTTTCCATTTCTTTTGCGTTGGTGTTCAAGTAAAGCATACCTGACATGAGCTCCTTTTTCAGACTGACACTGCGTCTGTATTGCTAGAAGCCATCGGCTACATCAGATTCCTCCAGGGTCAAATTGAGGTCTATCCTCTCTCTCTCTCTCTCTCTCTCTCTCTCTCTCAAGAAAAGTAAAACGAAGGGGAGGTTTGAGAGCACGCAGTTAAAGTAGGTGGCAGAAGAAGCATTGTCAGTGTGCAGCATCTTTGAGTTATGGGTGTCTTGAAATGCCATGTGTTCCAGCGTATATATGAGAGATTATTCTCTCTGGTTCTCTTTCTCACTCTCAACCATTCCTTTCTTTCGTGTAGGCTCTGAGCTCACCGTACTTGAGCAGTGGATCAGGGAACATGAAGCAGCCTGTGAGTGACTGCAACTCCCAACCCCACTCTGCCCTCTTCCCAAAGCTACTATTCATTCATATATATATATGTATCTCTCTCTCTCTCTCACACACACGTACACCTATACGTGCGTGCGTGCATTCCAGCACCTCTCTCTCTCTCTCTCTCTCTCTCTCTCTCTCTCTCTCTATATATATATATATATATATATATATATATATATATATATATATATATATATATATATATATATATATTCATGAACGTAAGCTTTTCGATAGCTATGTGCTGATTCTCGATTCATCCATGCATGCATAGATTAACGACACATTTTTATGTTGAATACATACCCTTAGCAATCTTCCATGGAAATTGTACTTCGTTATCTACAGTAACCATGACACCACTTAAAAGGATTTAAGATCATATATATTCCTTCACGCTGATTACATATCATTTCTCCCTTAGCAAGATATGGATAGATACACAAAACCTAATATTGTCACGTAAGCTTTCATCACTTGGCAAAGATTTTGCATGTCTGAATTGTTGTCACTGAGTTTGGCCTGATCGGTGAAGCATGGTTCTCTAGGCACAAGGAGAAAGGAGGTGCATATTTGCACAAGAATCTGGTCATGTAAATAAACTGTCATCTTAACCTGCCTATATAATCTATTATATGAAGCAATTAAGGAAGGCATTAATGCCAAGCTTGTGTCTTCCTTGGGCAGCTGGTAAATGGAAATGGCAGCAAGAAAAGAGGACAACCTGACCAGGTACTTACTTTGCTTAGTTAACCTCAAATCATCATTTACAGAATCAAATCATGTATACGAAGAAATGATTGCTTTCCCTGCTTTTGTTGCTACCATCAGGAAGGCAATGATGAACCGAAGAAGGACCTGAGGAGTAGAGGACTTTGTCTTGTTCCAGTCTCCTTCTTCTTGGATGTGGGAAGCGATAACGGGGCAGATTACTGGGTTCCAACTCTCCATGGAGCCTTCTGATGGCCACCATGAGTTCTCAGCATGCTTGAGGGCTCTGCAGTCGACGTGCATATCATCATTAGCAGTCACTCTGCTAAACACTGAAGGCTGATTGCTCATGATAGTATGCATTAAAGATGGAGGAAGACCAGAGTGTGCTAAGAACCAGGATGCATGGCGCAAATAAGGAGGAGTGCTTCTCCTTTGTTTAACCCTCAAAAACCTTGCTGTATATTTTTAGCCAAGTGTCGATCATTTGCTAGTGCCACAAACGCCTTGGAGATACACCAAAACATTAGGGTTTTGATCATTTGATGGCAGGCATTTCCTTCCTGACCTACTCAGAAGGTGACTGATGTGTGTGCCATCCCGGTGCTAAAGTTGAGACTCCATGTACATGCATTTCAGTGAGGAAATTTGATGCTGCTCGATCCATTCCTGACAGCGTTGAGCATCTCACTCTACCGGTTCATCGTCTTGATAGAAGAGTAGGAATCTTCAGGATTAGGAGAGAGAGTGAAGTCGAGGTCGGAGTGTTTCCCAAGAAGAACATTGGCACGTTGCATGGCCTTGCAAGAAGAGTTTGCTGGAGAAGGTGATGCTGAAGAGAGAACATATATCGTCAGGCTGCATGGCGGGTGTGCATTAGGGCAACGTTATTGAGACAGCTCTCTCTCTCTCGAGCCGAAGACTTTACGACACTGTTGCAAAGGAATGAACGCCGATGAGACAATGTTTTGCATCCGCCCTCGGACGTGTCATAGTCCAAACTGGAGGAGAAAGAATGAGAGAAACGTTTTCAAGGCCTCGAGCTAAAAGTGGGTTCAGAATGAGGTTCCAAAGTTCAAACATCGTTTGGCCTTTCACTGCTCGGGGCCACTGGTTGATTGGACATAGAAGAGGAATGATATCAAATCATCAAAATCGAATCAAATTAGATGCAGCGATATAATCGAAGCAGATCAGAGGCGATTACGATGACTAGCGATAAGAAACGACAGGAATATTTAACATGGATAAATCTAACCATGAAGCATCTCAAATATTTGATGCAATCAACTTTGATCATCAAACATCTTGAATCTACGATGATTTAATCTGGCCATGCATGACATATGTTGAATCCTTGATGTGATGCCACTTGAGCATCTCAAATCCACGTTGTAACTAAATTTGATTATGAAGCATCTCAAATTCTTGATGTCATCGAATTTGGTTATAAAGCATCTTAAACACATGACCAATCATACTTGGCCTTGAAGCATCCGGAATCTTCGATGTACATGAAGAGTTTTGAACCCATAATGCAACCAAATCTAACAGTGAAGCATCCCTGCTCTTGACGTGGCCCAACTAGGGCACGAAGCACTTCTATCACACAATGAGTTATATTGTAAAGATGTCACCTCCCAATACCTTGTATGTGTCCAAGCACAGTGGAGGCTGATGCTTGATATAAGAGATTTGACATTAGAACACTCAAGACTCTATATAGTCGATAGCTAGCTTGACATGTTGATAAAATAGGTCACATGATGATGCTAACCACAACACCCAATATATCGAGCAACTCTCCATAATTGGGGTAACACTCGATGACTCCACATTCCATAATCTTCGATGATTCTGTAAAATTATCCCACGGAGGAACGTGTGACAAAATGTCCATCATTACTAGAGTCATTTATAAGTATGTTGGCTTAGCCTGATCTCTCAAACAATTTCTAATCCTCGATACCATTTTTAATTAAGCATTTGAGGGGCTTTTGTCGATCATGCCCTCGACCTTGCCACTAAGCTTTCGATAGAATTTGAATCAAACTCTATTAGGATGGCTCCATGATTCACATAGACTTGCAAGACAAGTGAATTACACCAACAATGACTAAGAATCAAAGTAAAGAATTCCCAAATCCCCTCACTATAATATCTTTATCATGGCTAACTAAATTAAGATTGCCTCACTATAATATGCTTATCAAACAATGTGAATATGTATAATCTCAAAGACTTAGATGATAAAAACATAAGTGGGTCAACATTGTGGGTCGAACATTAACCTTAGGTGGGTCATCTAGCCAAATTATACATATTAAAAATATAAAAATGTGAACAATATTATAAAAATAAATTTATAATATAGTGAAAAGTAATGATAAATGATGAAATAGACATATTAAAGGGATGAAATAGTAATTAACATAATAGAATCATCTTTTCTTTTATCATTAGTATAAAAAGAATTGTGTACGGTTAAAAATTTAAATGTACTTGATAGTTACTAAAATATTAAGAGGTTCAAATGGTCTAATCAGTAAGTAATACCAGTTTAGAATGTATATTTTTATTTTTTTTAATTGCGTTTGAAATAGACATTAATGTACAAGTTTTTTCTTTAATAAATGAAATAAAAATATTGTAAAAATTAAATGAAATTAAAATAAAATAATGTCAATATTTCTTTTTTTTTCTGAATCAAAAAAATCTCGTCATAAGGGTTTAGGATATTTTAATGTTTTTTTTTACACTTCACTTGATTTGATTAGTGAACTGAATGAGTTTGAGGTCTGGGTCATAATTTTTTTAATTCAACGAATCGGTTTGATTCGGGCCGATCTGGGCTTGATAATTGTGCATAAAAAATAAAAATTACATTCATTCATACGCTTTGCATACATATTACATACTTGTATAGAAATCAAAATCAATAATAAAAGGTAAAACTTATAAAATGACTAATTGATTATACATAGTAAATCATGTTGACTAATTACTATAAAAAATATATATAAAGAATCATCCAGTAGTATTAGGAAATAAACATATTTGATACTCATGCTTTATATGATTCTGGATATATATGATCAAAAGATGACACTTCCATTGGAGATGTCAATCTTGCTTCTCATATTGAAACATGAGACACTCTCGGGCTCCAGTTGATATTTTGTCTCAATGATAGACAATAATTATATGTTTAATATAAAATAAAAATTTGAGTTTGTATGTAAAGAGATGACACTAATATTGCCTATGAAGATTTTAATAAAACAAATGTCGGAAAAAAGAGATGTGATTCATGAAAGTTTAAATATTCTCTTTATATTTTTTATTTATTTATGATACGATTTGTCCTATTCAGTACTTATAATGATAAACAAGGACTAGCTATGGAGTAATTAAATTCTTTTATTGATGTATTTATTGGGTTAATGTTGATTTCATCAACATTTGAGTGGGTACGATACTTTAGTTGATGATTTGTTGTCCACTTCTAAGAATTCAAGAAATAGAATTACTACTTGAGACATATAATGTCTACTATGATTAATGCTAGATAATTTTGGTTGCTATACAAAGAGAAGTCATTTAAATTGAGAGGTTGGTAATGATAAATATATATTTTATAAATTATATATATCATAAAAATAAGGTTTCGAATATCGTATCGTATCAGTGTATCGAGCTGTATCGAATATACCGACATATGATATACTAAGATGTACTGATGTACCATTCATGTCGGTTCTCTATCGGACTAATACGTATCGTTCGTATCAAGCGGTATAATATGACATGGTAAACCATGCTTAAAAGATAAATGGTGTGATGCTTTAATAGCACTTCCATAATTAAGTATTACATATTTTTCGAAAGAAAAAGATATATTGAACATATGCTGGAACTTCTAAAAAAAAAAAATCCTAAAAAGAAGGGGATGAATTTTTTTTTTTTTTTTTGAGTTGTGTTGGAAGGATAATTAGGCAGCAATGTGTATCACGATCACACACATTTATAACATCAAAATTAATAATAAAAGGTAAATTTATAAAATTGGTTAATAGGTTATAAAAATAGTCACCCATGAGCTAATTACAATCAAGAATACATAAAGAATCCTCTTTTAAATTGGTTCAATGAACATAAACATTATAATTATATTAGAAACATAATTATAATTCAAATCACCACTGACCAAAGCTACTATTATAATATATATATTATTTATTTATATAGGAATTTGAATGATTTTGGATGGAAATTATGAAGATCCTAATAATATATTCCAAAATAAAAGATGGTAAAATTTGCATACTTAATCTGAAATTTACGTATATATATATAAATAAAAATAATAAACTATTGGTGATTATTTATCATAAAAATAACAATAAAATATGTTTAATAATGGCATGAAGACATTTGTGGGAAGGAAAGAAACGGCGCGCGCGCGCTCTTTTTCCCGACGCTGCGCTTTTCCATGGAATTCGCGCTGTGTTTTAAGGGCGGATTGGTTCGACAACCCTCCAAATCACAGCGAGCGCTCCGACGCATTCCGATCTGCCTGCCGTAGTTGAAGGCGACGTGATGCGAAGCGAGACGAGTCAGCAATCGCTGAGATCCCGCGAGCGAGACGAAGCCGAGGAGACGCCGCCGCAGGAACCCTCGCCTGCTCCGTCCCCGAGACGGACCGGTGCGGGCTTCAGCGGCCAGGACGACGAGGAGCGCCGGGACACCGCCTCCGAAGCCCGCATCAGCGATTCTCGTTGGTTCCGCCGGCAGCATCCGCCGCCGCCTGCCCCGCGCTACGGCGGTCCGCAGGACCGGCGCCGGCACCGGCGCGGGTCGCCGCCGCCAACCCGCCGTCGTGGCGGGTCTACGGTGTTCCACTCCCGCCACCAGCGGTTCCACGAGCGGCCAGGTTTTCATCGTTTTTCTTGCCTCCGAAACCCTACAATTATGAGAACAATGAGTTTGCCATCCGTTTCCATATTTTCATCTTATTTAAATAGCAGATGAAGATTCAGTTACGAAACGCTGATGCAATCTCTTACTTCCATCCATAGTGTGTTTTTGTGCCATTTGATGGTTTAATTGGTTGAGAAATTAGGGTTTCAATCTGGTCATGGAGATATTTTTCATGCTTTTAGTTCCTATTATCAGAATTCCTGTGCTTCTATTTCCGTTGTTCTTCATTCATTTTGTTAGGATGTAGGAACCTCGATTAAAAAGCACTAACTTTTTTTATCTTATAATTAACCCTTTTATATTGTTTCTTTCGTGTTCCTTCTGTTCTTTTCTTTAATCTGTATCGTAATAAGTAGCGGAATGTGTAAAATGTGAACAGAGCCCTTGAGAATACACAACTGCTCATCGTTTTCATGGTTTTTGTTCTTCTGATTTTACAGTTCTTTTTCGATTTGGAAAAAGAATGTTTCTCTCTTCATTGCACCTTTCAGAGGACATTGTTATTATTGTACAATGTAATGTGGTTCTATTGCTCAGTTTTTGCTTATGATGTTATATTCGACCTGGTATTTGGTAGGAGCATGGATACATTGGTTGAAAGCAAGGTTTAAACATTGTTGATTAGAGAAATGAACATGATCTTTGGGTTTAGTGCTGACCCAAATCTGACGCTACCAGCCAATGGACAGTGCAAAAGCGATGTTGTTGTTCAGCATGTCCTGTTGTCTGGAAAACACTGATACACAAAGAGAGAAAATATGTTGAAAATATTTTTGGTTTTAGTAAATTCACCTAATGTGTTGCATGTCCTGTTGTCTGGAAAACACTGATACACAAAGAGAGAAAATATGTTGAAAATATTTTTGGTTTTAGTAAATTCACCTAATGTGTTGCATGCTAATGAGCTTCTTAAGGGAGTCTCTGTTTCTTGGTTAGTATTTTCTGATTATTCCAATGTGTTTTAATGCATTTTAATCAATAGAAAATAATTGTCTTGTTCCAGCTTCTTGCAGTAGCTGTTGAAATCATTCTGTTCTTCATGTACTAATTATCTATCTATTTCGCTTTGAAATGGTTTCCCCTTGTGTTTGAATAGCTAAGTTTTCTTATTCTAGATTTGAGTGTTGTGAATGTCCAAGATTATGTGATTTGTATAAAGTTGCAACACTGTTGGTATATGTCTTCTAGCTTGGATGTTTAATATAATAGCCAATTAGTTCAAGCTCCATGTTTTTCCAAATTGAGAATGAATTTCTATGACAGACAGATGATTGGTATGCAGGCAAGATTATGTTATTAAGTCCTGCAAAATCATGTTCTGAAAACATTGTGGTGATGATGTTGTAGGTTAACCATGAACTTTGGATAAGGGCTGCCTGGTTAGATATCTTTATTGATGGAATCCAATAAGGCTAGATTGAACCTACAATCACGAGTTACGGATTGGCAAACATATTGACATATTTAGTTGCTGTGGTCATTGGTTTTCAAATCTGAGTAAAAGTCATTGTGGCTGGTTTTATAGTGCAAGGCCTTGACAAGTTTTTTCTTTGTTAGATCGTGCTAATTGAAATTTAATCTTATTGGAGCAGTCAGGATGACTTCTGACATGCATTTTTGTTTCTCATCTGAACTTTGGTGTGCCACATTCTTTTGCTCATTTTTCTGCAAAAGAAATGGTGATCTATTTTTTATCGCATACGAGTTCAGCGGATCTTTTTTGGTTTCATTTGATGAAGATTTCGAGCATTTTCTGATCATTTATGATTAGTATATCATATGGAGTCAGTGTGTTGATCCTACGGAGAAAGAATCTAAAGGCATGAAAATTTGCTGGCTGAAGCAAACAAAGGTTTTTTGCTTGGCGGGTAGGCAATCTGTTGTGACATCTTTTGTGGCCACTGATTTTTCCAAATTTATTGTATCGGAAAGAACAAATGAGAACTAGCACTACTTCTCTACTTGAAAATGGTTGTTGCAATATGGGGGTGCGGAGACATATTCTGCTGACACTTTACACAGAGCATTGTCCAGTCTTTAAGCGTACAAAGGTTCTGTTGCAAGAAAAATTGGCTGAGAGTTTTACAGAGGAATAACATGGAGTAGTTCGTCATCGGTTGGATCGGTATGCTTGTGATTGACTGTCTACTAAACGAGGATTCTTCCTGAAGAGGTGTAAGTTAGTCTGATTCGAGAGACTTTATGCTTGATGCTTGGATGGTGATTGTAGTCACACTCCTTCAAGTTTCTTGGAGAAGGAAAATTGTTCTTCTGAGTAGTATTTTTGACCAAGAAAACATAGTACTTTGGGGTCTACTCATCCAAGTGAAAGAATCACTAATGCAGCTTGATTAGTTCCATCGTCATGCTACAGTGCCCATAATTTGATTGATAATGCTGCCCGTGGCAGCATGTAAGCGGATACTCGCTTGAATTGTGGTATTTGGCACTTGAATTCCACTGAAGCCACTGCAGGAAGCTCGCTCATCGGCGTTCTATGATGTCTGAAATGTGATTGTGGATAATGGCAAAGTTTGATACAGATATTCATTGATATGTGGAATCAATCTACCTCCCACGATTGTTGTACTGCCAAGTGATTCATTTGTCTACATAATTTCATGATTGACCTGCAAAGACATGATTTCATTATAGCCACCATACTACTTACTATAAATCATGATATTGTTTGTTTCAAGACGATTGTGTTTGTGCAGGTTCCGACTGTTCCCCTCGACGACAGAGACTGGATGGTCAGCACGATCCAGATTTGTACAGTTCAATGAGACAGCGGTTTGGCCATGGTTCACAAGGTGGCAGGGCAGATGGTAGGTCTCGAGAAGTTTACACTGCATATAGAGGGTCGGTCTTTGAAGGAGGATATATTCATGGAAATGATCCCAACTTACCCCATGAAGACGGTGACCATGTCTATCATGCCCCCTAGTAAGTTTTCTCCTACTGATGGAATCAAATTTAATGTTGTCTGATGCCTTTGATTATGGTCATTTATTTTGCTTCTGATGTTTTATCAGCTCTTAGTAACATTACATGATTTGTTAGTTGTGGGAATCTGAATTTTGCTCCACGGACGCATCGTAACAACTGCAACAAGCACCACTATGGACCCAGCCATACTTCTTGGAGGGCCTCCTTTCGTGGGTCTCCATCGAGAACATTAGATCCAACCGGCTGTGTTCCCCGTCATGACTTCCACAGTTACGGATCACTACCACCTCATGGTTGGGATGCTGAGGATCCAAGAGTGCCACCTCCAGCATGTGGAGCAAAATTTGCAGGTCCCAAGCCTAGGGAGAGAGAAGACTATCATGATGAGCTCAAGTATCGGAAAAGACACCAACTTGATCGACCAGCAGCACTTGAATGGGATGGGAGGGATCGTAATCAAGATAATCGGCGCCGCCCGATGTCATCTCGTGGACGATGGATTTCAAGGGAGAGGAGCCGCTCACCTCTGGTGGATCGACCATTGAGGGGTTCTTTTTTGGGTCATGGCCGAGATGATGAATTAAATATGGTTCAAAGGAGGGATTATCGACAGGCCGAGTCTAGAAAGAAAAGGCAAATGCTACATTGATCAAGGAGTGGTGGATAGGAATAATCCATTGGGTTTCAAATACAAAATCATGTTGACTGGTAAATTTTACAAAGAGATTAATGGCAAATGGTGAAAGCTGCTCCAGCTTAGTCATTTTAAGAATTTTGGTGGGCCTAGTAGTTTCTTCAACTACATTATGTCATCGTCAGGGAGGCTTTGAACGATGGCATATAATTCTGTTCTTGATGTTGCTGAAGCATGCATGGGAATTTCTTCAAGTACATAATACAATCGAAGGTAGCACAGTTCAACTTTCTTCTAATCATGTACGCGGACGACACAAGAAGCCATGCCAACTGCACCATTCCGTTATGTTTCCAAATTGGCACCTCTTAATCCGAAGGGGGGGATGTCAAATCGTCACAGCATCTCTTCCGGTACGAGCGTTGGTTGTGTGCGACCAGATGTGATTGAGGCAGTCCAACAGAGCAGGTGATACTTTGCATGTGCTACAGTTCCAATTTCTCTCATGTACATTTTGTGTCAGTACGGAACAGATGTTCTTACCGAAGGCGGACCATGTATCATGTCATCCAAAATCAATTCAAACAGAGATTGTGCAACAGGACCTTCCTCGCCTACGAGAACAAAATGGTCATTTGAAGCTTCACATACCACCCTTGAATAAACTACTGTAGCTAAGATTTACCATAATCATAAATAAGTGCGGTATCCAAGAAAAGGAAAGAAGAAAGACGTGAAAGGAAGAGAGGACGCGGAAGTGTGATGTGGAAGAAAAAGTTCCGACAGAAGCTACAAAATTCTTGGTGACAATTTGGTACTATTTAGATCTATCACTGAGATTTCAGGTTGAGTAATCATGAAACTAGCCATTTCCTTTATAGAGAACTAAAATTAACTGTAGTTGTCTATAGATACAAAAGAAACAAATGCAGCGAGAATTTTTTGCATGCAAATATATAATCTGTAAGCAACTACACGTTCCAGTGTCCGTATGACTTGAGTAAACATGCATCTGTTTATAGATCTAGATGATAATTATCGATTAACTTCTAAACAAGAAGAAGAGAAGGGTATTATCAGACAAATATAAAGAGGCATAATTTAACTCACCAGCACCGATGACGTGATCATCCCATTGCAGAACGGGCTTCACAACAATTCCACTTCCGATGAGCATCATCTCCTCTGCTGTCTTCCCCTCCTGAACTGTTATATTTCTTAACTTGATTCCACTAAGTCTCCCATCCGCTACGAGTTCTTCTGCGAGGCTTAGCACTCGTTTTGCTGTGCATCCACTGAGAACTTTGCTAAAATAAGGCATGAGTAGCTCTTTGTCTGCAGTAACAAAAGCGACATTCATGTTGGGGCCCTCGGCAACAAACCCTTCATCATCCAACCAAATTGCTGCAAATGCTCCATTCTCTTCAGCTTCCATTTTGGAGAGCGCGTTTGGCAGGTAATTAACATTCTTCATCACCGCAAATTGTTGCGATTTCATTGGGATGGAAGATGTTATCACTTTAACACCACTGCAGACTGGTAAGGATGAGCCTTCAATCACGATGGCATAGAGAGCAGGATTTGGACATCCAGATGGAGATAGTAAGAAATCTCCGGGTCCTGGAGAGAGCCAGTACCTTAGTGACCCTTGCATGCATTTTGAGGCACTTACAGTTTGTATAAGGATGCTCCTTATAGTTGATCGATCGAAAGGGAGCTGGATTTTTGCCATCGATGCAGAGGTCAAGAAACGATCCAGATGCTGATCTAGCTCATAAAGGTGCCTGCGTTGGAGAAACACACAAAGGAAAATGTCATGTGTGATGTAAGAGTTGTTCTTGGAGACAGTACGATTTCTGTTTATTATATTATAATTTTAATCATACAATCATATAAACCATAAGAACCATGATTTCCAAAAGAAAACAAAATGTTCTTGTGTCTATTTCTTTCTTGCTAGGAGCTACTGTTAGACTGTAATGGCAATACATGCTTGTAAAAGGATAGGCACAGCAAATGGATCTGAAAATAATGGATGGAAAACTAATCACCCCCATCCTGCAACTTCTTTACGCTATACAACAAGAAAAAAGTAATCCCAGATGCAAAGCTACTTAAAGTTTCAGCTCAACGATAACAGAAACCATGTCTGCATATTAGATATTCACAAAAGCATGCCGGATTGCTTGGTTCTTACCCGTCCATTATAGCAGCAGTATCAAAAACACCATGCCCTCTGTGGACCATGTGATCATCCATGGGAATCACCATTGCTGCAGAATCTGTGGTAATTCCACCAAAAATGCTGGAGTACATGGCCGAGTAATTTTGCTCGCCAGTTCTGTTTTCATGGAATGCTTCAAGCCTTTCGACAACCTAGGAATTCTCCAAACAAATACTAATTAGAGCAATGACTACCCGAAGGTAACTTGTCATGTGGATATGCTGCAGTTGGAGAAAGAGAGTGCAATCTCATGTATGAGTACAAAATTGAAATATCCACATCTGATGTGAGCCAATTATAACTTCTAGGACTCTCGGGTCTATGAATTACTACTCTGTCAGAAGAATGCAGAAGCAGATACTTGGAGCAATCAGATAGAGATCGACTGAAATTTCTGAGTCCTGTTGAAATTGCAATAAATTCATCCACATATTTCCCTCCAATAATGTCATTCCAATCAGTAACCTCAATGGATGAACAACGCTTGCTCTTAGGCACCAAACAAGTGGTCAGTGATGCAAATTATAGTTTCAAGAAGCATTCCAAAAAGAAAAGAATAAATCAAGGATTGAAGCAAGGCAAAAACAAGGAGTTCCATCACCATATGCCCCTCCTTTGTCATTAGAGTAAACCTTTCTGCATCACTGAATATTATTCTAGTTAGAGGGTTGGAGTCACTTAGAAATGATTTTATTAGGAAGCAACAAAACTATGACACTAAAATACTACTCAAGAATCTCAACTTTCACATGATTATTCCATGATCTCTGACAGTGATCGGTTGTAGCTGTATAATAATAACACAATAATGATGCATAAGAAGGGAATAGCATTACCTCAGAACCAGACAAGATAGGAACATTGGATCTGCCGGTAGCAGTCATAGGACCTGATCAGCAAACACTCAGATTAGTCCATCGAAAGACATTTACTATCAGCCCTATGTTTCCTTGTCATGATGACTCTATTGAGTCTCAAATTAAAGGCAACATAAAGAGAGAGAGGGAACTGACCAACAAATAACACTAATTTGACGTGAAAATACATTCATCGAATCTCTTCAAATCAAAATAAGAATCAAATTTCAATAAATTCCGATCACCAATATCTGAGTCAACTCTTGGATCAGAAAAGGCATGAATCTTTTTGGTAAAGGAGTTACAGCTCAACTTCATCAAACGTGATCTCAAAGGAATCGGTTGAGGGAATCTCAAGCTCAACTTCAGATCAAGACCTCTCCGAGAAATGAACGAAACAGAGGAAAATATCAAAACCTACCGTCGCAGTCCGGACTCGTCACAGCCTTCACGTTTCCCCACGGCTTCTCGTCCGCTCTTAATCCCAGCGCCCGACGACGGGCGTTACGAGACGCGAGCTTCCGCCCGTCAACGCAACATGGAACTCGGCGAAACGCCGCGATCGCCGTGGTGGATGAGTTCTCCGGCACGATATGCCGAAGAGACGCGGAGACAGAAGACATGCGAGGGGAGAAAGAAGAGGCGGAGCTAACGCAACAGTGATCGCGCGTAGATCGAAGAAGAACGATGAGGAGATCGTGATCGACGCCTTCGCCTTCCACTATGGAGAGAAGAAGAAGAAGAGAAACAGGGGAAAGCAACAAAAGAAAGGCACATTATAACCGCCCGAGGTTTCCCCTTTTTTTGGTGGTGGGATCCTCTACAAATTACGCCGATGCAAGTCCACCTCTAATGCTACATCTGTACCCTCCATCCAACTCGGTCATCCATCCCATCCGTCCATCTCACAGGATGATATCACTGATCAGCACGGGGAGCTAATGAGATTATCAGTGGGAGCAAATGGTATTCTTCCCGACTTGGAGAGGATCCGACCAATTTCAATATATGACTGGTCGGCGCCTTTAATTTGCTTCGATATTTAGAAAATGCTGTAGAAAAGGGTACTGGTCGGCGCCATTATTAAGGAATGTGTTGACCTTTTATTTTGTGGTGGTCCAATTTGTAATTCTACTTCTTGGTGGTGCTCAAAGCAACATGCATACATACATAAACATGCTATATATTATCTTATTATTGTACTTAATCTATGTAAAAGATATAAGAGATCCTTTCTTTTATTAATAGGGTATTGGTAGATATACCCTCAATGCAAGTTCAGTAAGAACCCAACTGGTGACAAGCCACATCCGCCTAGTTATCTCATATGCTCTCCCTTTTGGCTCGACATGTCTAAAATTTATAATCCTCGCCACGTGAAAAAAAAAAAAAAAAAAGTAGTGCTCAGGCCATCCATGTTGTCTGCTGCCAAAACAGAATATAAACTATTTACCCTGCATCTCAAGCAAAGAGCATAAGGTAATGGCGTATCTCCATCCATTTTGGCTTGCTCACCCATACATTTCAACTGCTATGCAACCTAATCATTTGTTTTTACCAAATTGGTATTTGATACCATGACATTCAAGTGAATCTAACTCCAAACCTGCACCGATACAACAATAAGTAATTCATATTTACCAGTCAAATCACCTTAAAAGTTCTCAGCTACATGTCAATGCCCCATGAGCACCACAAGCCCATAAAACCATCTTTCATAATGCAACTATCAAAAACATTAACACTAACCCCACATCCTTTACCTTGTACAACTCTCCAAGTCTGATAACATCCTCTAGCCAAACATTCATTTATTCTGAAGCAAATAAGAGCAACCTTTCACCTCTCTACTTGTCGGAGTAAAGCTGCAAACCTCTCCAACCCCAGTATTAGGGGGAGCCTCATGCTGTCGACCACCCTAAATAGTCCCCATCCACATCATGTTCATTGCTAATTCATATATTCTTAAAATTAAGAGTTTTGTAAGAAATCTTAAACTTTGGCACTCAAAAGCAAGCCCAAAAACATGTCGATGCTATCCCAATATTGCAATCTCTTGAACTGTCATTTATGCTGAAATCATCCCACACTATTCTTTCCCATCCATTTCAGTTGGGGTTACTAAGATATAGCATACACATTTCTTAACAAATAAAACTATCTAAACCAATAAATCCTTGATAACCAAGTTCGTAAGTAATGCGCCACAAGAAAAAAAAAAAAAAAAGATTGGTAAAGAAAAATATTTGAGAAACCCAAAATTAAGGATCCATGTACAGTCCCTTGTTTGTGCAACAACATGACACTACCTAAGCCATCAGAGAAAGCTTAATTTTCAAGTTAGTCTTAGTTTCCAGTATTCAAAAGTAAACTCAGACCTGGTCATCTGCATGGTGTGCAATGAGAAGGATTCCAATGTGTTGCTTGATGCAAACATCCTCAAAGATTTGGTACCTGAAGTTAATACCAATAGGAGTTATGGATTCTAACACTAGGAAACAGATGAAAGCCTCTCAAATAAAAACATGATATAATCTATGCAAGGATTCAAAAATAAGCTACATCTTCCAGTTTATTTAGTTTATGGACAAAATCCTAACAAAGAAACAACTTCATGGGTACATCTGATAAGTTTTGAAGTGCTTGTGGAATTTCAGTAACTCCTATATCAATCGTATGGCAAGAACTAGTAGTTCTCCATCAGGTGAAATAGAACTGAAAACATTGTCGATTGATATGTTTTTTATGTTAATATAATCAGTTTTTGCTCCCTCCTAGTTTTTCTTCAATCAATACAATGCACCACAGCATCAGTCATACTGGACCAACCCTCAACTGTTCTCAATCCTTGATGATAACTATATCACAAATTAACTTTTATTATATAAATTCTTCGAGACATTTATTATCTTCTTAGTATGTGCTCAATGTTAAATCAGTTTAATCTTTATTACAAATTTATTGCATCAATCTTCATATTAATTTCACATCACAATTGGTTATCAATATATGCATTTGCACGCTTTAATGATTCATCTAGATCATCCCAAGTGCACAAAAAGCATAACTTGTGTGCATTATAACTTGTTGCAAAATACATTATTTTTTCAAAATCTGAAACATTTAAAATTTTCCCACTGGCTAGAATCCTAAAACGCAAGCAGGCACATGAGAATAAATTACACTCACATGTAAATCGCAGTTTTCTCGCTACAATGAACTTAACAAAGCATTGATCAAATTTCAGATGCACAAAATACAAAGTGCAATATGAGTTTCATGGTCCTAAAAAGGTGCCACATAAAGTGCAGAGGAGAGCATTCGGCTCTTGTAATATAAGTTCAAAGAATTAATTACACTGCAAAAAAAAGATTAGACAGCAAATGCAACTCCAGGAGAAAAATACCTTACCTCATTTCGCGAGCAGCCTCGATCTCACATTTGACACCTAAAGCAAAACATCTCACAATCTTGCGGCCGCGCATGCTCGAAAACAAGAACACTGATTGCTAGAAATAAAGAGATAACCCATTTTGTTCACTCCGTCTCGCACCAAAATCGCCTCCTCTGTGCTCTCGGCACGCAACCTACGCTCCACTACAATCCCCAGAAGCCCATCAACGAAGCCCGAAGACTCGTTCTTTGCGACCGAACCATCCAATTTCCATCCCGCCGTCAAGACGCATAGCGCCATGATATCGGGTCCGTCGGCGACGCCCAAAGCTGCCAAGCACGCGAGGAAATCCGTTGGATCAAGCAACACGAAAACTCACCAAACGAGGATGAAAGATGGGATCTCCGAGCACCAATTCGGCGGCGGGGTTTGATCATTGATGCCTAATTGATCATTGATGCCTGTAAAATAGTACTCAAAAATCGGTCAAGTAGAATCTCGAGACTAATTAGATCATTGATGCCTAAAATAATATTCTTATTTATTCAAAATAATGTCAATTTAACATTGTGATCATTATAGCTTATAATCGCAACTTCTAGCTTGCAACTTATTGGAATCCTTAGCGAATACGTAGTCAAAATATCAATCATCTCAATACCATGAAACCCTCGAGTGGTTCTAGAGTAGCATCCAATGTTATGACTTCACTTGGTTAAATTGCCTGAGATTATATGGAAGATGACAATTTGAGGATGAATATTGCAAGTATGCCATACGTAAGATTGTCACACTTAGGTAAAATAATTTAAGTCTATAATGCATGCTATCATAATGAGATAAACATACTAAAATATACTTGATATGTAACATTGGAGATCTAGTTTGAGGCAATCACACACATGCAGAATAGAGTCGCTTAAAATAATGAGCATTCGAGATTAATATTTAAAGAAATAATCAACGCTTCATGCCAAATGCATCACGAGAATAAATATACTAGGAAGAATATGTTTGCATAAAAAGATTGACATGGCTTAGTTCAAGATATAAATTGATATCGTAACCTAATTTGATAGTGATCAATGCAAGCGATAATGCTTGAATATAAATGAGATTATGTAAGTCGATGGTGTTGATCGATAATCAAAAGATCTATGCAAAGGCTCAAATAACCAAGGGAAACTATTGGCTCGAAGAATTTGGTACTTATATGATAACTTGTATATGGACTCTGGATGCCTGTGGCCATCCTAAGGTGACTAAAGTTTGATACCTAAATTTTGTAGTGAGTATAATATACTGTTATATCTTATGACTATAATAGAGGGTTGCTGTAATGAAATGTCACAATCTATTAAATACATTTGTTATTGTAAAATAGTATATTATTTTATTCTCTATAAGATAGAGTATTCTCGAGGGAAGTTAGTCTCCGAAACTCTTGAATGAAGTATATGAAAAGAATAGTGATTCTAACATAATAAATTTCTAAATAATAAGTCATGGATTAATGATAGAGAAATCATATGCGGATCATACATTTTGAGAAGATACTTTTAAGTTCAAGTTATCGAAATCGAGTGATGGTGAGATATCGTCACAATATCTCACTTTAGGTTAAGGTAACGTATCAATAGACACATTAATACATTTAATACTAAGTGGGGGAGCTATCAAACATAATATCAAAGATAAATGCTCACATCGAGAGTCAATGAAGAGAACATTAGACTCATCAAACGGCTGACCAATATAACAATATAACATATATATACATATATGTGTATATGTATATACACATATATATATATATATATATATATATATATATATATAATACATATATACATACATATATACATATGCATATACCGATATATGTATATGTATATGTATATGTACCGATCCGATAGAATATATATATACGCGGACCATATATATATCGGTATCGATTATATTTTATATTTTAATAAAAATTATTTTAAAGCTTTTTTAATGCTCGGCGGCGTATAGGCTGCGGCGTCGCCGAAGCCTCGGCGATATCCCGAGGCTCATGCGATATATAAGGCTCGGCTCGTCCTCGAGGCTCGGGCGACATCCCGAGGCTCCAAATTTTATAAAAATATATTTTTAACTTTTAGGCGACGTTATATATGTATATATATATATACACCTCGAGCGACGCGTTGTAGGGTATACGTCATCGGAATAAAAATATATATATATATATGCGTTTCAAACGCATATATCATATATATATATATATATATATATATAGAAATGTCGAAACTCGCATATATATATATTGCAGATATATATATATATATATATGTATATATATATGTATATATATATATATGTATATGTATATATATATACATATACATACATATATATATATATATATGTATATGTATATATCTTTCTTAGCATAAACCAATTGAGATTATGTGGGGGGAATGCATCCTTCGCATTCACACAATAATATCACACTAGATGCATTCACACGTTTGTTTGACTATTGATATCTTGATATATAGTATATCTTGTGTTTGTTTGTAAATCATAGACATGAAAGCTTTTATACGTTTCAAACGTGATAAGAAATGTATTAATGGTCAATCATCATTAGAAAGATGATCGCCATGTGAAAATTATTATGGAAGAAAAAGGTTAAGGTCACCCTTTACCCATTTGTTCACATGGAAAAAAGTCCAAAGCAGATCGTTTGGGATTATCTCCCCCTATTGTCCGCATGAACAAAACATCAAGAGGAAGACATTGGAGCAATTACAGATTATTCCTTCTAAAGCTAGGTATAAAAGTTAATCCTTGGCACTCTATTGAAGGACTTTCTTTCAAAGAAAAACCCACACCTACTAAGAGACTTTAGTCACTAACTTGAGTGTTAGAGGGATTAGGTCAGAAATTTTTTTCCGATATCGATATTAGTACATGTGGCACATTGGGAGCTTGACACCTCGGAGCCACCTCGGAGATGCCTCATAGCTATCTTGGAGCTACCTCAACCACTATCTTGGACATTCTTACGTCCTCAGTTTTGGACTATGTCGAATTGACTCAAATATTGATAATGACTTTTTCTAACATTTTTAGTACTAGAAGGAGGGCCTAATATTGCAGAAACATTTGCTTGTCAATCCTCTCAATTAATGCTCCAACGAGGAGCAAGGGTTAGGGTTGGGTGCAGGTGCCATCCTTCCCACATGTGGATGCATCCACTTCAGTGCAAATGTCGATATGATGTAAGCATAAAAATCTTTAATCATGCTTCTGTAATGCGGAAAACTTTAATGCTAGGATCGAAATCAAAGAACAATAGATCTGTTTTTACGATATGTACCTTTGATGCCATCCGCAAAGAAAAGAGGAAAGATCTGAATACCTTCCTTAGATCCAATGCCTGCGTCAATCTGCAAGGAGAACTAGACTCCTTCTCCTCTCTTCCTATCCTTTCACAGGACTACTGTAATTGATGGCTCAGGGAGATTGAGAGGGAGACTGTAATCTCTCAATCTATGTCTGTGAAATATTTTCTTTTATGCAACTCCTAGATGCATCTGTGTTGCTAATCTTTACGCAACTCTTAGATGCTTCGTGTTGTTTCTCACACGCACACACATAAAGTCCCCCCGAGGTCTGTCTATTTATAGGCGAGAGCGAGAGGGTCTAGGATAAGTTATTAGGGGAGTTCCTTCCATCAAGGGCATCCCCTAAGGTATCCTCCAAAATATGGACTTCTTTTCTATTGGCCGATACTGATATCAGAATCCAATTAGTTACATCATATATCTTATCCGATTATAACGGGCCACATAATCTAACATTCTCCCATTTGACCCATTAATTGATAAGATATAAAAGATATTCAAAATCAAAAATAAACAAAACAAAATTTGTTTAAAAACAATTTTACCTAATTGGATTCTGAAAATTTTGAAAAGCATTTTATACATGGCCATGAATTTTAAAACAAGCCAATAAGTCCAATAAACAGAATAATACTATATTAAGTCCAACCATCAATGCGAGTCATAGCGGTTGTATATCAACAATGTTATACTCCCTTCTATGTACTACAACATTATTAGTCTTTCCTAATATAGTCCATAATGACCCTTGTAATTTGTCTTATCAAGACAATCCTGTTATCACATTCAACCATAATATGTACATACATAATTGTGAACAGGATAGCAGAAACAAATAACTTTAAGTACGTAAGTAAAAATGTCAATTACAATGTCCACTCAAATATGCATCACCATATCCTTTATGGGTTGCTCACAAACCCAATCATAAGAACATGTTCTTTCAAAACAACTTAGGCAGTAAGTCCTAAGTAAATGGATCAGCAATCAATATAGTGGAACTCAAGTAATTAATTGACATTAGATGTTTCTGGACTCGTCTTCTCTAACCATTAAGTACTTTTTACCATAATGCATAGAAATGCAATAGTACTTGTCATTCTTAGAGAAGAAAAATCTTTGCGATATCACAAAAAATATCTTGACTTGACAATTGAGTCCGACCACACCAAGTCTGAGATAAAATTTTATGATTATAAAGTTTGATTAGTGGCCTCAAAGCATACCACAAAATCAACTTTCATAATAAATTGCCTCTCTAATTAATATAGATCTTAACCATAAGGTGGACTTCTTGTTATTGAGGTAATTTATAAAATCAGCATTTGAAAAACATAATCATTTCAAGCTGATATAATTTTACACATGTGAGCATATAATCCTTCGTCCCTTCCAGATATCTTATTACTTTTCTTTGCAGTCCTTTAATATTTTTCACTTCTAGATAACTGCAAAACTGATATCTATTCTGATATAGGCTTGAGCATAGACTTTCAACTACGCATATATAAAGAATATTTCCTTTATTTGATTCTTTTCAAGTCATTTTAAAGCACTCAATTTTGACTAAAATTTTACTTTTATGATTTGTTGAACAAAGTTGTATATTAAATCATCTCAAGACCTGGTTAATATATCCTTTCTAAGACAGTCTTAATAATCATTGAGATATATCCCTGAGTATCTCAATACTAATAATATAAGATGTCTCATTCATATCAACCATCTTAAATTCTTAGTGATAATTTCTTGGTTTAGTATAATAAACCAAGTCACTATTGGCAATGCAAAATATTATCTACATATATGATCAATATAATAAACTTGCTCCCACTAATCTTCAGATATAAATACCGATTAACAGTATTTTTCTTAAATCTGAAGAAATAAATGATATTAAGAAACTTTATATATCATTGTCTAGAAGCTTATTTAGGATCATAAATAGATTCCTGAATTTGCATACCAAATTATATATTTCTTTCATTTTCTCTGCGAGTCATTCAGAGTAACCCATATAAAACTAGATCCTTAATCAAAAATTTGTTTTCATATCATTATGATATAACTCAAATTCATAATGAATCACTAATGTCATGACGATTCTTAACGAGCTCATTTAAAAATTAAATGTCTCGTTATAATTGATACATTCTTTATGAGTAAAATCTATAACCATCTAAAAGTCTAACTATTATATCGTTCGATATTGTCCTTTGAGTCATATTTATATAATAGACTCTTTTACAATTATAGGATAATTCAATGAATTCATCAGACACCATTCTGGTTATTGATTTTAACTCTTCTTACATTGTATCATATTACTTTTCAGAATCGTTACCTTTCATGATCTATGAAAACAATAAGAGATCTATTCTGATTCCTATATCAAAATATAATTCTTATAGATATACCACATAATCATAAATGACAGGATTCCTTTCCCATTAAAAAATTTTCAATGCTGTCAAATGTGGTTATTCTATAAGACCATTATCATCGATATCAATATAATATGGGAGTTTGATAATGTTACTTTGTTGTTCACTTTTATCAAATTATTTAATAATTTGAGTAGCAATAATCTCTCAAATAATAAAGGAGTATCAACATGTATCTCCTCTATACCAAAATTAAATTTCGAGATTTTTACTCCCACTGATTCGCTATTTTATAGGAACCTTATATTACCAGATTTAACCATCCTCGTACTATGATTAGAGCAATAAGACATATACCTTTTTTTTTATAAACTTTTCTGAATAAATAACAAAATATTCAGAAATAGTTATTAACTTTAATTTTTCTTTTATGTGAGTTGAAGATCCTTATCTCTATAAGACAATCCTAAATATGTAAATATCTTAAGTTAGGTTTCTTATCATTCCATAACTCAAAAGAAGTCATGTAATTTACTTACTAGAAACCCAATTTAAGATATACATAGTTGTCCTTAGAGCTTCTTCTCACATTGATTTGGGTATAAAAGAATAATACATCATGCTCCTAATCATATTTATAAGTGTACGATTATACCTTTCAGCAATTATGTTTTGCTACAACACATCTAGTAAATCATGAATACCATAAAATCCATCACCCCTATCAGATATAATGATTTTAACTTTTCTATCTAATTGTCTCTCGACCTCTTTTATGCACACTTTAAAGTGTCAATGGCCTGAGACTTTGCATGAATTAGATATATATATAATTATATCTCAATAGGTTATCTATATGGTGATAAAATATCTCTATTTAATTAGACAAAAATATAGAGTGACTCGCAGATGTAAGTATAATCTCAAGGAGTTTATGAACTTATATTTTATTTTAATATTTAATTATAGGATCGTTATAAACTCAAGATTCATATTAATTCTGTATACACCATTATACAGAATCCAAAAGTTAACCTTTATTGAATCATATTGAGTTCACAACTATCAAAGGAGAAACAATATTCTAACAATTCTAGGTAAAGAATTCAAATTCCCAGAATTATAAGAATATAACACGAATCCTCAAGATTCATCAAATAAATCATCTTTAGGCATAGGCGATAAATACAAACTGCTATCGCTTTCACTTTAAGATGATTCCCTGTAATGATGAATATTTCAATCTCCTTTGATTTTTATTTTTTTTAAATATTAAAATAAATCTTTATTATTGGTAACATACATTGAAGCATCAAATTAATCCACCAATAATTTCTATAATATTTGATTTGAATCACATAACTTTTTCATTTCAAATCAAATCTTATAATTCTTCTTCATATAACTTTCATTGTTACACAAGTAACACTTTATTATGAAAAAATTCTTTTATGAGTTTATATAATAATTATAAACTCAGGTGGCTTATGCTTCATCCTTATTTTATTGTTACCCACTCCTTGAGTAGAACTCAAATATTCTAAGTCTTGAGCTTACAACTTTGTCAATTATATTGAGGAGGTAATCTTTAATTCCTCAAATACTTTCATTTTTAGTCAATTCTTTCACTGAGATGTCAACTCATGACTTATCAGAAAATTTATATTGATCCTTAAATATTCTCATGCGCTACTGTACTGAAGTCTAAGTATCATCAAATTGAGTTTTTCAGACCTTTCCTGATCAATAACCTTAATTATTTATTCCATAGAATTTTCAGTAAATAAATCTGTGTTCCTTCAAATAATCTGATCAAGGTCTCACTCATTCAATATAACTTATATATGCTAAGCCATTTATTCTAGAAAATATAGGGACATTTATAAAAATACAATGAAGGAAGTACCACTGTAATAATATAACATCAATGCTTTGAGTTTTATGTTGAACTATTGATATCATCAATATTTTACTTTCAATATTGACATATCTATTGTTCACACATATAATCATTATGGAGGACTGATACCATCCTTGTGGAATAGTGTTAATACCTTTGGGTATAAAACACTAAACGTCAAGAATATCCAAAACAGTATCATCCAACCCCATCACATAATTATTCAAAATAGATTCTCCTTTGGGATTATCTAAATCTCCTAATTATGTGTGCAATTGTGAATATTATTTTTATTTAATGTCATTTAGGACCAATCCCATAATGTATTTTATAGATTATTGGTCTAGGTCACTTTGGTGACTGCAAGACCAATACAAAAATATAAAATACAAAAATATCCTATGAATGATAAGACTTTAATGTAATTTATATCCCATAAGTCTATCATCCCAGACTACTTTGGCAGCTATTGATCAGATAAAACTTAAGAAAATAAATTATAAATACTTATCAAATTTCTTTAATATCATTTAGGATCAATTCCATAATGTATTTTATAAATTATTGGTCTAGGTCACTTTGGTGGCTGCAAGACCAATACCAAAATATAAAATACAATCTAAAATATCCTATAAATGACAAGACTTTTATTGTAATTCATATCTCATAAGCTTATCATCCCAGGCCACTTTGGCAGCTACTGGTCAGATAAAACTTAGGAAGATGAATTACAAATAATATTCACTAAATTTCTTTAATTCAATTTATGCTAAACAATTCAATAATACAACAACAACCATAATGATTATTGAATATTCATAAGCATAAATAAAATTCATATGATAACTATAATCATGATAACACATAAATCATGAAAAACCATTATGTGAAAATCAACTATCATTTCACAATTTCAAATATATACATATGAATAATCAAACAAATATCCAAGAACAATAATTGGATATTATTTATAACTTACAATCAATAATACATATATATTGATTAGCATAAAAAAACTCATATGATAATAATCATGATAATACATAAATCATGAAAAGTCTTTTGTGAAAGATAACTATGATTTCACAATTTCAAATATATACATGTGAGTAACCAAAGAAATATCCAAAGACAATAATTGGATTTTAATTTACCACATGTAATCAATAAATCATATGAGAAAAACTATAAAAGGAACAATAATTTATAGTTTTTTATATAAAATATTAAATTAAACTAATCAATTTTATTTAATTTGGGCAAACCTAGAATCGAGCTTGATATTAGCGTAATTAAATAAATCGATCAAAATCAAATATTGATCAAAATTTAATCCTTTCTAAATTTGATCAAAATCAAATTCAAAATAATCATGATCAAATTTAATTATTTTTTTTGATCAATTTTAATAATTGAGAATATAAATAAAAATTCTCAATTTCATAAAGATAAAACTATAAATATATTAACAAGATTAAACTGTAATTTTTCATATTAATAGAGGGCAAAACTGTCAAAAAACTAAAAGTATTAATAAAATAAGAAGGGCAAAACTATAATTTGGCAAAACCTAACCCAAGGGCAAAATGTAATTTTGCCAAAACCCTTCTTCCTCTCTGTCGTCAGCGCTCACAAGGCGGCGCCCATGTGTCTTGACCTGCCGCAAGGTGGAACTACCTGGCAGCGCCTGCTGGCGCACTCTGGCGCTCTCGCGCCGAGTCGCCGCTTAGCGCGGCTTGCTGCTGCTGGCGCCGCTGCGTCGCGAGTCAGGTCACCCACTACAGGTTTGCCAAAAGCGAAGCGGCCGCCAGCGCAGCGGCCGCTTCGCCGAATGGCCGCCGCGCTAGCGCGGTGCGCTCCGCCAAAATGGTTTGGCGGCGGTTGCGGCTTCCTCGCGCCACGCAGCGTGGTGCGACTACCGCCCAGCACTTGCCGCCGCTTCGCAACGCGCCGCCATGGTGCGCTCTGATGCCTGGCTGCAGTGGCAGTCTGGCATGGCCGGCGGCTCAAGCGCCGGCGCCGCCGCCGGTGTGGCTCGTGCTTTCGCGAGGTTGCCGCCCTCATGCGGCCGATCTCGCAGCCCCCCATGGTCGCTATCGTCGTCGCCGACGGCCCTTATGGCCGTACGCAACGAGGTTTACAGATAGTCGTTGTTTCCTTAATATCGCCGACAAGCAGACGATAAAACATGACAATAAACCATAATTGATAGAAATACAGATTTGACAGAATTCGGATCAAACATCATAAATCAGAAACAACAGATCTAAAGTTTTGATTTCAAGAACCTGGCTTTGATACCAATTATAAACATAAAAATCTTTAATCATGCTTCTGTAATGCGGAAAACTTTAATGCTAGGATCGAAATCAAAGAACAATAGATCTGTTTTTATGATGTGTACCTTTGATACCATCCGCAAAGAAAAGAGGAAAGATCTGAATACCTTCCTTAGATCCAATGCCTGCGTCAATCTGCAAGGAGAACTAGACTCCTTCTTCTCTCTTCCTATCCTTTCACAGGACCACTGTAATTGATGGCTCAGGGAGATTGAGAGGGAGACTGTAATATCTCAATCTATGTCTGTGAAATATTTTCTTTTATGCAACTCCTAGATGCATCTGTGTTGCTAATCTTTACGCAACTCTTAGATGCTTCTGTGTTGCTTCTCACACACGACACACATAAAGTCCCCTGAGGTCCTGTCTATTTATAGGCGAGAGCAGAGGGTCTAGGATAAGTTATTAGGGGAGTTCCTTCCATCAAGGGCATCCCCTAAGGTATCCTCCAAAATATGGACTTTTTTTCTATTGGCTGATACTGATATCAGAATCCAATTAGTTACATCATATATCTTATCCGATTATAACGGGCCACATAATCTAACATATGATACTAGCATATATTCAATGACCAAAGCCTCTTGCTCCTAGGGATGACCTCGGGTCACCTACTTATCTATACTGAGGTGTTCTTGAATCTCACCCAATAGGTGTAGATGCTAATGGGCATGATACAAGCTATCACCTAGCTCCTACCTTAGCCTAAAAAGTAATGTCACCCTCTCAGCCGTAATTAATACCTCAACCGTCACTGGCATTGCCACCCATCAGGATCCCCCTGCTCGATGTGGTTCCAACATCTTACCATTGTTTATGGCCCATAGAACTATTGGCTGAGGGAGTACCTTGCTACCCAAGCATGGAATTCAACGCACCACCGCACCACTAGTCAGCTCTACTCGTATTCGAGACCCAATTAGCGAATTTGATGGATGACTCCCTAAGGATCTAACTATGACAAATAGACCAATACGTAGAAAAGATGCAACGAGAGTTTCAATAATCTAGAGGGAAAAGTTTGATTGATCCCGCCTTGGGTCAATCCCCATTCACTCAGAACATCTAAGATAAGCCAATCCAAATGAACTTTCGCTTACCATCGTTGGAGGCCTTTGATGATAATACCAACTTGATAGAGCATACTACTATTTTTTGTGCCCAAATATTGTTATACGGTACCTTATACAGCCTGATGTACTGCACATTCTTAACAATGCTAAAAGGCTCGACATGAGAATGATACACTCGCTTAAAAATTGCTCTTGGTCGGCTCTTTTGCTTAGCTCGCAAAGGAATTTGAGCTCTACTTCCTCGGGAATGTGCGCTTGAGGCCATCGATGATAATGCTTCTCGGACTCAGGCAAGGAGAGGAAGAAACACTCTCCAACTTCATTGCCTGATTCACTAATAAGATCTAAGGAATATAGAAAGCCCATCCGGCACTTGTGATATAGGCTTTCATGATGGGGGCTCAAGTCCTCTTATCTTTTTTGATCGTTGGTGGAGAGGCCACCAGCGATGGTACTCAATGTGCTCTAGAGAGCTAACTAATACATTATTACAGAGGCAATGGTCTCAAGTAAGCATGAGGAGACACATAAAAGGTCGAGATAGGAGTGACTATCATTAGCCCCGACCCCAAGGTCACCATCGCGAATAAGAAATGATTAACTTGAGCTGCCTCACTCAAGGTTCGAGTCAACTCCCTTAAATATGATTAGAACTAGAGCCTTTTTATAAATAAAAGAAAAAGAACTCTTGAAAGACCCTCAATCAATGGAGACACCACTAGAGAGGAGGGATAAATTCAAGTACTATCACTTCCACCACAGTTATGGCCATGACACAAAGAACTATCATGATTTGAAAGAACAAATCAAAGAACTCATTCATTGGGGACATCTTGGGAGGTTTGCCAGGAGGCATCACAAACCCTCACCTCGACCTTAGACGATGGTGGAGAGGCAGTTCGATGTTATCATCGGTAGACCTACCTCAAGAGGATACAGTTTTTTGAGTTACAAAGCTTATGCTTAAGTTATTATCGAAAAGCATCCAAGGTCTGAAGATGACTTGAAAATAACCTTCAAGGAAGAAGAGACGAAATACCTCAACCAAAACTACGATGATCCCTTGGTAATCTCCATAAGGATGATTAATGCCTGAGTAAAGCGAGTCATGATTAACACAGGTAGCTCTATCGATATCATCTACTTTAACGTTTTTAAAAAACTTGGGCTCTTGGCTAGTGATATCTCCCTTATGACTTCTTTGTTGATATGGTTCACTGGTGACTCTATCTCCTCTTAGGACTATGAGCTTGTGCGTCATGTTTGGGGACAAGCCCTACTCCAAAATGGTGATGACTAAATTCATAGTAGTTGACATCTCCTCAAGGTACAATATGATCATGGGCTAAACTATGCTTAACAAGCTGAGGACAGTGTTGTTAACATACCAAATAGTGATAAAATTTCCAACAAGGATCAACATTGGAGAGTTGAGAAGCAACATAAGAAAGGCACACTAGTGAGATCTGATGGCGATCTCTCTACCGAAGAAGGCTTGACCTGAGGCACCATCGATGGACCCTCGAAATTTCATTAAGTCCCTCCAACATCCGGAGCTGATAGAGTTACTGATCGAAGCACCTCTGGACAAGAACCATCTCGATCAAGTTGTCAAGGACATGGCAACACTTTCTAAGGAGAAGTGAGTGCAACTTATCATTTTTTTCAAGAAGAATAGCAGATGTTTGTATGGTCACAGAGAGACATACCAGAAATAGACTTAAACATGCCCTAGCACCATTTGAACATCTCTCCCAAGTCTCGATCAGTGAAGTAAAAGCCTCACAGGTTTGCTCTTGATTACTAGTAGGACATTAGCGATAAAATAGACAAGTTGTTAGGTATATTATCGAGGTGTAGTACCCTAAGTGCTTTGTTAATGTTGTATTGATCAAAAAGTCTAATGGAGATTGGAGAATATATGTTGATTATACTGATCTTAATAAAGTATGTCAGAAGGATGACTACCCTTCCTCCGAATCGATCAACTAGTTGATACTACCTTAGGTCACAAGTTCTTCACATTTAGGGATGCATTCTTGGGATATAACCAGATAAGGATGATACCACAGGATCAGAAACACACCTCCTTTATTATAGATAGAGATATGTATTGCTACCGAGTCATGCCATTTAGATTAAAAAATGCAGGGGCAACATACCAAAGGATTGTAGATAAGATGTTTAAGTACAAGATCGAAAGGAACGTCGAGATATATATAGACAACATAATAATCAAAAGTAGAATAACTGACTCACATCTAGTATACTTAACCAAGACATTTTAAGTTATAAAGATGTTCAACATGCGCCTTAACCCATCAAAGTGTGCTTTCGGTGTTAGCTTAAGAAAATTTCTTAGATTTATATTCACTATAGAGGAATAGATGCAAACCCCAAAAAAGTGCAAGCTATATTAGAGATATGCCTACCTCAGTCAGTAAAAGAAGTATAATAGTTAACAAGGTGAATAACGATACTAAGTCGATTTCTATCCGAGTTTGATGATAAGTGCCTAACTTTCTTCAACGCATTGAAGAACCCAAAGGGCTTTCTATGGACCGAAGAGTGTCAGGAGGCATTTAAAGAGCTGAAGCACCACCTTGCCCGGTTGCCACAACTCTTCTCCTCTACCTCAGGTGAAACTCCAAGCCTCTATCTCGTTACCACTAAGTAGGCTATCAGCACAGTGTTGGTGTGGGATGATTGAGGAATCCAAAAGTCTATTTATTATGTCGGTTATATCCTACACGTACTTGAGAAACAATACCACCCCATCGAGAGGCTAGCATTTGCCCTAGTACCGGCGGTAAAAAAACTCCATCCTTATTTCCAAGCTGAAGCCATATAGGTGATCATCGACCAACCACTCAAGTAGGTTGTTTCTCGATTCAACGTCTTGGGGCAACTACTAAGGTGGTTAGGTAGAGCTAGGCGAGATCGACATCCGATATGTGTTGAGGATTGCCATAAAGGCTCATGCATTAGTAGATTTTATTTCAAAACTAACTCTCTTGCCCAAGGCCGAGGCCAATAGTCACACCCCCTCAGCATAGACTTTGTTCATAGATGGCTTTGCTACCTTAAAAAGGGATAGTGTTGGATTTGTCCTGAAGGGTCCGAATAGATAAGTGTATGAACAAGCTCTCTAGTTTGAATTCAAAATCTTCAGTAATGAGGTAGAATATGAAGCACTTCTCTCAAGGCTCTGACTTACTTGAGAGATTCAAGCCTAAGACTTGACGGTGTTCAGTAATTTGCAATTGGTTGTGAGCTAGGTAGAGGGGATCTATGAAGCCTGAGATGTAACCATGGTGAAGTATCTTGCCAAGGTGCAGAGGTTAGATTGCAGCTTCTCCTAGCTCAACATGTTATGGGTTCCTCGTGCAAAGAATGCCCAAGTTGATGCACTCGCTAAGTTAGCTTCCACCCGAGCTCTAAAGGAGAGTTAATCATTGGTCGAGATATTATCGAACCATTAAAAAGTACGACATGTCCATGATTGAGGAGGAACCAAGCTGAATGGATGAGTTGTGCTACAAAGGAGACAAGATGCTCCCAACTAACCCCATGATGACCAGAAGAGTTAAGCATCATTAAAAATGATATTACATAATTAATGATTGTTTGTACCATAGGTCCTTCAACAATCATTCTTTAAATGCTTGACACCACAAGGGGACAAGAGAGTGCTCACCAATGTACACAAAGACATTTATGAGAAGCACATAGGTGGGCAGACTTTTATATTCAAAGTACTTTAATAGGGGTTTACAAGCCGATGTTGCATAAGGATGCAATCGCCTACATTAAGAGGAACCACAGGTATTAGAAGTTTGCTTGAATACAACACTAACTAGTGATCTTTCTAAGCTTGATCGACTATGGATGACACTTTGCCAAATGAGGCATGGGCCTCCTAAGATCCTTTTCACCGGCCTCGGGCCAACGGAGGTTTCTTACTATGGGAGTGGACTATTTCATAAAGTCGATGGACACCGAGTCACTAGCATTGATCACCGAGAACAAGTTGAGGGATTAATATGGAAGAACATTATTACTTGGTTTGGAATCCCGAGGGCCCTCATGTTACGAATCTTTTACTTTCTAAACTTTAGATAATGCTTTGGATAATGTTATGGAGTTGTCTAGTAGGGAGTCTAGCATCGATTCGATTAGGAGTCGGTTACGGAGTCAGTTAATAAGAGTCCAAGTCCTGGGGGACTTTACGTGGGACTCTATAAATAGGGAGGTAATTATTTTTTTTGAGTAAGGAGAAAGACAATGAAAGATTGTTTAGTCTTATGACTAAACCTTAGGAGTCTGATCCCCTCGAAGCGATCAAGGAGTCTGATCCCCTCGAAGCGATCATTTATCTCATTTTCTTCCACTTCTTCCGCTTCTTTCGTTTCTTCCATGATAAAATCCTAAGGGATCTTATCATTTGATATCAGAGCAACGATCTACGGTATTTTCATTCCAACTTCGCATCAACCTTACCGCAACCATCATCTTTGTATTAAAAAAAATAAAAAAAATAAAAAGGAAAGGGCGAATGCATAAGAACGCAGCCACGCGCTGCCACGTTTCATGCGCTCGCCTCACCAGTGGCCACGCAAGGGGTGGAACTCCCCTGTTTCCACCTCCCCGCCGCCCCCGCTCCACCAAACCCACCGCGCCCCCTGAACTCTTTCCCCACCGCCCCTGAACTGCGGCGAAACAGAGTCCTCTACTGCAGAATGTCGTCGCTTCCCCTCGCGGTGACTCCCCACCACCGCTGTTGCTCCTAACCGCACCACCACGACACAGCCGCCAACCTCGGCATCCGCCGCAGCCATTTCCCCCTCTCCACCGCTAGCGCCAGCAGCCGCAGCCGCCGGTTGTCATCACTGGTTCCTCCCCTTCTCACTGCTGACTGTGACAGCAAACGCTCCGGCCCCTGATCTCCGGTCGACAGCCACCGTACCCCTGCGGCCAGCAATCATTGCCCCCTCTCCACCACTGTCGCTGCCAGCGACCATTGCCGTCGCTGCTTCCTCAACCGCCGCAGCCAGCGTGCGGTGTGCCAGAAACAGGGTAGCCCCAACGCCTTCAAGCGTCGGCACTCTTCTTCCTCGCTGCCTCTGCAAACTTCGCAACCACCACAACTGCTGCAGCCGCCCACGACACTGTAGCTTTCTCCCCACAATCGCTGCCTTCCATTTTTGTTTTCCAATCGCACCACTGCAGTCTCGACCCCGGTCGTGGACCCCTGCAGCAACACCACACACAGCACAGAGCGACAAAACTTTTCTTCGTTACAGCGACCGCATAAAGTTTTACGCTACCCTCGACATCCACTTTCTCGACAATATAAAATTACTGATCTACGGTATTACACAATGACTATAGACAATTCAATACAGACCCAAATTGAAGCATTAGAACCAAATTTGAGAATCTACTATAGAAGACCCTTAATGAATTCAAAAGAAGTCTATTTGAAAGCTTTAGTAAATTTCAACAAGATGGACAATTCGCTAAAATTCGTCAAACTTCTACAGTGTTAGAATATCATAGCAGATTAGAACGATGGTCAAATCAAACCATAGATTGGTCGAAACGATAGCCATTGGACACCTTTATTGAAGGGCTTAATCTAGAAATCAGATGTGAAGTTAAGGCTCGACAGCCCCACACTATGATAGCTGCAATTTCATTTGCACGTCTACATGAGGAAAAAATCAGTCGAGAAAATCATTGACACAGAAGTGACTACAAACAAATGATCGGACAACTCGCTAAAATTCATCAGACTTCTACAGTGTTAGAATACCAAGACAGATTCCAATGATTATCAAATCAAGCCACAAATTGGTCTGAACGACAGTTAGTGGATACCTTTATTGAAGGGCTTAATCCAGATATCAGATATGAAGTTAAGGCTCGATAGCCCTGCACTATGATAGCTGCAATTTCATTTGCATGTCTATATGAGAAAAAAATCCGTCGAAAAAATCGTTGACACAGATGTGACTACAAACAAATGATCAACGAGCCACCTAGTAAGGAGCACCAATGTAAACAAGAGTAAACTCTAGTGATTGGACCAATTAGAGGGGAACCAGAAACTCACAAAGTTGACTTCAATAATAAAGGTATAAATTTTGATAAAGATGTTGAACCTATTACACATACAGTGCATGCATTAGCTGACTATTCTAAACCACAAACTGTGAAAGCTAAAGGAATTTTGGAACATCAACCTGTTACAGTTTTGATTGATACCGGTAGCACTAACAATTTCATGGACAGTAAGGTTGCTGACCGATTAGCCTATCATATTGAAGACTGTGACAGATTTAAAGTAAAGGTCGCTGATGGATGAACTTTGACTTGTGATAACAAATGTTCAAAGATAAAATTATTTATACAGGGCCAAAAACTACTGGAGGATTTCTTTTTGCTACCACTGGAAGACTTCGAAATGATGATCCTAAAGGAAAGAAGAAGTAAAGCCACAGCTGCTATTAGTCATCGGATGAAGAGGGTTCTCTAAAAGACTATAATAACTCATACACTAAAAGGCCAACCTGTTGCTCACACTATCAAAGGACGGAGGTCGTACTTATTCAGCGAGTTGTGATGCGCCACAGATACCTTGTGCCGAATTTGATGCCGCTCAGCCTTGAGGACAAGGCTGATTTGACGAGGGTAGAATTGTTACGAATCTTTTACTTTCTAAGCTTTAGATAATGCTTTGGATAATGCTATGGAGTTTTCTAGTAGGGAGTCGGTTACTGATTTGGTTAGGAGTCGGTTACGGAGTCAGTTAATAAGAGTCCAAGTCCTGGGGGACTCTATGTGGGACTCTATAAATAGGGAGGTAATTGTTTCTTTTGAGTAAGGAGAAAGACAATGAAATATTGTTTAGTCTTTTGACTAAACTCTTGGAGGTTGATCCCCTCAAAGCGATCAAAGGAGTTGCCAATCCCCTCAAAGCGATCAAAGGAGGCCAATCCCCTCGAAGTGATCAAGGAGGCTGATCCCCTCGAAGCGATCATTTATCCCATTTTCTTCCACTTCTTCTGCTTCTTTCGTTTCTTCCATGGTAAAATCCTAAGGGATCTTATCACCTCATCACCAATAATTGGACTCAATTCAACAATGCAAAGTTCAAGTTCTGTCAAACCTATGGGATTTAGCTAAGGTTCAGCTCAGTGACTCATCCCTAAACCAACGATCTTGCCAATATCACTAATTGAGCAATTCTCGAAGGATTACAAAAGAGGGTCATTGGAGTAAAGTATATATGGATGGACAATCTACCAATCATTTTGTGGGCCTCCCAAATAACACCTAAGACATTCGACCTGGGCTCAAAGCTAGGTGGAGAATCATCATTTAGCCTGACATTCAACACTGAAGCTGTCCTACCACTTGAGATAGTTTTCCTGACACTTTGAATTGAGAGCTTTGATGAAGAAACCTCCAAAGAGGGACTTCAACTTAGGCTTGACCTGATTAGTGAAGTTAAAGCTAAAGCAAACCTATGGGCATTAAGATATTAAAGGGTGATGAGCAAGCTCTACGACCAAGGAGTCTACCCTTGAGGGATTGGACTAGGGGATCTAGTGCTCCAAAAAGCTAAGGTTAATGATCTAATTAGGTCTAGAGGGAAGTTAGTGCTAAACTAGAAATGGCCTTACTAAGTCATCGAAGTTGTTCGAGATGGAACATATCACCTCAGGAGAACAAAGAGTGTGGAATTGCTAAGAATATGATACATTATAAACCTGAAGAAGTTTTATCCCTAAAGTCTCCTTCAGGATCAAGTCGAGGAAGGTTAGGCCCCAATCATCAGATATTGACTTGGCAGGCATAGGATGTCGATTATAGAATGCATCTTTAAAGTCCTAGTTGCAAATTATGAAAAGAAAAATTTATTACTTCTAGAAGAATTACATCAACCGAGTCAAGCTTTTACATCCAAGATGAAGCCTCGTCTTATCAAAATATACTGTTGATGGGGTGGACAGAAGGAACGAGTCGAGTAGTCCAACCCGATGACCAAAAAAGAGACCAATAATTAGAGACAGTAACTTAGGCAACAAGATGAGGTGGCAAGTTATGGTTGCCATCAAAGGAAATTACTGTTGCCATCAAGACGTTCTAGTCCTCAGGGTAATCCGTGAGTGGATTCTCTTTGAGCTCTAGCTTGGGGTACCTCACTTTGAAATGAGCTAAAGCGATTTGATACCTGAACTAGTACAAGGTGACCCCCATCCTCTTCAGACCCCTCTTGAACCCAACGGATGCCTTGTTGTCAATGATCACTTCCTCTTGATACTCCGGTATCCAACATCGCTTGACCTCCAATACTTCCCTTAGCTCATGAGCCTCTCCATTGGCCATCGCAACCTCCTCGGTGAGCTTCGAGTTGCATGTCCTCATCGAGTCCAACTCCTAAGTGAGCTGCAATAGTTTATTCTTCATTGCTCGATTATTGTCCTGAACTTTTTTTTAGCTATTTGGCGAGGTCAGCTAGGTGCTGACTGACATCCTTTAGTTGATGCACCAGCTCGATCGCTCGAGCCTTTGCTTTAGCAATAGTAGAAGGGGTTCCTCCCCCCTTCTTCAACTTCTCAACCATTGCTAAGAGATTATCAACTATGAGAGACTACTTGTGAATGATGACACAAGTGTCCTGAACACGATCAATGAGTGCTATCACTTAGTGGTGATATTGCGAATAAAACATAAATGAGTCAGTAAGGTAAAACTAAAGGGGCTAGCCATAGCCTAACTTATTATCACTTTGTTTTGGTAGCCAGTGTCAATCAGAACCTCCGAGGGGGAGTAGTAGATATGCTTCACCATCCATAAACATAAGAACCCACATCAGTTTTACTTTGTAGTCATGCCCTTACCCCACATCTTCTATGTCTCCTTTAAACCTTCCCATCTTAGCTACAGTGGCACATCCAAGGTTGAGTCTAGCAAATCCATTTATAAAGCCACAAAGGGAAGGGGGACCCCCCTTGCATAAGTCTAACATCGACCATGGCTTGCTCCCCTTTTTCCCCGAGGAAGACTTAGAACTTCAACCTCCTAAAGGTGCCAACGCCGCAGTGGTGGGAGGCTCCCTTTGCCGAGTCGGTCCCTTCCTTAGGTACATCATATCTTTGAGGGCATGAGACCTTCCTCACAATGACCTTATGTTTCTTTCTCGGTTTGTCAATGTTGCCATGATAACTAGACTAAGGTGGGTCTAGTGCTTCTACGAATAGCTTGCAAGTAGCAACATAAGCCAAACGAGGCTCTACCATGCTCGACGAGGAGCTAAGCACCTTCCTCTTCAGGGAGTGCAAATTCATGCTTGTAGAAGATCCAAATTACAAGGCTGAGGATTAAAAAGAGAGGTGATGTAAAGTGATGGGAGGTTCGAGTCGTACCCCGAGGAGCTGGGCTAAGACCTGCATCAATCAACCAGTCCTTATCTATCTTTTGGACTATCTCGGAGGAAAAGAATATGTCCCTTAATTGAAGCACTTGACTTGTCTCCTCGTCCGATAAGAAAGGAAGGGTTTTATCAATGTAATATCCCGACCAGGTAAGGTTGAATCCCTAGTCTTGACTTGAACTCATGAGGAAGAAGTACTCCTTCCAACTATAATATTGTTAATGTAATATCCCGACCAAGCAAGGTTGAATCCTAGTCCTGACTTGAACTCACGAGGAAGAAGTACTCCTTCCAACCTTTATGGTTGGAAGAGGCACCATTGATCTTGAAATCTCTCTAAGTTGCTAGGTAATAGTCACTTTTCCCTTTACATAATTAAAAATAAGTGACGAAAAGAGTGTGGGTCAAAGTAACACTGGCACTCGACATTCTCCAATAAACACTATTGAGTAGCATCATGAGTTGGGTGCCATTTGAGAAGATAATATCTCCAACCATTGGAGGCAAAACACTATTATCAGGTAGAGGGGAAGATGGAGTCCCTCCTAGGGGAAGATGGAGTCCCTCCTTAAGTGCGTCGTAAGATAAGCAAAAAGACCCAAGTGTGGGGTCGAAAGGGCATTGATCGAGTTGAGGAACTTGCAAATCAAACTCAGTCAGGATACAATACCAAGTTCGTAAGCAATTCAAGATTGAGTTATAGTCATGATATATATATATATATATATATATATATATATATATATATATATATATATATATATATATATATATATATATATATATATATATATATATATATATATATATTTGCTAGCAACTAATAATAGATTAAAAATATATATAACTTAAGGCTATTAATATATCAACTCTTTTATTTTGAGGTAATTAATTATCAACTCTCGAGTTATTATTATTTATAGTATGATTCTTCTAGTTCTAAATTTAAAAGATGCATATTTATACTACTTCGGAATGTTAATGTAATATTATAGAGACCTTCCAATTTGTCCCTTAAGTCAAATGAATTGGTTGCTATCTTTCTATTTATAGCAATCTTTTGCTTAGTTATTAGAACATCAAGTATGATATTATTAAGTATTATATTTGATAAAAATATTTATACCCAATCAAAGCTATCTAATCTAAGGTCCCTACCAACAACTAAGCTACTTCAACATTTACCGAAAATAAAGAAGTCCAAAGGATATTCTCTCGTTCTACCAAAATATTCTTTTGACTAGTTATAATTCAATTATACCATATTAATTAAGATTAGATACCTTTTGATAAAGAGGATATGATGAATCAATCACTATTTGATACATATCCTCCATATGACGTCCAGGCTGGAAGAAGGAGACAAACTATTCCTTGCAAGTTTGCTCACATAGACATTGATACAAGAAAAATAGTTATGAGTTATCCCCACTCTTGTTGTCTACGTGGACAACATATTAAATTGGGGTTGTTAGATGCAGTTAAAGGTTGCCTCCTTGAAGAATATTCCATAGAATTTATTGTTCCCTCACTATCAAGTTACCTCTCTTGACCTTGGTATTTATATAGACGGTACCTCATATGATATTCTTAGGAGCTTAACGTTTCTATCTCAGAGACATCTCAGACAATCCTATGCACATCGATTTGAACCATATCGGGTTGACTTGGATATTAATAATATATTTTTATAATATTGTTAGCGCTAGAAGGATGGTCCAGTGTCATAAGAACACTTGCCCATCGATCCTTTTAATGAATACTCGAGCGATGAGACTTTACCCCTAACCCATAGTACTTTCATCTGAGTGGGGCAATAACCACTCTTTTCATATATTAATATATCCACTTTGGCACAAAATCCAACGTGATATTGGCGTATATTCAGTAACTTAGGTCTCTCACCCCTAGAGATAGCCTCGGATCACCTCCTCATCCCTATTATGGACCCAATTAGTGAACTTGATAAAAGATTCCTTGTGGATACAATTGCGATAGATGGACTCATGTTTAGAGAAGATACAATGAGAGTTGCAACAATTAAAAGGGGTGGCGTTGGTTGACCCCACCTAGGTCAATAATTAAAAGGGGTGGCGTTGGTTGACCCCACCTCAGGTCAATCATCATTCACCCAGAAAATCTATAAAGAATCGATTCTAGGAACTTCTAGTGAGGTGTTATTATATGGCATGCTCACCTTCCTAACCATGTTAAAAGTCCCGATGCAAGAATTACGCTCATCTAAAGCCACTTTCCATATGCTCTTTTACTAGTGAGGAAATTTGAGCTTAACTTCCTTAGGAATGTACGCCCTCAGCCTTTAGTTGCAACACTCCTTAGGCTTAGCAAACTTCATTACTTAGTTCACAAATGAGATCCTAGGACAGAAGATGCCCATCTATCTCCTCGCTCATGATTGTGAACTTACATGTCATATTTGAAAATGATTATTGCTCCAAAACAATATTGACTAAATTCATAATAGTGGATATCCTATCGACATATGACACAATAATAGATTGACTCATATTGAGTAAACTAAGGGCGATAGTATTGACTTACCACATCGCAATGAAATTCTTGACGAGGGCCAACATCAAAGAGTTGAGAAGCAATCTAAGGGAGTTGTGCTAGTGCTGATCGCCTTACCAAAGAAAGCCTAATCCTAGGCACCACCTATGGACCCTTAAGAATTGGCTAAATTTATCCTACATCCTGAGCTGGTGGAGTCGATGATCGAAGTGCCCCTAGACAAAGCTTGACTTGATTGAACCATCAAGGTCAGGATGACCATTCTTAAGGAGAGGTAGGTTAGCTCATCAACTTTTTTTGAAGAAATGCTTATAGACTTCATTGCTTGGTTCACAAATGAGATCCGAGGATAGAAATGCCCATCTATCTTGCCTCTCATGACTGTGAACCTACATGTCATATTCGAAAATAATTACTGCTCCAAAATAATATTGACTAAATTCATAATAGTGGATGTCTCATCGACATATGATGTAATTATAGATTGACCGATATTGAATAAACTAAGGGCAGTGGTGTTGACTTACCACATCACGATGAAGTTCCTAGCGAGGGCCAACATTAGAGAGTTATGCTAGTGCTGATCGTCTTACTGAAGAAAGCCCAACCCGAGGCACCACCTATGAATCCCCAAGAATTAGCTAAGTTTATCCTACATCCTGAGCTGGTGGAGTCGATGATCGAAGTGCCCTTAGACAAAGCTCAACTCGATCGAACCGTCAAGGTCGGGGTGACCCTTCTCGAGGAGAGGCAAGTGTAGCTTATCAACTTTCTTCGAAGAAATATTTATAGACTTCGTTGCTTAGTTCACAAATGAGATTCGAGGATAGAAGATGCCTATCTATCTCCCCTCTCATGATTGTGAACCTACATGTCATATTCGAAAATGATTACTACTCCAAAAATAATATTAACTAAATTCATATAGTGGATGTCCCATTGACATACGACATAATCATAGATTGACCCATACTAAATAAACTAAGGGTGGTGGTGTTGACTTATCACATTACGATGAAGTTCCCGACGAGAGCCAACACTAGAGAGCTGAGAAGTAATCTAAGGGAGTTATGCTAGTGCTGATTGCCTTACCAAAAAAAACCCAACTCAAGGCACCACCTATGGACCCTCGGGAATTTGTTAAGTTTACTCAACATCCCAAGTTGGTGGAGCTGATGATTGAAGTGTCCTTAGACAAAGCTCAACTCGATCGAACCATTAAGGTTGGGGTGACCATTCTCAAGGAGAGGCAGGTGTAGCTCATTAACTTTCTTTGAAAAAATACTAAGGTATTTAGATGATTACTAAGGGATATATTAGGAATTAACCCCAATGTAGCTCAGCATCACCTAACATTTCTCTCGAGGTATGACCATAAAGCAAAGGCATACAAGTTTGCTCTTGACCACCAATGAGCAATTAGTGAGGAGGTAGACAAGTTGCTAGAAGTAGAGTTCATTACCGAGCTTGGGTCATGAGCGCCTTATCTTTATATATATATTCTTAGGGTACAACCAAATCAGAATGATATTGAAGGATCAGGAATATACCTATTTTATCATAGACCAAGGCACATATTGCTATTAAGTCATGCCCTTTAGGTTAAATAATATGAGAGTAGCATACCAAAGGATGGTGTTAAGAAAATTTATCGTTAATGTTTGTATCATCACAATATGGTTCTAATCTGAGTGTGAGAAGTCATCTGAGGTGATATGAGTGTTGGTAGATTTAACACAATAAATCTGGATCAAACATTCCTTTATAGATCCAAAATCAAATTTTAGAATGTTTCTATAAAACTTATTAAATCTACAATAATAAACATGAAATCTTACAATAATTGTGAAACATATTATCATAGAAGCGTACTTGATGAATCCATAAGAGTATTTTCTGAATTGATCGATGATTTGGCCTTCCAATTATAGAATATCCTTAAGAACTTTAGATTTCTCTTTGATGGGTAAAGAGAAACTTCATTCGATGATGATGATACTGCAACCAGGGACCATAACCTTATTTATAGTCATAACTGATGAATCTACAATTATGATTATATTCATAATTGAAGAATATGCAATTATACTTCAAGAGTTTCATATTCCTAACTTATCCAGTCATTAAGTTAGAAATATGACTAATGGTATCTATACAATTAATTTTTATGACAATTATGTTTCTTAGCCAAATAAATTTATTTTATTTTGATTATTTTAATTTTGGCTAATCAGAATAATAGCTTAACACATTTAATTATACATGTGTGACCCTTAAAATTCTAACAATCTCCCACTGGGTCACATATGTATCCTTATAAACGTGTTATACTTTATGAGCTTAAAACTGTTGTCATTATTAAATAGAACATATAATACGATCTCGTCCATTAGCCATATTAATATAGGACTAAAGTGATCTTCGCTATATCAATCATAGCTAAACCCATCAATGATCACTAGTATTAACATAACTAAATGACATAGATTAATCATAAAATGTATAGTATGAAAATTACATGATTGTGATCCATACATGTCAATTTTTAACTGGTCCAACTTTATCTTCATGAGATCATTAACCATAATGTATAAAGTATAACAAACTGAAGCTTTATTTCTGATCAGAAAATATCTGACATAGAACATTTAACAAACATATGACAAAACTCCCACTAAACTAAAGTTTCCTCAAATTTTAATATACCCATATGAGTAGTATGCTCATGAAAGACCTTGGGTAGTACACCTTTTGTGAGAGGATCTGCTAACATAAAGTTTGTTCCTAAGTGTTCTATAGAAACTTGTTTACTTTATACCATTTCTTTCAGAGAAATTAAACTTATTGTTTCTAAATAAATAAGAATAACCATATTTGTTCAAATAAGAAATAAAAATTAAATTCCGTCTAAATGATGGAACAACAAAAGTATCTTTTAAATCCAAATAGTATCCAGTACACAATAACAATCTAAATGTGCCTATATCTTTCACTTATACCGATTTTTTGTCCGCCACATAAATGCATCTCTCAACATCATTGGGCCTTCGGTAGCTCAGGCAACCCTACATTAAAACACTAATGTTAGTAGTTATACCAGAGTCTAACCACCAAGTGGTTCTAGGTAGGTACTAAAGTTAAATTGACTTCAGAATAAACCAAAGGAACGTACCATTTTTAGCATGCCAAGCATGATATTTGGTATAGTCCTTCTTTAAATGCCCAAATTTGTTATAGAAGAAACAAGTATCAATCTTATTTTGTTTCTTTTGTGAAGGATCTTTATCAGTCTCATTCTTTCTAAATTTATAATTTCTTTTCTTGTCCTTGTTTTTAGAGGTGTTGGCCAAGTTAGCACTTTCAGTCTTTTCTTGCTTCAAACTTTCTTCTTCTTACACATAATATGAAATGAGCTCATTAAGAGATCATTTATCCTTTTGGCAGTTATAACTATCCTTAAATTGACTGAATTGTGCAGGGAGGGATATCAGAACCAAATGGACAAGTAAGTACTCTAATAAGCCAAGTTTTAGTGCTTTAAGCTTTGAAGTAAGAATAGATATTTTCATGATGTACTCCCTTATATTTCATTTACTATTATACTTCATGGAAATCAAGCTTTAAAGCATAGTACTTATTTCTGCTTCATCATTTTTAAGAAAATGCTTTTCTATTTCGGTAAGAAAATATTTGGCCTTAGTTATCCCTTTGGATACTATAGCTCTAAAGGCCTCTGGAATGCCATGCTTAATGATCATGAGACACATGCGATTAGACCTGTCCCATTTCTCATATAGTCTCCTTTCATTAAGAGTACTATTATCTGTAAGAGAAGCGGGTTGGTCTTCTCTTAGTGCAAGGTCTAGATCCATGTAGCCCAAAACGATCAGAATGTTTTCTTTTCGATCCTTAAAGTTGATTCCATTTAGAACCGGTACTGAATTGAGGTTAGCAGATATTGAAGTATGATAACCTTATGAATAAGAGAACAATAGACAACTACAAATTATGCTTATATATATTATCATAAACTGAAATAAATTCAAATTATGATATAACCCTTCTCAAGATACCAAGTGCAACATTAATATCTTGTCTTTGGACTTCAATATTAATTGCTAGTGGTAATTTTGTTGTAATGATCAAATATTGATAATAAGGCATATCAAATGATAAACCTATCTTTGGATTGATTTATCATTTACATGTATAACTTTATAATTATCACGTGTTTAGCATTACAGGTGTTTATAAAATCTTGCTAGTCATTAACCTTCCTTTGGGTCGGGTAATTACCGCATGAATATAAATACACACAACATTTAATATTTTCATGAGAAATATTACACATAAGAGGTCGCAACTTCATATATCAAATTACTCAATCTAATATTAAATAATCATTAATTGAATTTGAACCATATTAGTCAAATTAGCTTGACCTTAATTTGTTGACTTAAACATTTAATGCATGTAAACTATTTATGTCAACAAATAATTTTATAAAACCAATTTTATGTTTAAACCAACATAATATTATATTAATATTATAATATTATAATTATTAATTAAATTTACATATTGTAATGACACAATTAAACCAACATAATATTGTAACAATAATATTATTAATTAAATTTATATGAATTTAATTAATTAGACAAAATCCAAAGAGAATTTGAGAGATTTATGCCTTGCAATGCAAAATATAAATTTGCATACTGGAATAAGAAAACAACATATCCAATTAAAGTGATTTAACATCAGAAAACACACCAAATTAATGTGAAGCATGTTGTAGTATGATTACATAAAATCATCATTTTTCTCAATGATGATGGAACCAAATCACTCCAAAATACTGATGAAAACATCATTAAAATACATAAAAAATAAGTCTATATGTTCAACAATCATTGTAGGATGGCTCTGATACCAGTGTATATAACATAATAAATATGTATCAAACATTCCTTTATAGATCCAAAACTGAATTTTAGAATGTTTCTATAAAACTTATTACATTCATAATAATAAGCATAAAATCTTACAACAATTGTAAAACATATTATCATGGAAGCGTACCTGATGAATCCATAAGAGTATTTTCTGAATTGATCGGTGATTTGGCCTTCCAATTGCAGAATATCCTTAAGAACTTTAGATTTTTCTTTGACGGGTGAAGAGAAACTTCATTCGATAATGATAATACTACAACCGGGGATTATAACCTTATTTATAGTCATAACTGATGAATCTATAATTATGATTATATTCATAATTAATGAATTTATAATTATACTTCAAGAGTTTCATATTCCTAACTTATCCAATCATTAAGTTAGAAATATGACTGATAGTATCTACACAATTAATTTTCATGATAATTAGGTTCCTTGATAAATTTACTTTATTTAGATCACTTTAATTTTGGCTAATCAGAATAATGACTTAACACATTTAATTATACATGTGTATTTAATTATACATGTGTGGCCCTTAAAATTCTAACAGTGAGGTCCAATGTTCTTTATTCATATAAAAAGACTAAGATCGGGAGGAGTTCTCCCGAGCTGGCCCTCTGACACCCAACTTAGTGGCCTTATCCCCTTTTTTTCTTTTTGACACTTTGAGTGTATTTTTATACTAACCTCTTAAAAAGGAGAGAAGTAGCCTATGCAGATCTCATGGAGGGGAAGTTTGTAATAGTTCCAGATAGCCCCTTGATCTTCTAAGGATATATTGGCAACTGATGGTAACTAATCCGAACCATCCGTTGATCTTTTCAAAATATTCCTGTGGATATTTTGCAGGGGACGTTGATCCGTAACTGATTTGGACTATCTCTTGATCTTCTCGAAATATTCCTATAGATATTCCATAGGAGGGCTAATTTATAATCAATTTGATCAAACTTTTCATCTTGCTAGGAGGTGTCTCGGTAGTTTGACACTTTGGATATTGACTTAAGCCATATTTAGATCCCATCCTTTATGGGTAAGAGAATAATGATCTTGATATAGTGCTTGTGTAGCGGTTGGTGGCTAGTTGGTCTTACTCCTATTGGGTGGTGAACAAAATATTCAAACATTATATTAAAAGAAATGTGAAAATTTATATGGATGATATGATAGTGAAGAGCAACATGGCTGACTCGTATCTGGTGAATTTAGTCGAGACTTTTCAAATTTTAAAAAAATTCAACATACGTCTCAATCCAATCAAGCGCATCTTTGGAGTCAATTTAAGGAGGTTCTTTGGGTTCAACATACATCGAAGAGAAACAGATGTAAACCTCGAGAAGATATAAGTCATATTAGAGATACACCGATCTCGTTCGATAAGAGAGGTTCAATAGTTAATAGGTCGATTAGTAGTGCTCAGTTGATTCTTATCTCAATTCAACAAAATGTGTCTATCTTTTTTTTCAATAGGTTTCCAATAGACCGAGGAGTGCTTGGATGCATTTAAGAAGTTGAAAGATCACCTCACAAAGTTGTCACGTGGAAGTGATGGTTTATCTGCTTAGATACTATTCATCGATGATTCTACCACCTAAGATCGAGGTGGTGCTGGACTCGTTCTCAAAGGCTCGAATAGAACAAGCAACTTTGGGATATCCAACATGTCAAGCCAATGGAACATTGCACTTTGACAACTTTGAGAGAGCACCCAAGATGCACTTTTGGGGGACATATAATAGAGAAAATATTTATGTCTAATGAGAGCTTAACACATGATGATCTAATCAATGTAAGGAGACTAAGGCACAATCAACAACTAATTTGTGTTAGCGTTCACCAAATATAAATATCTAAAAAAATTTCTATCCATTCCATAAAATAAATTTTTAATTGAATCGATTATAAAAAAACCAACTGGACCATAGTAATCATGGTCAAATATTATTCATCCACACTTCTTTCAATTTCAACAGAGATACTAACTTGGATACATACATACATATATACATATATATATATATATATATATATATATATATACATATATATATATATACATATATATATATATATATATATATATATATATATGTATATATATATATATATATATATATATATATGTATATATGTATATATATACATATATATATATATACATATATAGAAACTATTTTAATATGTTTTATCTTTTCACTGAAGTCAAAATATTTCTGTTGAAATGTGACATTGCATGTGAAAGTGTGGAGCAGGACATACCAAATGTTCATTCTAGCCGATTGTGGTAGCTTAGAAAGTGCACAGCGTCATCGAGGGCACATTTCAGCATCGTTACCAAGTAAGATATTTCGGTTGCACGTGTTATTCGCAGCATGCAGTTGCGGTCTCAACCGTAGTCGTCTCCTTCCTACCAAACCCAACCATCGTTGCTTCCCCATCAAGCCAATCGTGTGCAGGCGGCGACACGAGAGAGCAGGCGAAGTCTCGTGATTCCCCAGCCAAACTCTGCGCAACCCTCGTAACGAAACCATTATAAATATCCTCCCACTTCTACACTCCTCTTCACTCTCTCGTCGTTCCATCTGCGTAACACTAGGCCATGGCCACCGCCCTTTGCAGTGTCCTCCCTTTCTCTTTCTGGTTGCTCCTCCTCTGTCAGAATGGGGTCGGTGAACCATGGAAGAGTGCACGTTGCTACAGCCACGCGAGCCAATGCAGAATCGAGAAGCTAAGTGCCCTTGAGCTCACCCGACGTATGCCCTCGGAAGCTGGCTACACACAGTGCTTTGACCAGTCCGGTGAGCAGCTCCAGTGTGTGGGTGAGGCTGCATGTCGTCGTATCATCCAACCGAGAGGCCTTCTCTTGCCATTCTTTTGCATTGAACCACGCCTCGTCTATATTGTGCCAGGCTCGTTCATGCATATAAATCGGGCTCTTTGAATATGGTAATTTAATTTCATATCATATATATTATATTAAGGCTCGATGATGGTTCATGGTGGATGCAGGAAGGGGAACCATCGGAACAGTGTTCCTTAGTTGCCTAGAGACGTTCCAATCCTCCCAGCAAACCCAACAAATATGGGAGCAGGAGGCAAGCAGATATCACAAGTTCCGAGCCGAGCACCAAAGGATCCACTATTTCCATCATCGTTTTGCCCGCTGGAGTTGCTTATTGGAGCTACAACAATGACCAAGTATCTGTCGTTGCGATTACCGTCTTCGACACAAACGGCAACTATATATATATATATGTATATATGTATGTATGTATATTGACAACTGAATAAAGCTGGAACTTTCACCTGTGTTCTACGTTTTTATTAGTTAGACACTGGGGTTTCTGCATGGTCTTCATCAAATGTCAATCCCCGGGCCTTTGAAAGTTGTGCAAGAAACAGCCAGTCTGCATCAACCATATGTCCTGTTCAACCATGCAAAACTGGCAAGCATGGTCTTGTTTGTTTTGGTGTTTCCATGTGACTAAAAACTTGTTCACGAACAAACACGATTGGCTGGGATGTATATTTACGCTTGAACGACTGACACATTGTACTTCGTATCTTAAATCATACGGAGGTTTAACTTCTCCCTTATTGAAGGACTGATGGCAACTTATTGGAATCCTTATAGCGAATATGTAGTTAAAATATTAATCATTAACACTTTGAAACTCCTGAGTGGCTCCGAAGTAGTATCCAATATTATGACTTCACTTGGTTCTTATAGATTGCATGAGGTTATACGGAAGATAATAATTTGAGAATGAATATTTCAAGTGTGCCAAATATAAGATTGTCATACTTAAAGTAAAATAATTTAAGCCAATGATGCATACTATCATAATGAGATAAATATACTAAAAGATAATTGACATATAACATTGAAGACTTAATAAGACTACGTGGAGAGCAATCATGCATAAGGAGAATAGAGTCGCTTAAAATAGTGAACATTCAAGATTAACATTTAGTGAGCATATATATGTATGTATATACATATATAGATGTACATATATATAATTCTTTTTTCAAGATCTACTAGATTATTGATTAGGGTAATTAAGTATTTCGAAGATGCATACATCATAGGGTTTATCAAAATAAAATAATCTTATTATATTTATTTATTGATTTCTCTCTCCCTCTAACGTCGAGGATGAGCCATTAGGCTTAGGAGAAGAAAGAGAGGTGCAATGGTCATCTTAAATAGAAAAATCTAATCTCTCTCTCTCTCTCTCTCTCTCTCTCTCTCTCTCTCTTTCAATATCATCTTTGCCAAGCCTTTAACTTAGTCTATAACTCTGGAGTATTATAATCTTTTTAAATTTCATCATTTATTAAATTTATTATTGATCTAAATTATAAAAAAATATTAATATAACTCTCAAATTATTTAGCATCATATTGTATGATTAATAACATAGTCCTGCTCTTGTAAATGCAAGTGTTTTACTCTTTACTCTTTAGCGTCAAGTTTAAACCCATGTTATTTCATCCATTGATTTATATTTAGTGATGATTGCCCTTACGCCCATTGTTATATTGGTTAGCTATTTGATGAGCCTAATGTTCTCTTCATCGACTCTCGATGTATGTCTTTGATGTTTTCTCAGATAACTCTCCCACATAGTATTAAATGCATTAATGTATCCATTGACATGTTATCTTAACCTAAAGTGAGATATGTAATGACATCTCACCACTTACTCGATTTCGTCCTCCTTCGAGTTATCTTAAAGTATCTTTCCAAAATGTGTGATCCACACATGAGTTCTCTATCATTAATCTATGATTTATCATCTTGAAATTTATTATGTTGAAATAACTATTCTTTTCACATATTTCTCTCAAAAGTTTCAAAGACTAACTTATCTCAAGAATACTCCATCTTGTAGAGAATTAAATAGTATATTATTTTGTCATAACAAATGTATTTACTGGATTATGATACTTTGTTACAGCAACCCTCTACTATAGTCATAAGACTTAGCAATATATTATACCCACTACAAAATTTAGATATCAAACTTTAGTCATCTTAGGATGGCCACGAGCATCCAGATAATAATACTACAGAGTCATAGATTAAGTTAAAGTCTTGGCAAAAAAGATATTGAAAAAAAAGAGAGATTACAATTTTCTATTTAAGATGACCATTGCACCTCTCTTTCTTCTCCCTGATGGTGTAGAGCCTAATGGCTCATCCTCAACGTTACAGAGTCCTTGACATAGAGGGAGAGAGAAATCAATAAATAAATATAATGAGATTCTTTTTATTTTGATAAACCTAAAGATGCATGCATCTTCTAAATATTTAATTACCCTAATCAATAATCTAATAGATCTTGAAAAAAGAATTATATATATACATATATAGATATATATTTGTACGTATGTATGTATATATGTATATATCTACATATGTATGTATGAATATACATATACATATATATATACATATATACATATATATATATATGTATATATATATATACATATATAAACTGTTCTTGGCATAAACCGATCGAGATTGTGTGGGGGGAATGCATCCTTCGCATTCACAGTAATGTCACACAAGATGCATTCATTGCACTAGAGGTAACTTTATATCTATCTATCTATCTATCTAGTAAATGCATTTGGGGAATGTATTAAGCAACCAGAAGTATCAGAGTGATTACTTATATCTTGATATATATTATAGCTTGTGTTTGTTTGTATATCATGGACGTGCAAGCTTTTATACTTTTCAGATGTGATAAAAAATGTATTAACAGTCAATCATTATCAGATAGATGATTGCCATGTGAAAATTATTATGGAAGAAAAAAGATCAAGGTCACCCTCTACTCATTTGTTCGCGTGGACAAAAGTGCAAAGCAAATTGTTTGAGATTATCTTCCTCCCATTGCCCATGTAGACAAAACACCAAGAGGAAGATGTTAGAGTGATTATAGATTATCCCTTCCAAGGCTAGGTATAAAAGTTAATCTTTGGTGCTATGCTAGAGAACTTTTTTTCGAAGAAAACCCCACACCCACTAAGAAACCTCGATCACTAACTTGAGTATTAGAGGGATCAGGTCGAAATTTTTTTCCTAACATCGATCTTAGTGCAGGTGGCATCTCGGGAGCTCAACACCTCAACATCTCAGAGCCACCTTAGAGACACCTCGTAACTATCTTGGAGCTACCTTAACCACCACCTCAAACATTTTTATATCCTTAGTTTTGAACTATGTCGAGTTGACTCAAATATTTATAATAATTTTTTTCTAATATTTTTGGCTCAAAGAGGGTCTAATGTCGTAGAAACATCTACCTGTCAATCCTCTTAATAAACACTCCAACTCGAGGGGGTGGGGTTTGTGTGCTTGGTATATCATCTATCCCATATATGGATGCGCCCACCTTAGTGTAAACGTCGGCACGATACTAGCATCTATTCAATGACCCAGACCTCTCGCTCCTAGGGATGACCTCAGACCACTTACTTGTCCTTACCAAGGTGTTCTTAAACCTCACACAACAAGTGGAGATGCTAACGGGTATGATGCAAGCTATCATCTAACTCTTGCCTCAGCTAGCCCATAAAGCAGTGCCATTATCTCTGTCGCAATTAATACCTCAATCGCCATTAGCATCACCACCCATCAAGATCCCCCATTTTGCTTACCATTACTGAAGGCCTTTGATGATAATACTAATATAATCATATTTATAATATATCTTACTTAATTAAATAAAGTTACATAATCTAATAGCATAGAGACATTCCAATCCTCCCAATAAATCGAACAAATATGGGAGTAGGAGACAGGCAGATATCAGAAGTTCCAAGACGAAGCACTAGAGGATCCACTATTTCCATGAGGGAGACATCATAGTGTTGCCCGCTAGAGTTGCTTATTGGAGCTACAACAATGGCGAAGTAACTGTCATTGCAATTATCGTCTTCGACACAAAACACAAACAGCAACGCTAATAAACTGGATCGAGAGGGAGCTGAAGATAAGCAAATATTTATTATATATATATATATATATATATATATATACATATATATATATTATAAATATTTGCTTATCTTCAGCTCCTCTGGATCGAGGGAGCCAAAGATAAGCAAATATTTATAATATATATATACATATACATATATATATATATATATATATATATATACATACATATACATATATATATATATATATATATATATATATATATATATATATATATACATATATATATACATATATATATATATATATATATATATATATATATATATATATATATATATATATATATATATATATATATATATATATATATATATATATATATATATTGACAACTGAATAAAGCTCGAACTTTCACCTCTGTGTTCTACAATTTTTATTAGTTAGACACTGGAGTTTCTGCATGATCTTCATCATATGCCAATCCCTGGGCCTTTGAAAGTTGTGCAAGAAACAGCCAGTCTGCATCAACCATATGTCCTGTTCAACCATGCAAAACTGGCAGGCATGGTCTTGTTTGTTATGGTGTTTCCATGTGACTAAAAACCTGTTCATGAACAAACACAATTGGCTGGGATGTATATTTACGCTTGAATGACCGACACATTGTACTTTGTATCTTAAATCATACGGAGGTTTAGCTTCTCCCTCCGAACTAAACTTCTTGTGTTCCTCTGCTTGCAACGAGGAGATGCTTTCTTGCTTCAGTTAGAATAGTCATAGAAGATGTTGCATGTAAAATAGGTACACCAGAAGCCTCAGGGAGAAACTGATCAGAGCATGACTATGCATCAATGACTATCTGATGTATCGCACTCGGGAGCATAAAATGTTCTTCCTCAAGTGAGTGCTTGTAGCATCACTCTTCTGTCCTGGATGATTGAGGTGAATCCACAGAATAAGACACTAAAAGTTTTGTGCCTTTTGACCGTGGAGCAGGGGAAAGGTAACAACCAGCTGCAGCAAGTGAGGTCTGTAGCATTCCAAGAAGAAGCATGAATGAACAGAAATGACCTGGAAAACAAATGTCCGTGGCAATTATAGTTTATGTCCAAAAAACAATGTCCTAAAGTAATCAGTAAGAAGATTGCAAAATACGAACTAGCAGAATTATAAAAAAAAACACACAACTGAATTCAGCAGACTTATTGTGACCATCAATGTGGAGAAGAAAAACCTACAGAGAATTACCAACTTAATTACAAACTGAATGCTCATAATGCTAATCGCATATGCCCTATGCTGTTTCCTGGTGACATAGCAGGGAGTATCACCCGGATGCTTTAGTATCAGTGTTTCCTGTTGGTTCTTGTATCACATATGCACATGACTGCATAAAGTAAAAAAAGTGAAATAATATACATCATTACAGCATGGTAAGATGTGTCGGAGAACAGCAAGGAAATTTCAGAAATAATATCCCTATTCACATAGGGTCAATTTCATAGTACCTCTTCTTATAGACTAATAAAGTGAAACAATTTATTTGACCTCAAACTCTTTAATATGGTCCACAACCATAAGTTCCACTTCATCCAAAATTTCCCTAGTAATAACTAAAATATTCTTTATGACCCCATACTGTAGAATAACCACTTCCTAAAACAGCACGAGGATCACAATACTCCAGTTGGCATCACTAGATCAAATAATAATTGAAATTGAACTTAATAAAAGGACCTGCATTTCACTATATATAAACAAAGATAAGACCGAGCAGAAACTAGTTGTCCTAGAATAATCTCATTTGTGTCAGTCAGAAGCAATTTTTTAAATCCTGCTCAGCAACTAAGTGAAGAACTAACCCTAATAACCGCAGGAGCATTCTGGCTAAAACCGACAGATTCAGATTAGTATTTACTCCAAAGTGCAACTCTTAATCCAACAATAAATGTATTCCTTTGGAAAATACTTTAGCTAATATCTTGATGTAAAACAAATAAAAGCACAAGAGTTGATCATTCAAGACAGCCTCTGGAATCAAAATATGGTACCATAATAATGAAGCTGAATGAACCTTGCATGCGAGGCTGTGGATGTCACCCAAGAGCACCCGGGAAATACTGCCACAAATTGGTCTGTCTTTGTGAAATATACTGTAAAAAATGATCAAATCAATTTTCATTATATCAATTTTCATATAAAGAAACCACACCCAAATTGGTCTTTCAAATGCCTTCTCATTTGCAAAAAGGGTCATCTTAAAATCGAGAATGAAAAAAGCAACAACATACCTGCAAAATCCATGCCAAACATCTCGATAAACAAAGATCATCAACACTAGATGGCTCGAGCTTCTCTAAATCAACAACTGCATATCCGTGCTACAAAGAGCAACACATGTATAAACAGTTCAATGGTGATCATGCTTAATCATCTAATAGCATCCTTCATTCAACCACAAACAAGAAGCAAATGATAATATTACTATCTATATCATGAAAAACAACACAATTTTATTGCATTTGGGCTTCTTTTAAAAAAAAAAAAAGCAATATAATTATTTCAGCAAATGAGAACAAAACATTTCGGCTTTTCAGCTTCTCCAATTACAGACAGTTTCATGAATGTTTTACTTCAGGCCTATCAATGGTGAATTATTGCACTTTCGAACCACTATTAAGCCAACTATTTTAGTAATACAAGATTCAGTCCCAATTAATCTACTAATTTACTCCATGTTTATGGCAAACGAAGCCCTTTTACTCAGGATATTTTCTGCTTCAAGATCTCTTATGGTTGATTCCTCAACAATGAATCTTACACCCAACTCATGACAGAAATAAAATCTAATAAAAATAAGAGCCTTATTAAGTTCAGGACGTGCATAAACTCTGAAGTTCAACATATGGTATAGAAATTTAATTTCATATTTCAAGTTATTCCTGTAATAGCCACCTCTCTTGTTGGAAAGTCTAAAGGGAACTAGTTCATGATTCCAAAATATCAAAGCCCCCAAAGAGACTACAATCTGCACGAACATTTGGACATCTGAACACAGCCTCAGATCTTAGTACTTATTAAGAACTTTGATAACAAAATAAGCGTGTAAACCAAGCATAGTTGGCCAAGTGAAATAAATCTAAGATTGACAAAAATATTGAACCAAGGCTCTTGGACCATTCGGCTTATCCTGGTGGCTTCAGCAGAAATAAAGAGCACCTATCAGTTTGTCAATCTACACCAACAAAATTATCTGTAGATCCATTATCTAATAGCTTCCTGTCAAACAAGATCCAACATCTATGATCTTAACGAAATCCAACATCTATGCTTCAACCAGTTTAAAAAACAGTATTTGTTACAGGAGGTAGCATAGCTCCATGATGGTGACAGAGTGCTTTATCATCTTATGACAAATACTCTCAACATATGAACGTGCTAAACGACAAGCAGAGATGAGCCTTTGCAGTTCTAGTTGAAAGAAATCTGGAAGACATGTAGTTCTGTGAACATAAAAAACCTGAATCGAAGATATCAAAAACTTACCTTTGTTAAAAATCAGTAAAAGCTAACATGAAAAAGGTGAATGGATAAATAGCATTTTCACAAAAATAAATGGAGAAAATAATCAATTCAATATACACTAACAGCAAAACGATGAAATTTTTGTGTGCAACACTTAAGGTTTTCCCTTAATCATATATTAATAGAGGATTGTGAAACAATGCATTCACTGTCAGAATAATTTTTGATTATGTACCTAGAAAACACCTAACCCATCAAATGTACAACAGTTACAAATTTGGCCACAAAGAAGCATATGGGAGCTTAGAAAGTAGGAAACCACCACTGACATGCCTTGTCACAAGCTCCAGAACTAAAGGTTTAAAGAATCCTTATTCTTGTACAGATATTTCCAACATAATAGATACCAAAATACAGAGACCAAAGATGAGTATGGCAAAAGAATTAGCCTATCCTCATCGGACAATACCTAAACTTATTCTGGAACTTGTAATAAGGACAAGTTATTATAAGCAAGTTGAAACTCGTAGCACCTAAAGTGGCCAACTTATTCTGGACAAGCAGATTAAGAAGTACAGTTTCAGCTTATTGTCCATACTACACTTTTTGTGCTCTAATCTCGAATGATATTTCACTTGTACAAAACTCACGAACAACCTTCAACCAATCCATATGTATAAGAACGACCATAAAAATTATTCTACCAATATTCAACAACATTTTTGAGGCAATATTTGACATCAAATATCTCCAGTTGCCAACATGTCCCAATAGAGGTATCTACATTCTATAAGTTTCATCGATGGTTCCTAGACTAGACATTGTTTAGTTATGTCAAATAATTCAAAGTCCAATCAAGATTTCTGTCAATTTTCAAACTACTCAAGATTCCAATTGTGAGGTGAAGCATAGTTTAAGCCAACAAAGTCACCGCTGGAAGGCAATAGAGTTTTCAATTAATGATGCAGCTAATTTAACATACGACTCGGTCATAAAAAAACCTCCAAAACATGTAGATTAATCTCCATTTTGCAGGTAAAAGTTAAACACTATATAATTACAATTCAATAGGAAAACATCTAAAGCAAAACATCTCACAATCTTGCGGCCGCGCATGCTCGAAAACAAGAACACCGATTGCGAGAAATAAAAAGGTAACCAGAGATTACCCATTTTGTTCACTCTGTCTCGCACCAAAATCGCCTGCTCTGTGCTCTCGGCACGCAACCTACGGTCCACTACAATCCCCAGAAGCCCATCAACGAAGCCCGAAGACTCGTTCTTTGCGACCGAACCATCCAATTTCCATCCCGCCGTCAAGACGCATAGCGCCACGCTATCGGGTCCGTCGGCGACGCCCAAAGCTGCCAAGCGCGCGAAGAAATCCGTTGGATCAAGCAACACGAAAACTCACCAAACGAGGATGAAAGATGGGATCCCCGAGCACCAATTCGGCGGTGGGGTTCGGTCATTGATGCCTAATTGATCATTGATGCCTGTAAAATAGTACTCAAAAATGGGTCAGGTAGAATCTCGAGACTAATTAGATCATATCATTGATTGCCTAAAATAATGTCAATTTAACATTGTGATCGTTATAGCTTATGATCGCAACTTCTAGCTTGCAACTTATTAGAATCCTTATAGCGAATATGTAATCAAAATATCAATCATCTCAATGCTCTAAAACGTAGTATCCAATGTTATGGCTTCACTTGGTTTCTATAGATTGCACGAGGTTATATGGAAGATGACGATTTGAGGATGAATATTGCAACTGTGCCAAATGTAGGATTATCACACTTAGGCAAAATAATTTAAGTCTACGATGCATGCTATCATAATAAGATAAACATACTAAAATACACTTGGCATGTAACATTATTAGATACGTAGTAAGCCTACATCAAGGGCAACCAATAGAGCCACTTAAAATAATGAGCATTTGAGACTAATATTTAGAGAAATGATCAACACTTCATGCTAAAGGCATCACGAGGATAAATATACTAGGAAGAATATGTTTGCATAACAAGATTGATATGGCTAAGTTCAAGATATCAAGATATAAAATTGATATCATACAAACCTGGGAATAAATGACTATACAACTTGCAAGTTGGTGATGTGTTGATCGACAATTAAAAAAGCTATGCAAAGGCTCAAATAAGTAAGGGAAACTATTGGCTCGAAGAATTTGATACTTATATGATAACTTGTATATGGAATATGGATGCTTGTGGCCATCCTAAGGTGACTAAAGTTTGATATCTAAATTTTATACTGGGTATAACACACTGCTATATCTTATGACTATAATCGAGGGTTGCTGTAATGAAGTGTCACAATCTAATAAATGCATTTGTTATGATAAAATAATATATTATTTTATTCTCTATAAGATAGAGTATTCTTGAGGGAAGTTAGTCTCCCAAACTCTTAGAAGGAAGTATGTGAAAAGAATACTGATTCTAACATAATAAATTTCTAGATGATAAGTCATAGATTAATGATAGAGAACTCATGTACGGATCATATATTTTGAGAAGAAACTTTAAGTTCAAGTTATCGAAATCGAGTGATGGTGAGATATCATCACAATATCTCACATTAGGTTAAGGTAACATATCAATGGACACATTAATGCATTTAATATTAAGTGGTGGAGTTATCGAAGATAATATCAAAGACAAATGCTCACATCGAGAGTCGATGAAGAAAACATTAGGCTCATCAAATGGTTGACCAATATAACAATAGGCGAAGGGGCAAAACACTTGTATGGGTTTAAACTTGGCGAAGGACTCGAGCTACAAAAAGGATAAAATGCTTGCATTTACCAAAGCAGGACTATGTTATTATCATACAATGTGATGCTAAATAATTTGAGAGTTATATTAATATTTTTTTTATAATTTAGATCAATAATAAATTTAATAAATGATAAAATTTAAAAAGATAATAATACTCTAGAGTCACGGATTAAGTTAAGGAGTTGGTAAAGATAATATTAAAAAAAAAGATGAGAGATTAGAGTTTTCTACTTAAGATGACCATTGCACCTCTCTTTCTTCTCCCATATGGTGTAAAGCCTAATGGCTCATCTTCCTTAATGTTAGGGAGTCACAGAGGGAGAGAGAAATCAATCAATAAATATAATAAGATTTTTTTATTTTGATAAACCCCAAGATGCATGCATCTTCTAAATACTTAATTACCCTAATCAATAATCTAGTAGATCTTGAAAAAAGAATTATATATATAAATATATGTATATATATACATATATATGTGTATATATATATACATATATATATATATATATATATATATATATATATATATATACATATATATACATATATATATATATATACATATATATATATATATATATATATATATATATATATACATATATATATATATATATATATATATATATATATATATATATATATATATATATATATATATATATATATATATATATATATATATATATATATATATATATATATATATATATATATATATATATATATATATATATATATATATATATATATATATATATATATATATATATATATATATACCTTTCTTAGCATAAACGAGATTGTGGGGAATGCAACCTTCGCATTCATTGCACAAGAGGTAACTTTATATCTATTTATCTAGTAAATATATATGGGGAATGTATTGAGCAACTAAAAGTGTAAGTGATTACTGATATATATATATTATATCTTGTGTTTGTTTGTAAATCATGGACGTGTAAACTTTTATATTTTCCAAACATGATAAGAAATGTATTAATAGTCAATATCATCAGAGAGATGATCGCCATGTGAAAATTATTATGGAAGAAAAAGATTGAAGTCATTTCTACCCATTTTGAAAAAAGTCAAAAGTAGATTGTTTAGGATTATATCTCCCTTATTGCCCACATGAACAAAACATCAAGAGGAAGACATTGGAGTGATTACAGATTATCCCCTCTAAAATTATGTATAAAAGTTAATCTCTAGTACTATGTCGGAGGGTTTTCTTTTGAAGAAAAACTCATTCCCACTGGGAGACCTTGGTCACTAACTTGAGCGTTAGAGGGATCGGGTCAAAAAATTTTCTTTAATCTTAATATTTAAAAATCTAGGGGTGACATCACACGCACAGCGGAAGAACAGAAAATAAAATCTCAGATTTTCAACAGAATGTTTCATCATCGCGCGAAGTTTAGTACGTAAAAATCCGTAAAATCGAAAAATTATATGTATAAGAGAATATTATTACATAGGTGGATCGTATATCCCTGAATTCCTACAGATTTGTGGGAGAGAATGAAGGAGGTCAAGCGTCGCTACCCGAATCTCCATAATCATATATCCCCGAATTCCATGATCCACACAGTAGGGGCTACGAAGACACTCCTCATGTCACTGTCCAAATCTTCATAGGCCCTAAAAGGTGCTACTAGTTGAGGAGGAGAAGGGGAGAGGAGAATAGGAGGTGGCACCTTAGGAGCTCAACACATATGACTAGCACTTAATGCAGGTGGCACCTTGGGAGCTCAATACCTCGACACCTCAGAGCCACCCGGAGACGCCTCGTAGCTACCTTAGAGCTACCTCAACCACCACCTCGGACATTCTTACGTCCTGAGTTTTTGACCATGTCGAGTTAACTCAAATATTAATAATTTTTTTCTAACATTTTTATTGCTAGAAGGAGAGCCTAATATCACAAAAACATCCGTCTATCAATCCTCTCAATGAACGCTCCAACGAGGAGGCCTTGTCTCTTAACCATAGCACTTTTACTCAAGGAAGGGGAGGGGTAGCTGTCATTCTTCCCACATATGGATGCGTCCACTTCAGTGCAAACATCAATATGATACTAGCATCTATTCAATGACCTACACCTCTTGCTCCTAAGGATGACCTCGAGCCACCTACTTGTCCCTACCGAGGTGTTCTTGAACCTCACACCCAATAGGTATAGACTCTAATGAGTATGATGCAAGATATCACCTAGCTCCTACCTTAGCTAGCCCAAAAAGTAATGCCACCATCTCGACCATAATTAATACATCAATCGCCACTAACATTGCCACCTGTCAAGATCCTCTCATTCGATGTGGTGCCAGCATCTTAGCATTATCTATGGCCCATAGAACTATTAGTTGAGGGAGCACCCCACTCTCCTAACCATTGGATTTAACACACTATCGCACCATTAGTCTGCTCTACCTGTATTCGAGACCCATTTAGCGAATTTGCTAGATAATTCCTTGGGGATCCAACTATGACAAATAGAGCAACATTTAGAAGAGATGCAATGAGAGTTTCAATAATCCAAAGGGAAAAGTTTGGTCAATCCCACCTCGGATCGATCCATATTCACTCAAAACATCCAAGAGGAGCCAATCCAAAGGAACTCTCGCTTACCATCACTAGAGGCCTTTGATGATAATATCAATCCAATAGAGCATACTACTGCCTTTTATGCCCAAATGTTATGTTGTACAGTACCTCAATTACCCTGATGTGCTGCACCTACTTGACAATGCTAGGAGGCTCAACATGAAAATGATACACTTGCTTAAAAACTACTCTCAGTTGGCTCCTTTGTTCAGCTCGCAAAGGAGTTTGAGCTCTACTTTCTCGGGAATATGCACTTAAGATCATCGACGATAATGCTTCTTGGACTCAAGTAGGAAAGAAAGAAACACTCTCTGACTTCATTGCCCGATTCACTAACGAGATATGAGCAATACAAGAAGCTTATCCTACTGAAAAATCACGAATTGACATCTCATGCGTAGCGGAAAACAAAAACAAGACCAGATTTTCTATAGTTAAGTACTTGGTCATTGTGCAACGATTGGTGCGTGAAAAAATCATAAATCTAAAAAATCGCATATATCATGTTAGAAAGTTACCTAGGGAGATCGTATATCCCTAAAATTTCTAGATCCGATGAAGAAGACGAATGAGCACTAGCGTACTCTTTAGTGATAATCTACACAACGAACGTAACGACGATGCTCCTCAGATTACTTTGGGATCTCCCTCTCCACATGCACCATAAGGCTACCGGAGTCAAGGAGGAGGAGAGAAGGCCGAGGAGAATAAGAGGGGCGACTATCAATAGCTCTAGCCTATGAACCAAGAAGTTCCTCCTATTTATAGAGGTGCATGAAGCTTATCTTTAATAGATCCTGTTCACATTAGATCTCTATCAAATTATCTAGTTTGATTTCTATCCAATTGGATCTCATCCAATCATCCTATTGGATCTCTATCCAATTGGATCTCATTCAATTAGATTTCATCTAATCATCCAATTAGATCTTATCCACAGGATCCAAACTAGGGGCTTCGCAGATATCTCATATTCGTACCTCTACTCGTTACAACATCCACCTAATGTGTGTGACCCTTTAGGCCTAATATTGAGTTGGTTATGAGTCGCTCTTGTCAGAACTCCTTTTGATATAGTGAATTATTATCTCCATAATAATTCACTCGACTCATCGACTATGGACATACTAGGCCACTATGCCATAGTCCTCAGACGGTATAGGGGGATCTAATTCATCAGACCTATCTATCCTCAATTACCATGTATCTATAGTCCTCATCCATCTAATATCCTAGAGACCGTATATTGGGTATGGTAATGTCAGGCCCATACGAAATCCTGTCTGAGTCTCGCTCTAATCGGATTCTCTCAGAGAACTCTCTCAATCCAAACAACCCTGGCCAGGGATTTTGCTTGAGCAAGCATACGTGAGATATTTTTCTTATGATACCAAAAGTGAATGATCCTCTATTGATACTCAATTGCCTTCGTAAGGTTAGCTACCATTTTTCGGAGAATCGGTTGTACCAGATCTAGAGTTTTCCAAACCTATAAGTCTGACATCAAAGAATGGAATACTCATACAATGCATCTTTTGTGTCTCAAATCTAAGGACCAGACATATAATTGGGACTATGGAATCACTGTCTGATGTTAGGTATTATTAATCATCCAGCATTCCATAAGCGGATCAATCAGTGAACTCATTCTCCAATGAGCACCTGCATTATACCTTTAGTGTTCCCACACGAGCGACTATAAGACCAGTCGCCTCTATCATATAGATGAGTATATAGCGCACCAGTCTATCCGGTTATCTTGATGTCCTTTTCGAGTAACCTATGACCAAGATAATTTAGGATCTGTATTTAAAAGTGACCAGTCTCATTATCGTGATCTCATCACGATCTGATTCTCATTGCACAGATCCAAAGACATCATAATATTCATCCAGATGATATGAGAAAATACCAATAATAACAAGTAAAAAGATAGATACAGTGTGTCATAGGTGCTATCACTCATGTGATTGGCTTGTAGGGCACATATAACTAACATATCCATCACTTGTAACACAAATCTTCATGATGAGGGCTCAAGTCCTCTTGCTTTTTTTGATCGTTGGTGGAAAAGTTACCGACGACGGTTCTCAATGTGCTTAAGAGAGCGAACTAATATATTATTATAGAGTTAATAGTTTCGAGTAAGCACAAAGAGACACACATAAGGTCAAGACAGGAGTGATTATCATTAACCTCAATCCCAAAGTTACCACCACGAATAAAAAAATAATTGACCCGAACTGCCTCACTCAAGATCCGAGTCGACTCTCTTAAACGTGACTAGAACTGAATTCTTTTTATAAATAAAGGAAAAAAGGGCTCTTGAAAGACCCTTAACTGATGGAGATACTACTAGAGAGGAGGGATAAATCTAAGTACTATCACTTCCACATCAATTATGGCCATGACACAAAGAACTATTATGATTTGAAGGAGCAAATCAAAGAACTCATTCGTTAGAGACATCTTGAGAGGTTTGCAAGGAGGCACTGCAAACCTTTGCCTTGACCTCAAGGGGTGGTGGAGAGGCAAATCGATATCATCATCGGTGGACCTACCTCATGAGGAGACAGCTCCTTGAGTTACAAAGCTTATGCCTAAGCTATCATTGAAAAGCACCCGAGGTCAGAAGACGACTCGAAAATAACTTTTAAGAAAGAAGAGATGGAGTACCTAAACTAAAATCACGATGATGCCTTGATAATCTCCATGAGGATGATTAATGCCTGAATAAAAAATTTCATGATTGACATAGGTAGCTCTATTGATATCCTCTACTTTAAAGCTTTTCAAAAACTTGGGCTCTTGGCTAATGATCTCACCTATATGACTTCTTCATTAATAGGGTTCACTGGTGACTCCATCTCCCCTCTCAAGACTATGAGCCTGTGTATCATATTTGAGACATGTCCTATTCCAAAATAGTGATGACCAAATTCATGGTGGTCGATATCCCCTCAACACACAATGCAATCATAAGCTAATCCATGCTTAATAAGCTAAGGGTAGTGTTGTTGACTTACAAAATGGTGATGAAATTCTCAACAAGGATCGACATTAAAGAGCTAAGAAGTGACTCAAGAGAGTCATGCTAGTGCCATCTGACGGTAGTCTCTTTACCGAAGAAGGCCCAACCCGAGGTGCGACTGATGGATCTTCAAAATTTTACCAAATCACTCTCATATCCAGAGCTGATAGAGTCGCTGATGGAGGCACCTCTAGATAAGGACCATCCCGATCAAGTTGTTAAGGTCGAGGCAACACTTTTCGAGGAGAAGCGAGTACAACTTATCATTTTTCTCAAGAAGAATGTCGAGATGTTTGCATGGTCATAGAGAAATATGTCGGGAATAGACTCAAACATGGCCTAGCACCATTTGAACATCTCTCCCGATGCTCAATCAGCAAAGTAAAAGGCTCACAGGTTTGCTCCTAATCACTAGTAGGCGATAAGCGATGAAATAGATAAGTTGTTAGGTTTATTATCGACGTGTAGTACCCATAATGGGTTGCTAATATTGTATTGGTTAAAAAGTCTAATAGAGATTGGAAGATATATGTTGATTATATCGATCTCAACAAAGTATGTCAAAAGGATAGCTACCATCTCCTTTGAATCGATCAGTTGGTTGATGCTACCTCGGGTCACGAGCTTCTCACCTTCATAAATGTATTCTCGGGATATAACCAGATAAGGATGACACTATAAGAGACATCTCCTTTATTATAAATCATGATACATATTACTATAGAGTCATGCCATTTGGATTGAAAAATGTGAGGGTGATATACCAAAGGATTATGAATAAGATGTTCAAGCACCAGATCGAAAGAAATGTTGAGATATATATAGGCGACATGATAGCTAAAAGTAGTATAGCTGACTCACATCTAGTGGACTTGACTATGACATTTTAAGTTATAAAAGTTTAACATATGACTTAATCCATCAAAGTGTGCTTTTAGAGTAAGCTCAAGAAAATTTTCTAGATTTATATTCACTAGAGAGGAATAGATACAAACCTTAAAAAGGTGTGAGCTATATTGGAGATATGCCCATCTCGATCAGTAAAAGAAGTACAATAGTTAACAGAATGAATAATAATACTAAGTTGATTTCTATCCGAATCTAGTGATAAGTGCCTACCCTTCTTCTAGGCATTGAAGAACTCAAATGGCTTTTATGGAACGAGTGTCAAGAAGCATTTGAAGAGCCGAAGCACTATCTCGCCCAATTGCCACAACTCTCCTCCTTTTCCTCAAGTGAAACTTTAAGCCTCTATCTCGCTACCATTGAGTAGACCGTTAGCATAGTATTAGTATGGGACAGTTGAGAAATCTAAAAATCTATTTATTATGTCAGTCACATCCTAAATGGACTCGAGGAATAATATCACCCCATCGAAAGACTGGTATTTGTCCTAGTATATATACGTATATATATATATATATATATATATATATATATATATATATATATATATATATATATATATGTATATGTATATGTATATATATATGCATTTGCCCTAGTATATGTATATATGTACATGTATATATACTAATTAGAATAATGGATACGCAGCAGTAGGAGAAAGAAAATATAATAAAGAGTGCAATCTCATGTATGAGTACAAAATTGAAATATCCACATCTGATGTGAGCCAATTATAACTTCTAAGACTCTCGGCTCTATGAATTACTACTCTGTCAGAAGAATGCAGATACTTGGAGCAATCAGACAGAGATCGACTGAATTTTCTGAATCCTGTTGAAATTACAATCAATTCATCCGTATATTCCCCTCCAATAATGTCATTCCAATCAGTATCCTCGATTGATGAACAACGCTTTCTCTTAGGCACCAAACAAGTGGTCAGTGATGCAAATTGTTGTGGTCCAATTTGACCACTATAATTTGAGATATATTATTAAGGAATGTATTGACCTTTTATTTTGTACTGGCCCAATTTGTAATTCTACTACTTGGTGGTGCACAAAGCAACCGCGAGTGTATATATATATATATATATATATATATATATATATATATATATATATATATATATATATATATATATATATATATTATATATTATTATATATATATATATATATATTCTTTTATTACTTTACATAATCTTATAGAGATATAAGATGTGCTTTCTTTTATATATGTTCTCTTCTCGAATCTTATACAAGAGATATAAGAGATTTTATAAGTTTTTTTTAGTCTTAAAAAATAAATGCTAATCAAATCATCAATAGAACATTGGTAGATGTACTCTTAGTGTAAGTTCCGTAAAAACCAACCGAAGTAGAATTAAATAATTAAACTTTACTTCGAGAACTTCTCATTCGACTTATGTCGTCGAATGATTTCATTCTACTTTTAACTTTCGAAACACATCCAGGCTTCTTTTTCATTCTACTTTTAACTTTGGCTTGACCAATTTCACGACATCAAAATAACAATCAAAATTGCAAAGTGAGATAGAATAGCAATTCATTTATGCTTGTGTGTCGGAAAGTAACGGAGGCAAGATCTAAGATGTTATGAAAACATGAGTCCTTGAAATGCTTGATAAGAGGACCAGCAGCTGCTATCGTCGGTGCCAATCCGTATGAAAAAAGTGCAGCAGTACCCATGTGGTGCTCATTGTTGTATTATATTTCAATCTGAAATGGATCAACATGTCACACACTTTATCTCTTCCTTGCAAGAATCTTTCCTAGTCACACTTGTAAATGGAATGTGCAACTTTGAACATCTGAGACTGGGACCAAACTCATAGGAAGTAATAAGCAAGCAGGAATGGTGTAAATAGATGATCAGATTCCAAAGAAAATGACAACAACAGATGTGAGTTTAGAATCTAATCGCATGCAAAAATGGGATTAAGAAAAAATTTTGCAGATCACCATCCTGTGGCTACTTTGTTGCAGCACAAAAGACATCTTCGAATTAGTGACTGTTGCTCAACATCTTACCGAAGAGGACATCCGAAAACATGCTACAACATAATGTATTTTCAAGAGCTTTATTGAATGCAAGCATCGATAAATTGGTGAAAGAGCACTCCAGGGTAATCTCCTCTACCCAAAATAAGTGATGGGGAAAAAAATCCCCGATAAACCAACTAAATATTTGGACGTTAGATCTTGATGCTACGCTTCATACTTGCAGAGATTCTCAAATCCCATGTACTCATGATGCTGGATCTTTTGAACCATGTTCGAAATGCCAACTCCACCTGTTATGTATTAGAAGACATGCTTTTAGTACCAAGAGAGCAGAAAGCACAATGCTATGATCATCTTTGTTTGTATCCAAAAAAATGATTCAGATAAACGATGAGAGATTTTCGCCTTACCCAATGAGATTGCACTAATAAAAATTGTCGAGGCAAGGATGAAGATGATCAGAGAAGCTCTCCCCAGTATTTCGATCAGCCTCTTAACCAAATGCTGGCCGACAAAGGCAGCCACCAATGCGACAGACACAAAATATAATGCTGCCCGATTAAGAGAGACATAAGGTTAAGTACGCCTTAATGCAAGCGAAAGAAGCAAACGGAGTGAATTGCTGTGCGATGAACTCGAGGTACTGGTTCATTTTACATGCAGAAAGAATTGACAAGTGAAGAACATTACCGTAAGGGATGGGAAAACGCTTCAGGAGGTAGTATTCTACAACAGACATGGACGAAGAAAATGTCATCGCGAAAGTTGCTGTAGCACTTGAGACCTGGAGAAAGACTTTTCGATTAAGTTGTGCTTGAGTGAGATGCAAGTATGTTCGATTAGACACAGTGAGATCCACATTTGCACATCATGAATTATCACAACAAATTGGAATTCACCCAAAATATCCAAAGAAAGAAGAATCCAATCTGTTTCTACAAGAGATATCACATGGCTCTTGATCCTAATCGGGAATTATGTTAATCTATCATAGACATAGCATTGCATTCCATTGAAAAGGACCTCCAGAGCAGTGTGTTCTCTACATTGTCAAAAGTGAGATCAAGAACTACAAGCGAAGTTGAAATTTTAACTGCAGCCAGAAAAAGAGTAATAGATGCACACACCTGCGGGGGAACACCAAGCTCCAAGAAGACAGGGCCCAAAATAAACCCTCCTCCAAGGCCAAGGAGGCCTCCAACTACACCAGCGAGGACACCGATGAGGCAGTAGAAAATGAGCTGAATGACTGTAAAGTTTGTCCCTTCCTCTCCCTTTGATGAGATAATTCTCTTTCCTCTGTATAAACTAACAGCTTCATAACCCGATACTCCCAAAGACACAGGGACCTGCAGAAATCTCAACATATCAGATGTAACTACAGAAATCATCTATGGATTCCTAATCTAAGGAAGAAGTCATTGTATGACAAGAGCATAGGACTGCACCTGAAGCAAGTTCAGAATCCAATACCATAGGGAACAGGTCGATGTGTAGTTTTGCTAGAAAGAGATGGAAACAATGCGTGTCACTAATCGATCATTTTTTAACATCAGGGACTTGATTATATGCTTCAGAACATACTGCTCACCTTCAAAACCTGTAGGATAAGGAATGTGATCCACACAAAACAAAGAAGACCAAGCTCCTTCCAGTAGACATTTTCGGTGATTGGGGCCTGCAACATTTGTCGGATTATGTTAATCCCCTGTTAGATATTCTGCTACCGAAAAGGAGTTGATTACTACCAACCTCTTGTCGTCGAGCCTTCTTTGATGCACCCCCAGGACCAGATGGCAGAGCTTTGTATTCTATTTCATCCCTTCCTGCATGACATGACATGGATGAGCAATTAGTTCCGATAAACTTAGTCTGTATACTTCAACAGAATGTCGAAAAACAATTAATCAGCATACCATTTGACTCCTTAAGCATCGCTGCTTCCTACAATTCAGAAACATAAGATCAGGTAAGCATGATATAATTGAATTAGGATCAACATTTCAATTTTAAAATGATCTACAAACAAAAAAACACCTTCTTCATTATCGTCTCCTTCTTCCATGTCTCTACACCCTTCAAGAATGCCTTAGTTGATGTACCTGTTCAGTGACCGTAGGACATAAATCTCTCAACCAAACACTCTTTCTACGAACCGAATCACAAGGATACGGACAAGAGATGACTCGGTTACCTATGAAGAGGATGATTAGAAGAACTGTGACCATCCAATCAGCAAAGATGACATTGAACGCGACTCCAATACTGATCCCCAGCATGAGCATTGGTTGGAAAAGCAAAGCTAGATCGTAATCGATGATGGGCATATCCAGAGTTGGATGCCTGAGCTTCAGGTTGTACCAAACCGTCGATCCCGCCGCGCCCATGATCATACCTGTGCCAAATTTACACTAATACAGTAACTAATGCAGTAACTACAAGCACAAAGCATGAAGCAGAAACAAGAACACGGTCAGGACAAAGATACATCTGCCACACAAACAGAAAGCATCCAAACAATACAGAGTGAAATGCTTCATCTATATCGATCTCTATATGATCTCACATTTTGATATGGCAGTGGAAGACTTGGCGTCGAATCCAATGATGAGGGTGAGCATAGGAACATAAATCCCACCCCCGCCGACGCCTCCGACGCTTCCGAACGCCGATCCCAAGAACCCAATGATCGTTCCGACGACGATTTCCCACCCAAATTTCATAGACTTTCCAACAGAAGAAACAGAGAGAACATTTTAATCAAAATAAACAAAAAGCAAACGGAAAGGCGACCAACAAAGGAACCGTAAAGATAGGAAACAAAGCTTAAGGCATCTTTACCGGCCAAACGTGTTGGTAGGAAGACTCATCGGGCCGCCACAGGAAATTCACAACCTTGAGCACGTAATCCGACACCCCGACCTCTTCCGCCTCAACGGCCTCGCCTCCCGCCGCCTCCGGCCTCAGCCCACGATCCGCCGCCACCACCACCGCAACCGCGGCGAGCGCGACCAGCGCCGCCGGCCACAGCCGTCCGCTTCCCCACTTGAGCTCCATATCTCCTCCCTCCTTCACCCTCCCAAGAGGCCAAACCCTTCTCCTCACTGGCCCGCGATCCCCGCCGGAGATCGAGAACCCTGCGGTAATCCCGGGTCCGTGTTCCGGTCGACCGGAGCGGGAGCAGGAGGAGAGAGGAGGCCGATGTCGGACTCCGCCGAGGACTGTGGCTCCGAATCCGATAAAGGCATACGAGTCATCGCAGGCAGCGCTACTTATAGGATTTCGGGATACCAAAATACCCCTAAAGCTGCTGCTATTTACGGGCACGTAAGAAACCCGTGGAAAGCGGCCCGAATGGCCCACACGGAAAGAGACAAAAATACGCCTTTGGATACTGTTCCCCCAATTACCAATAATTAAACCTTGGCTCTTTAATTAACTGACCGTGTCATGTCATGCATGCATCTACATGTGAATATTGTGATCATGCAATCAAAAAGGCCAGATTATGAAGTGTATTTTTGGCCTTTCATGAAATAAAGGGGTAGGTGGATTAGCGGGTCATGATATGTAATTAATATGATACGAGTCAGCAGGGCATGACCGGGATCAAGCCGTGTGGTCTATTTTAATGTGATCATGCAATTAACATGAAATGCAATTGAATTAATATGACGCGCGTGAAGACGGGCGCGCGTGGGCCCACGTGGGACGTGGGTGGTATGGCCTTGTCGTCAAGGACGTCTCGGGTCCAGGCACGGGCACGAAGGTGATTATGGGACGATCTGAGGGGTAGTTTCGGTACTTGGTGTTTTCTGCCCACTCCACATGCCTTGCACGTGACTTGGAAGACGCAACTATAAATTTCCAAGTAGAATAATTATCGAGAAAAGGCTCCGTCGGGATGGGGATCTCATGCTTACACTGGGGCAGGATAAGGGATGTTGTCCACAAATATTGTTCTGCTTCGATGGGGTCCAGAGTTTTTGGCATCGTAAGTGGAAGAAGATCTTGGATTCTGTTTGGTGGCTTTCGCCATGGGGGCCGAACTATTTTGCCACCCGTGCCCACGGGAAGGCGGTCAAGACACGAAACAGCGCCCACTGTCGGCTACGTGGCCCGCTTGCATCCCCTCGTTCAATGTACGAAGACAGCCCGATTTTGGAAAACTATGACTTGCCACCTCAGCTGGCCTAATCGATTCCCCCCATCTTAAGATCCATCCTGATCCATGTGATTTGCTTCACGTTAAAATGGAACTCGACGTTTGACTATGACCAACATTTTAGGAGTTATTCTATAAATATCATATGTAATCTTTGCGATAGAATTATATAAAATTATAACAAAAAAATAATTTCTTGTGTTTCTTATATGAGGTGAAAGATTGAGACTAATCTGATAATTTTTTTTCATTATTTGAAACACATTTAATTGAGCTTTAAGGGAGTCAGGCAAGTTGACATATTTTCTATCACTCATAATTCCACTCACGGTCTTATTGGCAATAGATTTATTTTACTTACAATTTCATTTTCCTAAATAACTTTTACATCATGTTTTCACTGGCAATGCAATACGTGGAATGCAATCCAATTCATTTAGTTTAGCTTCTGTGTCGTTTGGTTCATTGTGGATGCCATCTACTCATGGGTTAGGTGTTGGATGGACACAAGAGTTGACAAAGACCACAGAGGGATGTGGATGGCTATCAAATGACAAATATGCTCAAAAGGATGGCTATGGATTCTCTGCCCACACAGGCCTTTTCCATCTCCACTAAGAAGTCAACATTTGTGTTGGCGTCACAACTGACATGTTTCTTTAACACCTTTTAAATTATTAGATCCCAACCAAAGAGAATCACACGAATATTTTAGCATACAGATGTGAAAGATGGCATCAATTTTGAGCCAAAACTATCACTCATGATAAGGAAAAAGAGATACAAATCCTTAAATTAATAATTTGTCATGTAGAATGACAATGACCCAAGTTTTTTTTGGGGATAAATATATCTTTTTTTTTTGTCTTGGATAAACATAGACATAAGAGTTGATGATTTTCTTGTTCTTCTGATGATTAAAAGTGCGAATCAAAATATATCCTTATGGGCACATATTTTTTTATGAATAATATGGATAGAAAAAAAATCATAATACACAAATGATATGCATGTGATATGTCGGTACAAGTGACAATACATAAAATTGCAATAGCCTAAATCATAGGAGTGAAATCTCTCTCGTAACAATGTGTTGAAGCATAAAATTATGATGATGATGCATAGAATTATAATATATATATATATATATTATATTTATATATTGCTCATATAGTAATGCCATCAAAAGACTTTAATCATTGTGGAGCTCTTGGGACAAACTGTAGGTTTATATTAGACTTACATGAAAAGGGACAATCAGAAGTGTGGTGAAGCATTCAATTCATGTGGATGAGAGAAGCCATTCCTATTGATGTCAGATGATCATTAGGGAATGCCAAAATATCACAAACTAAAGTGAAAAAAGGCTTTTGCAAGACAAATGGGATGAGAAGAGAAACAAGAATGACATGAAAGCATGGTACCATGAGCAGGAAGCCTTAGCCAGCCTCTTGGCTGATCTGGCGCAGAGAGCAGGAAGCCCTCAGCGGACCTAATGACCATGTTCAGAAAACACATGCCCACCATTATTGGATACAGTAAAAAAGATGTTCCGATCTTGTGCACAGAGGGGTTGGCTGATCAGCTGTTTTGAGTCTTGGATAATAGCTATACATTAAGCTTGTTTGGCTTCCCTATCCGGAACAGGATCTCTCTCCCACCAGATGCAAGAATTCCATTGCTTCCATCAAAAGACCAATCACATTTAATAGGAATCTGGGGCAAACAAATTCTTCCATGTTCTTTGCATCGCCTCTTGTGACTGAAGAGCTCCACAATGATCGATAAGGGATGGGAGAAATTGACAAGGTTGCATTTCACTGTTGGTTTTCTGGAATACAAGAAAGGAAAAAGTGAGGAAAGTAGGTTCTAAAGGTTACCAGAAGGAAACACAAGGAGTTAAAAGCACCACCCTGCAATCAATTAAAGAGATACATAAACTTGAGTGCCATCAGAATGCATGATAAATGGAAGACATGAATGGTGCTTTTGTCCTTGATTTAAGCTCTTCTTTATCTTCTTAGCAACGGCAGGACCACTACGCTACGCTATCAACTTTCACATGTTCCTCATCAATTCCCTTGATATTAGTAAAGTAATGCGAGTCATTTGACTTATTAGCTGCCTATGTTTTGCTCACATGGAAATATAGATTAGCTGATTGAGACAGATGCCAATGTTTTGGTCTCATGTAGCGCGTGACAATGAGAAATGTTAATTTGGGCAGACAGAGAATGGAGTGCAGCCAGTTTTGACTCCATAATACTTCTAGTAATAATTTATTGTTTATTTACAAGAAAGAGTCCATGACATGAGTCATGCTACAAAAACTAATCACTAGTAGATTTGCGTTACATGGATCAATTGCACCAACATTCTCGGAGATCCAACATGATAAAAGGAAATGAAGGTGAGATTAGCATTTGGGGCTCCATTTCACAAGATTTTAGATCCCTATTGGTACTACTGGCATTGGTGACCTTTGGGACTAGTCTCTCATCAATCAATCAGTGGGGACAAACTCTTTGATTACAACTAAAATCTAGACACAAAATTGAGATTATTTTTGCTATGATGTTGACCTTCAAATAATTTATAAACAATGTTCCCACATATTTTTGTGCCCCAACCTTGTCACAATCCCTTCAGTCTCCTTTCTATCACCAAAGAAACAAAAAAACTCGTGATCAATCAAAATGAGAGTCAACTCATATTCTTTCTTATCCTTTTCATAGATATAGCAAAGGATAAGATATTACAAGATATAACAATCATAAGTCATAACACACACCTATGCCTAAAACTCTCTATTCCTTCAAATGCTTTCTTTCATCGATATAGCAAAATACCAATAGATTACAACATGTTCTTCACATAATTCATTTAGAACATCAAAATGTGAGAGAGTAAAAATACCAGTAGGATTCTTCTAGAACTACACGACTACTACAATCCCGTGATGATATGTACCACAATATAAAACTTCATTCTCTATCAAGACTGATGCTGATATGCAAACTACCAGATGAGTTGGTCCCCTATATGCACGTTTTCTCTTCATCAAAATGAATGAAGTTACACCTACCAGGAAAACCATCACATGAAATTGAGATATCGATGATGAAACGCAAGTACTCAAATTTTTTTCCTTGTAAGAAAATTGTATTCCAAAAGCAAACAGAGTAATACAAAATTATATTCCAAAAACAAGCAGAAAAATACAACCTTGAGAAGTCCTTGTGTCCCTCCTTGATTAGTGGCTGTGTTGTCCATATGACAAAAAACCACACAAAGTTGGAGAAAGAACTATTGCCCCATCTGTGAAACCACCGCAACATTCAAGTGGTGAGTTGGAGCTGCAGCTGACAGAAGACCTGCACGCCATTGCTTAGCTGCCTTGGGCGTATGGAGAGATCTTATCAGAGAAGAAGACAAAAGGACAAGGACAACCAAATACGCTACAGCTCATATATTCCTTCACTGAGAAGCTCCACCTCATATCAGCTATCCATCCTCCATGGGAGGGTTTCAGCTCAGTGTGGAAACTTGATGAAGACCCAAAGCAGCAGCAACAATGTTTCCGTAGCTCAGACTTGAGGAAATCAGATCTACATATAAGAAAGACACCATAGATAAGTAGCAGATTTTGCATTCAACAAACAAGAGAGAATTAAGCAATTAGCTACATAACTGACAATGCTACTAATTTATGACACTTGTTCATGGTGGTAGATAAATAATACAAGCATACAACCAACCAAGATTTGACAAGAAGCATGCATGTCATTTTGACCTCCCAAAATCAGTTCTATAATGCTTTGAAATAACTTCCAGATCGTTTACCTTCTTGTGTCCTTAACTATTCTGATCCTTGCAATTCTTTTTTAAACATGTGTTTACTGAAATCTCACAGTCATTAATTTTATTGTACTGATCAACCAACTACTCTGTGGAAAAGATTTAAACTTTTTTTTTTCTGCACCCAATAATGGTGGGCTGGTGTGTTCTAAACATGTGATTGATTCCAGTGAGAGCTTCCTGCTCTCTGCACCAGCTCAGACAAAAGGCTGGATAAGGCTGTCATAATTCCATAAGATGCCAAAGGTGCAATTATTTATGGTAGCTGAGCAACTTTGACCCAATCTTGTGGGATCAAGGTAGACATCACTCACTATATTTCTGAGATGTAGAATGACTACAGTTGGTACCTGCAGTTTTCAAATATATGAACTGTAGCCTCCTCCAAGAGCTACTCTGGGCTTGAATACTGTGGCCACTGAAAGGCAAGGACAACGCCTGAAGCAAATGCACTAAGTAAAAAAATAAAATAAGAACATTGAACCATGTTAGTCCATGAGAACTATAAGCTTCTTAATTTAGATTCATGATTCTAATGCTTAAATTAAAAGACTTGTGAACAAAATAAGAATTTTAACATTTTTCCAAATCCATTGATTTGCAATGGAGTTTCCTAGCACACAATTATAGTATCATTATATTCACAAAGGCAAAAATTAGAGATGCAAATTTCTAGTAATTAATTTTTATTTAGCTGTAAGAGTCAATGGGACTAGATAAAAAAAGTGTGAAAGCTCAAATATTGTACTAACATTTGAAATATGGCTAGAAATAAAATGTACATGAACTTACTGGTATACTAAGTAGTAAACCTTTGGAACTAACAAGTACTGGTAGGGCCTTTCTTGCAGGAACTGGAATCAATTTCAAGACCCTGAGAGCTCTTTGTGCTGACAACTGAATAAAGCTCGAACTTTCACCTCTCTGTTCTACATTTTTAGTCAAGTTACACACTGGAGTTTCTGCATGATCTTCATCATATTCCATTCCCTGGCCCTTTGAAAGTTCTGCAAGAAACAGCCAGTCTGCATCAACCATATGTCGTATTCCAACACTTGTCTCCTGTTCAACCATGCAAAACTGGCAAGCATGGTCTTGTTTGTTATGGTGTGTCCATGTGACTAAAAACCTGTTCATGAACAAACACGATTGGCCTGGATGTATATTTACGCTTGAAGGACTGACACATTGTGCTTTGTATCTTAAATCATATGGAGGTTTAACTTCTCCCACTGAACTAAACTTCTTGTATTCCTCTGCTTGCAACGAGGAGATGCTTTCCAATGTTGAGTCACTGATGAGATTAAGCTTCCTTGCTTCACTTAGAATAGCCATAGAAGATCTTGCATGTAAAATAGGTACGCCAGAAGCCTCAAGGAGAAACTGATCAGAGTATGATTTTGCATCAATGACTATCTGATGTATCTCACTAGGGAGCATAAAATGTTCTTCCTCAAGTGAGTATTTGTAACATAACTGCTCTGTCCTGGATGATTGAGGTGAATCAACAGAATAACACACTAAAAGTTTTGTGCCTTTTGACCGTGGAGCAGGGGAAAGGTAACAACCAGCTGCAGTAAGTGAGGTCTGTAGCATTCCAAGAAGAAGCATGAATGAACAGAAATGGCTTGGAAAACAAATGTCTGTGCAGTTATAGTTTATGTCAAAAAAACAATGTCTTAAAGTAATCAGTAAGAAGATTGCAAAATACAAACTAGCAGAATTAAAAAACACAACTGAATTTAGCAAACTTATCATGATCATCAATGTGGAGAAGAAAAAACCAAGGATTTAAATTTCATATCTTATCGGAGTTTCGATGATTTTTCGGTACGGTGGAGAAGAAAAAACCAAGGATTGAAATTTCATACCGCACCGGAGTTTCGATACTTTTTCGGTACGATACGGTATGGTATACCGAATGGTATATTTCGGTATCCCGTTCGATATATATAAAATTATAAATATTATATATATAAAGATAAATATTATATATATAATTATATATATATGCGAGCCTCCCTTCTCGGGTGACGTCGCCGACACAACGTCACATATTAAAAAAAAAAAAAGCGACGTCGCCGAGGTGACGTCCCTTCCCCCTTTTTTTTTCCTATTTCATTCTTCCCTTTCTTCCTCTTCTCTCTCCACCCTCGGTCATCGTCTCCCTCTTCTTTCTCCGCCCTCGGTCACCGTCGACGATAACACCTCCGAACACCTCACTCGATGATACCGAACAGTAGCGAGCGGTCCCCGTACCGGTATCTTGTCGGACCGGTATGTACCGCCCGTACCGGGCAATATCATTCGGTATTACAGACCTTGGGAAAAACTACAGAAAATTACCAACTTAATTAGAAACTGAATGTTCAACACACTAATCACATATGCCCTATGCTGTTTCTTTGTAACATAAAAGGGAGTATCACCCGGATGCTTTAGTATCAGTGTTTTCTGTTCGATTTGATCTGATTCCTTATTTATTGTTTATTAACATGAAAAAAAAAATCTACGCATCAACATTTACTGTGCTTATAAAAACAAAATATGTTCTTGTATCACATATGCACATGACTTGACTGCATAAAGGAAAAAAGTGAAATAATATACATCATTACAGCATGGTAAGATATGTTGGAGAACAGCAAGGGAATTTCAGGAAATAATATCCCTATTCACATAGGGTCAATTTCATAGTACCTTTTATAGACTAATAAAGTGAAACAATTTATTTGACCTCAAACTCTTTAATATGGTCCACAACCTTAAGTTCCACTTCATCCAAAATTTCCCTACTAATAACTAAAATATTCTTTATGACACCATACTGTAAAATGACCACTTCCTGCAACAGTATGAGGGTCACAATGCTCTAATTGGCCTCACTTGATCAAATAATAATTGAAATTTAACTTAATAAAAGGACTTGCATTTCACTATATATAAACAAAGATAAGACCAAGCAGAAACTAGTTGTCCTAGAATAATCTCATTTATGTCAGTCAGAAGCAAATTTTTAAATCCTGCTCAGCAACTAAGTGAAGAACTAACTCTAATAACTGCAAGAGCATTCCAGCTAAAACCAACAGATTCAGTTTAGTATTGATTCCGAAGTGCAACTCTAAATCCAACAATAAATGTATTCCTTTGGAAAATACTTTAGCTAATATCTTGATGTAAAACAAATAAAAGTACAAGAGTTGATCATTCAAGACAGCCTCAGGATTCAAAATATGGTACCATAATAATGAAGCTGAATGAACCTTGCATGGGAAGCTGTGGATGTAACCCAAGAGCAACCGGGAAATACTGCCACGAATTGGTCTGTGTCTTTGTGAAATATACTGTAAAAAAAAAGATCAAATCAATTTTCATTATATCATCATATAAAGAAACTATACCCAAATTGGTCTTTCAAATGCCTTTTCATTTGCAAAAAGTCTTAAAATCGAGAATGAAAAAAGCAACAACGTTACCTGCAAAATCCATGCTAAATATCTCGATAAACAAAGATCATCAACACTAGATGGCTCGAGCTTCTCTAAGTCAACAACTGCATATCCATGCTACAAAGAGCAACACATGTATAGACAGTTTAATGGTGATCATGCTTAATCATCTAATAGCATCCTTCATTCAACCACAAACAAGAAGCAAATGATAATATTACTATCTATATCATGAAAAACAACACAATTTTATTGCATTTGGGCTTCTTTTAAAAAAAAGTAATATAATTATTTCAGCAAATGAGAACAAAACATTTCGGCTTTTCAGCTTCTCCAATTACAGTTTCATGAATGTTTTACTTCAGGCCTATCAATGGTGAATTATTGCACTTCCGGACCACTATTAAGCCAACTATTTTAGTAATACAAGATTCAGTCCTCATTAATCTACTAATTTACTCCATGTTTATGGCAAACAAAGCCCTTTTACTCAGGATTTTTTCCGCTTCAAGATATCTTATGGTTAGTTCCTCAACAATGAACCTTATACCCAACTCATGACAGAAATAAAATCTAATAAAAATAAAAGCCTTATTAAGTTCAAGAGGTGCATAAACTCTGAAGTTCAACATATAGTATAGAAATTTAATATTATATTTCAAGTTGTTCCTGTAATAGCCACATCTGCCGTTGGAAAGTCTGATGGCAACTAGTTCATTATTCCAAAATATCAAAGCCCCTGAAGAGACTTCAATCTGCACTATCATTTGGGCATCTGGAGTCTGGACAACAAAAAACAGCCTCAGATCTCAGTACTTATTAAGAAGTTTGATAACAAGATAAGCGTATAAACCAAGAATAGTTGGCCAAGTGAAATAAATCTAAGATTGACAAAAATATTGAACCAAGACTCTCGGACTATTCGGCTTATCCTGGTGGCTACAGCAGAAAGAAAGAGCACCTATCAGTTTGTCAATCTATACCAACAAAATTATCTGTAGATCCATTATCGAATAGCTTCTTGTCAAACAAGGCCCAACATCTATGATCTTAACAAAATACTTATTGATATTAGGCAATACGTTTCAACCAGTTTAAACAACAGCATTTGCTATAGGAGTTAACATACCTCCATGATGGTGACAGAGTGCTTTATCATCTTATGACAAATACTATCAACATATGAACGTGCTAGGCGACAAGCAGAGATGAGCCTTTGCAGTTCTAGTTGAAAGAGATCTGGAAGACATGTAGTTTGTGAACATAAAAAAACTGAATCGAAGATATCAAAAACTTACCTTTGTTAACAATCAGTAAAAGGTAACATGAAAAAAGTGAATGGAAAAATAGCATTTTCACCAAAATAAATGGAAAAAGTAATCAACATTCATCATCATATCAAAAGTTCAATATACACTAACAGAAAAATGATGAAATTTTTGTATGCAACACTTAAGGTTTTCCCTTAATCATAATTATCATATATTAATAGAGGATTGTAAAACAATGCATTCAGTGTTGGACTAATTCTTGATTATGTACCTAGTAAACACTTAACCATCAAATGTACAACAGTTACAAATTTGGCCACAAAGAAGCATATGGGAGCTTAGCTAGTAGAAACCACCACTAACATGTCTTATTACAAGCTCCAGAACTAAAGGCTAAAAGAATAGATACTTATTCTAGTATGGATATTTCCAACATAATAGATACCAAGATACAGTGACCAAAGTAGCGTATGGTAAAAGAATTATCCTATTCTCATCGGACAATACCTAAACTTATTCTGGAACTTGCAATAAGGACAAGTTATTACAAGCAAATTGAAACTTGTAGCACCTAAAGTGGCCAACTTATTCTGGACAAGCAAATTAACAAGTACAGTTTCAGCTTATTGTCCATACTATATTTTTTGTGCTCTAATCTCAAATGATATTTCACTTGTACAAAACTCACAAACAACCTTTGACCAATCTATATGTATAAGAATGACTATAAAATTTATTCTACAAATATTCAACAACATTTTTGAGGCAATATTTGACATCAAATATCTCCATTTGCCAACATGTCCCAGTAGAGGTATCTACATTCTATAAGTTTCATCTATGGTTCCTAGACTAGACATTGTTTTAGTTATGCCCAACAAATCAAAGTCCAATCAAGATTTCTGTCAATTTTCAAACTACTCAAGATTCCAATTGTGAGGTGAAGCATAGTTTTTAACCAACAAAGTCATTGCTGTAAGGCAATAGAGTTTTCAATTAATGAAGCACCTAATTTAACATATGGCTCAGTCAAAAAAACCTCCAAATCATGTAGATTAATCTCCATTTTGTAGGTAAAAGTTAAACACCATATAATTACATTTCAATAAGAAAACATGAAGCTAACTAAATTTAAAACCACCTCGTTCATGTTAGTTAAGTCTCAATAGAGGTCCAATGACTTTGACTATACATGAAAATATCAATAAATTTCAAAGTATTACCCGATGATAGGCACCTTAAACTGGAGCGTATTCGGTTCCGAGCATATAATGGGCTTTGATTTGTCGGATCTTCCACCCATTCTTGATTAGCTCCTTGGCATATCTGCATAGAAAATAAAAGCAGTCATAAGTTATTGAGAGGCATCATAATAAATCACTCTGCGTACATGCAAGTGCAAAAAGAAATCGAATCTTGAAAGAACATAATAAATAACTTCGGTCAGTTCCCAAACACTTAAAAAACAAAAATCAAACCTATATAGTGCCAGACATTTTTGTATGTAACAAGGTACAAAAGCTTCCTAGGGAAAAAAGAAGGAAAAAATACCTAGTCAACCATGTAGGAGAAAATAAAAACAGCTGACTACAAGAAATTCATGGTCATGCTAACTGATGTTTCCTAAGCAACAACAAATCAGATTCCACTCCATTATAGCATTACAAACTCATTTTATTTCATCATATACGTCAAACAAGCACAAGAATGACTCTGACCACAAAAAAAGAAACGGAAGAGATATAGAACCTGGAGAATAAAAGAAGGGAAGGAAAGGTGAAAGACTAAGAAGTACCAAACAAATGTACTTATAAGGCATATATGCAAATTGAATGTAAAAGAAGACAAGCATGTCCCCTCTAATTAAACAAATTAATCAAACATAACATAGTCTCACATCCATGGATAACTTATAAGTCCTCAAAGATCCAAGAAATGGTTGCCACAAGAATATATGCTCTAGGCATAATAAGAAATATTAAACATATGAATACAACAAGTCCAATACCATCTTTTGCCAATGTATGCGAATCTGAAATTGTACAACAATCTCCCAAAAAGATTTAAGATATATAAACTAACCTTGTACATGTCATCTTTTGTAAATTCTAGTATTGGTCGCACCAGCAAAATACCATCATAAGCTGCATTCTCTCCATATCTTAGAGATGCAGGAAACAATTGTGAAACAAATGCCATGCCAGCAAGACCAAGAACTCCACTATTACGAGACAACCTCAGGATTAGAAGCTCAGCCTACAGTAACAGAATTTTTGACAATTGATAAATTTAAGATTAAAAAAAATATTAGAACAATGAGATAACTTCACTATCATTTTTATTATTTTCTAAGAAAACTTTAACATCTAACTTTTATCCCCTAGATTTCTAGATGTCATAAAAGAGAACTGGTGTCGAAGAGAAAGGTGACAAGCTATATCTGCCCAGTTATCTCAGATGCTCTCTCCTTTTTGGTCCGACGTGTCAAAAAATTTATAATCTTCGCCATGTGAAAAAAATGTAGTGCTCAAGCCATCCATGTTGTCTGCTGCCAAAACAGAATACAAACTATTTACCCTGCATCTCAAGCAAAAAGCATAAGGTAATGGCATATCTCCATCCATTTTGGCTTGTTCACCCATACATTTCAACTATTATGCAACCTAATCATTTGTTTTTACTAAATTGATACCATGACATTCAAGTGAATCTAACTCCAAACCTGCACCGAGACAACAATAAGTAATTCATATTTACCAGTCAATCACCTTAAAAGCTCTTAGTTGCGTGCCAATGCCCCATGAGCAACACAAGCCCATAAAACCATCTTTCATAATGCAACTATTAAAAACATTAACACTAATCCCACATCTTTACCTTATACAACTCTCCAAGTCCAACATCCTCTAGCCAAACATTCATTTACTCTGAAGCAAATAAGAACAACCCTTCACCTCTCTACTTGTTGGGGTAAAGCTGCAAACCACTCCAACACCTGTATTAGTGGGAGCTTCATGCTCTCGGCCACCCTCAATAATCCCCATCCACATCATGTTCATTGTTAATTCACATTGTGGACACTATCCAAATATGGCAATTTCTTGTATATATTCTTCAAATTAAGAGTTTTGTTTAAACTTCGGCAATCAAAAGCAAGCCCAAAAACATGTCAATACTATCCCAATATTGCAATCTCTTGAATTGTCAATTATGCTGTAATCATCCCACACTATTCTTTCCCATCATTCTCAGTTAGGGTTACTAAGAAATAACATAGACATTTCTTATCAAATGAAACTATCTAAACCAAGAAAACCTTATTAAACAAGTTCGTAAGTAATGAACCACAAGTAAAAAAAAGATAGGTAAAGAAAAATATTTGAGAAACTAAAAATTAAGGATCCATGTACAATCCCTTGTTTGTGCAACAAGATGACACTACTTATGCCATCAGAGAAAGCTTAATTTTCAAGTTAGACTTAATTTCAAGTATACGAAAGTAAACTCAGACCTGGTCATCTGCATGGTGTGCGATGAGAAGGATTCCAATGTGTTGCTTGATGCAAACATCCTCAAAGATTTGGTACCTGAAGTTAATACCAATAGGAGTTATGGATTCTAACACTAAGAAACAGATGAAAGTCTCTCAAATAAAAACAGGATATAATCTATGCAAGGATTCAAAAATAAATTATATCTTCCAGTTTATTTAATTTTTGGACAAAATCCTAACAAAGACATAACTTCATGGGTACATCTAATAAGTTTTGAAGTGCTTGTGGAATTTCAGTAGCACATATATCAATTGTATGGCAGGAACGAATAGTTCTCCATCAGGTGAAATAGACCTGAAAACATTATCGATTGATATGTTTTTATGTTAATATAATCAGTTTTTGCTCCCTCCTAGTTTTTCTTCAATCAACACATTGCACCACAGCATCAGTCGTACTGGCCCAACCGGCAACTGTTCCCAATCCTCGATAACTATATCACAAATTAACTTTTATTATATAAATTCTTCGTTACATTTATTATCTTCTTAGTATGTGCTCATGTTATATTAATCTAATCTTTATTACAAATATATTGCATCAATCTTTATATTCATTTTACATCACAATAGGTTATCAATAATGATTCATTTATATCATCCGAAGTATACAAAAAGCATAACTTATGTGCATTATTCACTTATTGTAAAATACATTGTTTTTCAAAGTAAATCATGTCACGGTTCTCAAAATCTGAAAATTTTAAAATTTTCCAATTTGCTAGAATCCTAAAAAGCAAACAGGTACATGAGTATAAATTACACTTACATGTAAATCACAATTTTCTCGGTACAATGAACTTGACAAAGCATTGATCAAATTTCAGATGCTCAAAATACAAAGTGCAATATGAGTTTCATAGTCCTACAGTGCCATATAAAATACAGAGGAGAGCACTCGGCTCTTGTAATATAAGTTCAAAGAATTACACTGCAAAAAAGTTCAGACAGCGAATGCAACTCCAGGAGAAAAATACCATACCTCATTTCACGAGCAGCCTCTTGCAAATGACCATGCTTTGGTCGACCACCCGACCAAGTACAAGTCTCGATCTCACATTTGACACCTAAAGCAAAACATCTCACAATCTAGCGGACGCATATGCTCAAAAACAAGAACACAGATTGCAAGAAATAAAAACGCAACCAGAGATTACCCATTTTGTTCACTCTGTCTCGAACCAAAATAGCCTCCTCTGTGCTCGCGGCACGCAATCTATGGTCCACTACAATCCCCAGAAGCCCATCAATGAAGCCCGAAGACTCGTTCTTTGCGACCGAACCATCCAATTTCCATCCCGCCGTCAAGACGCACAGCGCCATGCTATCGGGTCCGCCAGAGACGCCCAAAGCTGCCACGCACGCGAAGAAATCCGTTCGATCAAGCAATACGAAAACTCGCGAAACGAGGACGAAAGATGGGATCTCCGAGCACCAATTCGGTGGCGGGGTTTGATTCCGGCCATGGCCATCCTGCGGGCGAAGGCCTCCCTGTACCGCGACATGTCCGGAGCCGAGCACTTGCAAAGGAAGCGGCGGAGAGGGAGGCAAGGAGAGGGGCGGAGGACGCAGAGCATCTTTGGAGCATTGCAGGGACCGAAACGAGGGTTCTCGAGTGGGTTTCTCGCCCGACCAACGGTAGGGCATCATGACGATAAGTTGAACCCAGCGCGAATCCTAATAGACACTGATGGGCTTCTCCTAGCCGTCCGATCCCAAACGAAAGCCCGAATCCGATAAATTTCCGGAATTAAAATACAGGTAAGCTCGTAGGATCCAAAATGAGGATCCGTACGCGAAGTTTAAGACCGGATTCGGATCAATTTTCGGGCCATCGGATTAAATGAACACCAAAGGCGTTTGCTGGAAATGAGGCATCCTATCACAAGCATATACTGTGCAGTCCGCACTGGGGATTAGCTTAAGACATTAGAGTGCGTTGCATTAATCATCCCTTGAAATATAGTGTCACAAATAAGGTCTGCAAGAGATGGCTTAAAAATTGACAGTGAATTACCAATCTAAGCATTTACAACGAGGCTCTTTACATGGTTAGGTCATGTGGTGAGCAGGATGACTTCCACAGTCTGGTGTCTCACCTGACTCATAACTCCATACTTGCCTTGTGCCAAGCCTGAATCATCTTGTAGTTTACTAAGGTAAAGTTAACCATCGGGTAGGAAGAATACTTGGTTTCATGTCCTTAATTCATGTGCCGTGAAAAGCATTGCCGGAACTGGAGAGGATTATAAAGGCACAGACCACTGATAATGAGAAGACGGACACCCATGTGTTCTCGGCATACATCTCCATAGCGTCCGTGAAAGAGAAGCGCGCACGGCTCTCCGCCCAGTTGCGGATCCTGTCAGCCTCGGCTGCGTATAATGCTCTTCCCTGTGGATAAAACAAAGTACAGAAATCCTGAAACTGATGGTGGGAAGAAAAATTTATGAAGAAAGTGGAAATGATGGAAAGAAGGAAACAACAATAGGAACGCTTAGTTCAATCTGCCAAACATTAGTTGCTTGTTTGGTCCAAAATTCAATTATAGAAGTTTAGCCTTCCCTGACCTAAAGAATTTCCAAAAACAAATCTACTGGGTCATATATTATAATAGCCTCTATAGATCCTGATTTAGAGAACATTTAAGTTCTTGGCAAATTGATGATGATATTTCTACAATTAACTCCCAAATGCCTTGAAATAATCACAGTTCACACGAGGAATGTGATACAAAGAACAACTGACTGCATGTGGCAATTTCTTCCATTTAGATATACGAGCCTCTTGATTATGCTTACCAAGAGCATGGATACCTCCTTAATTAAATGTTTAAAAATAGAGATGAATATGATATAACACAGAATCAGCGACTAATGGAGCTAAGAACTAGATTTACCTGCTCATCGAACCATCGGCCTCGACGAAGCCAAGCAGTAACCAAAGCAAGTAAGATACGAGGTGGTGTCAGGTAATTAATTGCCTTTCCACTTCCCTTGACGACTCGCATCCTTGGCACTAAAGTTCTGGCCACTGTTTCTGGAAGCTCACAAATTATATTGAACATCTGTTTGTTTCTCAATGATGAACCACTGCATAGATACGAGATAATGAACTTATAAGGTCACAAGTATACATATCACAAAGAAAGCCATAATGCCAGTAGCAGCTGACAAAGAGCTTGCAAAGGCCCATACTCGTACAGAGGTTGACAAGGAAACAAAACCTTCCAAAGAACACATGGAACTCTAAGGGAGCTAACCGGATTATCATCTTAATGAAATAATGGAAGCATAGTGACAGACGATAAGAATTGTTTGCTTGATGCAGTTAATTTCTCAAACACCAATAATGCAGGTAAAGATAAATTAGCTGAACAAGGAACAGCTGATGCTTGTTAAGGCTCCCACACACACACATGATTTTTTTTCTTTAATTGTTCAAATATGTCGAAGATTTGAATAACTAAGAAAAAAAAAACTATTACAACTGGAGCAGGTTTAGGATAAACAGAAGCGTTTCTGCATCTGTATTTACCTTAAAAGTAAATCTGTAAGAACCATTCCTGGGGATGCCGTGTGGACTCCAACCTTGGAACGCTTGCATTCCTTCAGAAGTGAGGCTTGGAGTTGTCTAAGGCCACACTTAGTTGATCCATAGCTGTGAGACAAACACAGTATGGAGGTGTCAGAATTATTGGTAATGAAATTGTTAATGAATCATCATGCTCAGAATTCTCTAGGTTGAAAGAATAATTTCTAAGTTTTTATGTTACAAGAACCTAATATATCAGTATTTACTGCTCAGCAAATTACTGATGACAGTCGTAAAGAATAATTTTTAATAGTTAAAAATTATTATTTTATAATTGAAATGCAAATAAAATATTATTTTATAATTGAAATGCAGCTGGTATCATAGTATACCAATGCACCAGCCCTGGTGAGGCAGGATGTGCGGTACACTGGTATTTCCTACTGTGTATTCGGACAACCACAGATTGTTCTAATAGTAGTACTCACAGGACATGATCACTTATATCTATCCTCAGAAACAGCTAGAACAAACAAGATCAGAGGTTGATCCAATGATTTCTGGCCAGCTTCCATGTCATTCAATTCAGAATATGGGTTCATTTTGATAATTAAATGCATGTCATTAAGTTGAACACACTGTTTAATAATGAATATCTCTAAACCTTCCCTGTGTCTGGAGGCACCATGAGTCATTCAGAGGTGGATCCAATGATTTCTGGCCAGTTTCCATATCATTCAATTCAGAATATGGGTTCATTTTGTTAATTAAATTCATGCCATTAAGTTGAACACACTGTTTAATAATGAATGTCTCTAAATCTTCCGTGTCTGGAGATGCGATGAGTCATATATGTAGTCAGGGTGAAGTTGGTTCCATGAGGCAAGATGGATATCATCACATCTTAGATCTACAGAAGACAAAATCAAGTCATAAATAAGCATGTAAAACTTACACAGCTGTCAATGGTGTGCTTGATCCACCAGAACCTGCCCCATCCATGTTGAATATGTGGCCCCCCTTGTCTTGGGACCCCATGACATGAATTGCTTCTCTTGTACAGAGTAAAGAACCAACCAAGTTTGTTGAGACAATCTAACAAGTCAGAAATATGGAACTTGTAAAACCCAAATAACAGGTAAATCTGATATAAGAACAACCTACATTTTGCCCAATATGAGCATATCCTTACAAGAGTCAAAGTCAACCTAGAATTTGATATTTAGGAAATGTTTCGAGGCCTCTGATATGATAACAAAAACATGTTCTGCCAATTTTTTTGGATCAACTAGATGGATCCTTCCAAATCATTTACCTCAAGGGCAGTACCCTCAAATAATCCAAAGACTAACATTCTCATACTCGACCATTCATCACAGGAGAACTATTTGTAACAAAGACAAATGAACAGCCTGAATTTGATCTTTGAGCATCTCTGCTTCATTGTAAAATGTTTCATTAATTATTAGGCAAAGAGAGACTGTAATGAACAACTGAAAAACACACAAGCCACATGTTAGTTTCCTGACTGTCACTATTACCCAAAAACCATAGCCATGAATCTTCGAGTAAATCAGGAACAGGCAATGACATCCTCGCAGCAAACTAATTTTTGCACAAGCAGACATACTTTGGTGAATTTCCTAAGTGTTAAAATCATTAAGTTACTAGAATGTATGACGAAAAATTACAAACCTGATCAATATCATCATCTGTGAACTGCAGCAAGGGTCTGAAACCTTTGTTTGTGCCAGCATTATTGATCTGTTCACAGCATTGGAGAAGAGGCCATCAGACAATGGCAATAGTACTTCATTGAACAAAAAAGATGATAATTGTAAAGTTAATAGACAGATTGAGAGTTTGTGACAAGGAATCTCTTGAGTCATGGATGCATGAATATCACAATAAAATAGCAGGAAGAAACAAGATTCAGAAGCAACAATACAGAGAAAAAGCAGGAGTGAATTATAAACTGAACTAAGTGCTCAGAATGTCCAAAATGTAAAGACTTACCCAAATGTCCACTGAACCCAATTCACCTACAGCAAAGTTTGCCAGCTTTCTAACATCTTCTGGTTTGCAAACATCACAAGCAATACCAACAACCATTGCATGAGATAAATTTGTCCTAGCTTTGTTTTTAGAAACAGCTAAACCCTCCTTTAGGTTTTCCCTCAGTTCTTCCACTGTCTGATAAACTGATTCAGAGCTGCCTTCAAGAATCAGATTGGAATAGTTAGGAACAAGACACTGACATAGAAGGTAGATGCTAACATAAAGGGAAGGAAACTTGAGGGCATAGTAATATACTAACAAAGATTTCAAGGAACTGAATACGACCTACGAGAAGCAATGACAACCCGGTCTCCTGATAGAAGAAACTCACGAGCAAGAGCTTTTCCCAATCCCCTTGTGCTGTCAAATAGTATCCAACAAATTAAGAGATACCATCTCCAGTTCACTGCCTAAATAGAAATTTTATCTAAAACTGCAATAAATAACTGCTCCCAGAGTATCAACTAAAACAATTATCAAATTAGCCCTTAATACTGTTAATCCATGCGAATAGAACTATTTATTCATCAGTTGAAGACCTATAGACTATTGTTTATATCAAACCATACAAAGAAGGCAGGATGATTGTTGACCTATTACGCTATTAATTGATCTTAGAGATTTAGCTCCAAATATTTAGAGAAATGAATACTCTTGGAAAAATACTGTCTTAACTCTTAACTATATGCACAAAGAAAGGCAGGACAGAGTTTTTTTGTGTGAACCATCAATGCATTTGTTTATAACTAATTACTCTATTCCAGTGATTTAAAAAGCACTAAGCGCCAAGGTCCAAAAACGCCCAAGGCGCGCCTAGCGAAGCGAGACGCTAAAATATAAAAATATATAATATAATTAATAAATATAATTATTTAAATAAAAATATACTATTAAATTAATAAAATTTAAGGTACAAAATCATAATTTCATATTAACAAAAAGTCTCAAAATTCAAAACAATAATTTCAAATAAATAAAAATTAATAGTATTAAAATCAAATAATATATTATTAATCTAATAAATAAAAATACTGTTATTAGTATACAATTAGCAGTATACTGTTAACAATGCACTATCGAAGTGAGAACTGAGAAGAGCGTAAGACTGTGAGTACGAGGAAGTCCAAGGCTACTGAGGCAACAATAGCGACAGTGGTAGCAAGCGACAGCAGTAGCTGGAGCGGGAGCAGCGAGCGATAGCATGAGCAGCGAGCGACAGCGGAAGCGGGAGCGGGAGCGCCGAGTGGCAGTAGGAGCGACGAGCGGCGGCGAGTGGGCGATAGGAAGCGCGGCGGCAGCGACGATGCTTGGCGATAAGCAACAACGAGCAACAGCAACGACAAGAACGCGAGCAGCGATTGTGGCAGCCACGAGCAACGACAGTAGAGAGCAGCGACAGCGGAGAAGAAATCTCGACTATAAAATCGCGAGGGTTAGGGTTGGGGAAGTCGGGGAAGTCGCAAGAGGAAGGCTGATATTGGTGATTTAGTTGGTTCGATTAAACCAACTAAAGCACCAAAGACCGAATTAGACCTAAAACTCTGGTTTAATCACCTGGTTTAACCCGGGCGCTCGCCCGAAGCGCCCGGTGCGTGGGCTCGGGCAGCGCCGCGCGCCACCTGGAAATGAAGCGTGGCGCTCAGGCCTCGCCTCGCCCAAGCGCCTAGGCGAGTGCCCAAGCGCCTATTGTAATCACTGCTCTATTCATATTTCGACATGATGATTCTTTTCATGATTTGGGAGTCTGCAATATGATTTTAGGAATCAATGACTTAGCTGAGAGTTCGGATTAGCCTACTCATTTGCGCCTTCAGAACTACTAAGTGAATCCATATATCATTCGTAGTCATCATCTTCAATTAAAACAATGATATAAATAAGCTACCTTCCAGTAATAACAACATTACGTGGTCCAGCTTTGCAATGTTCTTCTAAAACCATGTTTGCGCCTATCATTGTTCCAATAATAATTCCACCAAGCCAGCTATACCAAATCAGTGTGTTCATTTGACTGTCCCCACCTTCATAACCATAAAAAACGATAAGAAAAACATGGACATAAGATTTTTGTGATCTACAAGAATTACAAAAGAAAAAGGGAGAATTTAATGTATGGTAAAGCAGACTGATGAACCTGATAATTGAAATCCAATTGCAAGAATAACTCCAGTACTCGTCATGGTGACAAGATACCTTCCTAGTTGTGTTGCAAACTGCAAAAAGAAAATGAATAAAAGAATTTAAAAATGGATATAAAGAGACTAATAGAGTGAATACATGAAAAAGTTACAGTGGACAAGCAGGATCAACCAGATCTGATATTATTGCCTACAACAGTATAGTACTGATAACTTTAAAAAGGATGATAGAGAACAAGTAGTATGTTCAACTTCAAACATTTTGGTTTTACCTCCAACCTATAAGTTGTTTACCCTACAACGAAGACATGGCATTGTACACTGTCAGAACTGAAAATTCTTATTTTACAATCTTGAAGCATGTGACATCTTAAAACATTCAAAATATCTTATTGTTTATACATATACTTCTTTGACCAATTGTAGAATTTAGCTACAAACCATGAAAGATTTTTCAAAGTTGTCCACAGTAGGGCTGAAAATCTGTTGAAAACTCGGAAGCCACTAACCAACAGGTGGTTAGAGCTGGGTATGCCAGTATGTAAACAAGTTGTTGACCAGCTCAGTTTTTTTTTTTTTTTCCTTCTGAAAATAGTAGCTCAGTTTCAAGCCAGATTTAAGTTTTGGATTGTCCTCAGCTTGAAGATCTGAGCAACCTGGGCCATCCTTATATTTCTATATGGGGGCAAGTGTAATGCATGGGCTTTTAATGAAAAACCATCTTATGGTGTAAAAAAGAACCAGTTAGCAAGTATTGCAGAGTGGCTTACTGGCTTCATACCCATAACAAGTTAGCATAGGCAAGGCTTTACTTTGCTGGCTTAAATTTGAGAATGGCATTCACCCGTTTCTTATGGGTTACAAAACTACAAAAAATCATTATAGACTATCACTTGGCCAAAAAGATGTCAGTTTCTTTTTACTCCTAATAAAATGATCTTTTTAATGCCAATTCCACAAACATACCAACAAGCATGCATGCGCAAGTGCATGTGTCCATGCCCACACACTTGCATACTCACACAGTCACACTCGTACTTACATTCACGCTCACAAAGAGGCGCGCCCGCACACACAAGGGTAGAAATAATTAATTTATTCACCAAAGAATCTAGCAGTCAAAGTTCCTCACGAAGTAACATAAGAGACCAAACTAAAGGTATCAGAGGAAAGAAATAGAAAGAGAAGTAATTAGAAAAGAGCTCACCGAGAAGAAAATTTCTTCCACTTTCTCTACCAATTTCCTGTTCTGCGCCACGGGTCTCGAATCTGAACCCGAAAGTCTAAGGAGCATCGATTTAAGCGAATAAAGAGGACCCTTGCGCTTCAGCTGCCGCGATTCGCTCTCATCCTTCACCACGACCGTCCTGCCATCGCCCTCGGGAGAGGGTGAGTCGGAGGAGGCGGTCTCCTCCCCTCTGTTCTCGGACCTAAAGGATCGGCAAAGAAACGGTGGGATCGCCCTCCGGCGGCAAATTCCCGGCCCTAAGAAGGAGATCCCGTCGTACGTCGCGGTGTTCCGATCGAAGCAGTGCCGAAGCCTTGGGCCGTGATCGCGTCGGGCAACGTCCCTGGAGCCGAGATGATTGAAGGGGTGGGGCGAGATGTGGAGATGGGCGGCGCCGGCGGCCATGGCGAGCGGCGGTGGCATTGGCTGCCACCACGAACAAATGATGGGTAAATATAAGGAGGGGGCTCAACAATCTCACAAGCAAAGCAAGGAGGGTGAAGGCCACACGTTTAAGGGAAGCCGAGGTACCTTGGTCGAGGCCCAAGTATCTCATCGGCGACAGAGTCCAGCCATTTCGACCCCCGGTACCAGGACGGGTCCCACAATGTATGATATCTACGTAGAAAATCCACGACCTATAGTTGGGTAAACTTACTGAACCGTGCCTAAGGCCAGAACAGATGAGCCGCGAACCCGTCGTCGCCACGCTCAGAAGGCCACGTCATCCGCTATCGAAGTCGCTTTTCCGTTACGAAACCGAGCTCCGCAGCCGCGGGTTGTCGTAGGGGATTCAATGAGCGGCCCTTGTCGTCGTTCCACGCGTCGCAATCATCGTGCCAGGCGTCGTGTATGTGCGATTACGATCACGCCCGTTCATTTTGGCGTAACCGTACGGCTGAGATGCAGGCGCGCGCGGCTCTGGCGTGTGGCCGCTGCCTGCTCCATCTGCAAGGAACTTGGAGTCGATGTTTGCGAGCCGGCGAAAACAAATTAGCGGTCAGCCCATACCAAACACGAGAGTTACGTGCGTGCACACATGGAGAACGGGATCGAAACAAGTACTTAACGCAGACGACACGGAATCAACGAGCACATTGGGCACGAGTGACAACAGAGCAGCTCGATTTATTTGAGATGTATTGGAGTAGCTTAGGAAGAACCTACTCAAAGACTCGAATTTCGATGTGAAATGGACGAGCCTTAGAACCATGCCAAAATTGAATCAAACGGGAAGATTGATTTGTATGCACCACGATCGATATTCAAATATGAAAAATGAAGAATCGATATGCAATCCAAAAGATTTTAAAGAGAAGAAATCACGGTTGGCAGACAAGTACCTTCATTATCATCAGAATCTGCATCACCTTGTACAAGTTACAGGAACGGGGAAAAAAAAATCCTCCGCTACATTCCATAGACAAATATATATATATATATATATATATATATATATATATATATATATATATATATATATATTCATAGAAAGCAATGAACAATTTGCAATCAATTGTTTCCACAATCAAATATTCAATAGGGTTTCAGAACCTTCTTGGACTTCCTAATCATACGGGCACAACTAATTTCTCAGTGATCACTCTTCTGCAATCTTATCTATCTATCAAGGGTCTGCAATAACTAGCCCTCAAGTCCCATAACCATCACAAGAGGATAACAGATTATTCCTACATGTACATACTACTATGCCAGCTACATCAAGGTACCATATGATCTACCTGTCAGGACCTGAGAAAATCTTTGGGCCTTTCATATGTGTTATCCATCTTAACCTTTACAAAATTCCCCAACCTACCCTAAATTTGATGCAATATTGATGTTTGAAATCTGCGCACGTTGTTAATTCTAATCTTGCTAGCGAAACAACTGCTGTTTCTAAGCATACCTTTCTGCAGAACACTGATCTAATGTATCCTTTTAAATCATAATCTTTATTAATGATAGTTTTGTTGCACCCCTTGTGCATGCACTTGAAACTGAAGGGTACATAAACTAACAAATTACAGAAGCTCCTCCTAGCTTTCTTTACACATGAATTGTTCTATCAGGAACTTCCTGGAACTTGGATGAGAGTGTGTAACACAAACTAGCAGTAGACAATAAATTTCACCTTGCTAGGATGGCGAGGATGTCTATTTAATTAGTTTTAATCACATTTGAAATCCATAACCTTTTCAATACAGCCCAAACGTAGATCCATTAAATTTATAGTAATGATCTTAGGCTACTACTTGAATGTTGCAAGTCATAACCTCTTGAAAGCAATCATCATGTCGACAATCTAAAATCACTGTTGGCTCATGTTAATATGGACATATTTTACTTCTGATGGTGTTGCACTTACTTGACATATTTTACTCGTATAGATACTACTTCAGATAATTAACTCGATTATCCATCTGTCCTTTATGTGGCATCGAATCCCGAAAATAAAAACCTTCAATCTAACTGAAAATCCATTCATTGGTTAAGAATCAAAGAATCAATTCATGTATAGTGGCCATTTTCTTAAAAACCCCCCTAACCAGTCCTATTATAAATAAAATTTGGCTGCATGAACAAAAGAGCATGGACTGATCAATCCCACAAAGCAATCAGCTCATATTTGTTGAAATTCAGTAGAAATGTATGGAGCCAGCCATGTTCCTAGATCCAAGATCGGAAAGTATATGAGTTTTGCATTGACCATTGTGCCCTAGACATCAACCACCGACTTCTAAACACTTGACCATGCATAGAATATACAGCAACTACCTGCTCCTCAGAAACAGGAAGAAAAATAAATTGCTCTTACAACACTACTAAGCAAGTTAGACAGTCAGTACGTCTGCCAACATTATGAACTGTCATGGAGCCGCACTATTTAAACCCCCAGAGGCCCAGAGAACTGCTGGACCCTTGACTAAACTAGATCAATTTTCTGGTCTAAATACAGGGCTTGACTACCCCTACCAGAGTCCAGCTCAAGACTCTTGGACACAAAGAAGCTCCATGACATGTGTTTAGAGAGCACACACATTAAGGGATGATGCTCAACTAGTACAACAATGCATATCAAAATTCAAGTAAAGCATTTAGAGAGCAGACTATTGAACTACCAGAATACTGTACACCAGTGAAAGCTGAATCAGAGCATTAGGTTCATCTAGATTTATGTCACACTATATACATACCAAAGACAATCTTTAAGTTTCATAATGCGAAGTTCCTAATGGAATTCCATAAAAATCAAACATATAAAATCCATCCGAGAGCATCCAAAATAGTTCACAGTAGAAGCACAATACCGATCTCTCGTTCCGCATACTACAGCTATGCCGCAGCCACGGACTTCTTCCTTGGGGCTGCTTGCGTACCTAAAAGCAACAAGGCACCGAAATGCTTAACAAAGTGCAAGACGAAACCTAATAAAGAAGAGATTCCAAAAGGATTCAGGAGACAACCTTCGCGGAAGTTGTTCTTGAAGCGACGTGGCACGTGGCGGAGGTACCTCATCCTCCCAGTTCCCGTCGTCTTCCTACGGATAGCCTTCACACTCCAGTTGTCTAATCCAAGCGAACCAAAATTCCATCATAAGAGATAAAATTCCAAAAAGAAAATCACATGAAGGACAGAGATCGACGGGGTAGATAATGCACATTTGCGGATCCTGCTGGAAGGGTAGCCGCACGCGCCGCATCGGCTCTTCTGGAGGTGGAAGCTGCGGCGGCCGCAGCGGACGCAGAGAGTGTGGGTCTTGTTCCTCCGCTTCCCGAAGCTCCCGGTTCCCTTCCCCTGCAAAATTGGGAGGAGGAACAAACACTCTACGGATTAGGTTGGGTTTCGAGAGGGATCGACGGAGAAGCAGGAAGGGGAGGAGAGGAGGCGGTAACTGTTACCATCGGAGGTGCCCTCGACAACCCTAGCCGCAAACGCGCCGTTTGCAGGCGCCTTTTATAGCATGAATGAGATACGACGTGTACACGTCTTGCGTATTCTAAGGTTGTCTACGGATACTATTGGCTAGCAAAGGCCCACAAGTTGGCCCAGCTCGAGCCCACCTGTAGCACAACAAACATGTGACTATTTTCCAGCCAATTCGTGAGTGACACGTGCTGGTCAAGCAGTGCGATCGTAGGAGCAATTATAATGTTTGAGGCTGAATTGGCTGAGCTGCTATCGCAAACGAACAAATAATTATTTTCCTCGCTTTTATCAATATTATTTTAAATTATTAAATTCTATTTTTAATCTGGATTTCTTTAATAAAATCTCAGCATGTGAGGATGCAAAATATAAACAAATATACTTAAAATCATATTTGTAAGTTGATTTTTTTATTTTATATAATAATAATTTTTTGAAGATATGGATAAAAGAATTTATTTAATTTGTTAGATTAGAACCGTTTATATATCATCAAGTCGTTAAGAAATTCTAACTATGTTAAGGTTGGTAAGATTCTATATTAGCTAGAAAATTAATCCATTACAATTTGGATAAAATACGATCTATAAACATATATTTGCTTTTATTTGATCATCATATATTTATATATTTATTTAAAAATATATATTTTTTAGTAATTTTGACCATTATTTTTTACTTGTCGTGACTCATTGGTGCAGTCTAATTATCATTTACTCGACATGACATATTAATAAATATCTAAGGAGAATATTCTCTCATTAGAACAGTAATTAAGAGAATAACAATATATAAAATAGTCTTTATACATAAATCTTCATGCTAAACTTACTAGCAATGAACTTATCTACTTTTGATGCCTAACTTGATTGCGGGAGAGGTTTTGTCAAATAAATGCACAATCATTTACCTGAAAGGGATAAGATATACATGATATAAGTTTCATTTGATTTGATTTTGGAAGGATTTCTCCTTCGAGGAAATTATGAATTCTTAAAATAATATTTTAAAAAAGTCAATTCAAGACTAATTAGATCGTCCAAAATAGTATTCTCAATTATTTAAAATAATATCAATTCAACATTGTGATTGTTATAATTTATTATCATAACTTCTAGCTTGTAACTAACTAAAATCACGATTATATGATCAAAATATCAACATTTTGAAACCTTTAAGTAGCACTAGATTGGATGGGGCTATGGAGTAATGCCCACGGTTATGATATCACTTGGTTATTATAAGTTTCATGAGGCTATGTGAAGAATAATAATTTAGGGATGAATATCACAAATTTGTCATGTGTGTCAGTTAAACAATTGAAGTCTATAATACATGCTATTATAATGAGATAAACACATTAAAATATACTTGACATACAATGTTAGAGATCCAGTAAAACTATATGGAAGGCAATCTACACACCGAGAATATTATAAAGAAATTACTTAAAGAAATGATCATTTGAAATTAACATTAATAATCAATCCCTTCATGCAAAAGGCACCATGAGTACAAACATAGGAAGAACATATTTGCATAAAAAGATTGATATGATTGAGTTTAATATATGACTTGATATCATAATCAAATTTTACAGTAATTAATGCAAGTGATAGTGTTTAGGTATAAATGACACCTTACAAGTTGGTGATATGTTAATTGATAATCAAAAGATATATTCAAAGGTTTAAATAAGTAAGGAGAACCATTGACTTAAAGAATTTGATACTTACATAATAACTTATATATAGATTATGGAAGCCTATAGCCATCCTAAGATGACTAAAGTTAAATGTCAAAATTTTATAATGGGTATAACAGGCTGCTGAGTCTTATGATTATATCTGAAAGTTGCTTCAATGAAGTGTTATAATATAGTAAACACATTCATTGTGATATAATAATACACTATTTTATTTCCTATAAAATAATATTCTTGAGAGAAGTTAGTGTTCTAAAGTTTTAAAAGAAGTATATGAAAAGAAAAGTTATTCTAATGAAATAAATTTCTAAATTTTAAATCATAGGTTAATAGTAGATAGCTCATGTGTAATATATCACATGTTTCGGGAAAGATACTTATGAATAGTAAAATATCGTCACAATATCTCACTTAAGGCAATATGTGAATAGACATATAGCACATTAAATATTAAGTTGGAGAGCGATCAAAGATAATGACAAACACAAATACACACATCGAACCGATGAAAGAAAACATTAGGTTCATCATTGGTAGATTAATATTTCGATAGACATAATAGCAATCATCATATAAATGCAGATCGAAAAATAAAATTATATGGATTAAACTTGGCGGAGGATTAAGCCGCATAAAAGGATATACCACTTACACTTACTAGAGTAAGACTATGTTGTTCTTTGGTTTCCTTATTCTAATTGTACAATGTGATGCTAAATAATTTTAGAATTATATTAAAAAAATTATTATTTAGATAATAATAAATTTAATAAATGATGACATTTAAAAAGATAAATAATACTCTAAGTCATAGATTAAGTTAAAGATTTGACATAGATGGTATTGGAAGAACGAAGATAATGGAGTTTTCTACTAAAACAGTTGCACCCCTTTTTCTTCATCCTGTATGGTGTAGAGCCTTTGTCGTCAATGGCTCATCCTCAATGTTAGGAAGTCGTTGAAGTAGAGAGAGAGAGAGAGAAATTAAATAATTAATATAATAATTTTTTATTTTGATAAGCCTTGAGATACATGCATCTTCTAAATATTTAATTGCCCTAATCGATAATCCAGTAGATCTTAAAAAAAATATGTATATATATATATCATATAAGAACTTTTATATTTGTTAATTTGGCATGAAAATATGCACAAAAAAATTTATTTTATATAATAATATTATTATAACCATTGGCTTAATAATAAAATATTCTTTTTGGATGTCTATGGCATATGCAATATACGCTCACTTAAATTGCACATGTCAAGTTATAATTGTCTAAAAACAATGACTATATTATTTGAACCCCCATCATCATGTTTCGGGACAAGCACTTATCACTCTCAGCACAATGTGTCTTGAAATCTTTATAGTTATTATTTATATCAGAAGATAATTAATTAGTATTTTGATACTTTCTCATCTTGACTACATACATCATATATAAAGGAATGAATTAGTTGCCTTAAACGTTTTTGATGTTTTGATATTACGGACAAACACTTGATACGTAGATGGGATGTTTTGGTCTTATTCAACACTTTTAGATGTTTTACTTTGGACGATTGAATGCATTACATGTAAAGAGGATATTTTAGATATGTTAGATGCGTCGTTATCCTGGGTGGATAAATGACATACAAATGGAGATGCATTGGCCCTATTGGAAGCTTTAAATATATTTTTTAGTTTCGTGTGATTGGATGCGTTGATCATGTTGAGCAATAAAAAAAAATATATATATATATATATATATATATAATATATATATATATGTATCAATATATTATATATATATATTATATATATATAGAAGAATATATCAATAATAAATTTGCTATATTTTTTGGTTATAGAAGAATATATCAATAATAAATTAGACATTTTCGGATGTGTCGATTGCTATCAATAAAAAAAACCTTAAGTATATTTATTATATAAGGCCTTTTATTTGATTGTGGATCGTTTGGGTAGCGAAAATTTTCATCGTTTACGGATCTAATCTCGTCTTTGCCACTTAATATTTATAAAAAAAATTACATCAAATCATACTTTGGAACGACTCATCAATAGACAAAGAAGGCCTCAATACGTGTCTCGAGATGGCCGAAAAGCCCAACAACGCGGCCTTGATCCCATGACCCAAGTTCTTCATATCGGGTCGGACTGAATTGAGATCCAAGTCCGAAACCGTCACCAGGAAGTCTCCAGAATTCTTTAGCCGCCTCCGTATCCAAGTTCTTCATTTCGGGTCGGGCTGAATTGAGATCCGAGTCACCAGGAAGTCTCTACAATTCTTTAGCCGCCTCGATATCCAAGTGCTTCATTTCGGATCGGGCTGAATTGAGATCCAAGTCCATGTCCGAGACCGTCACCTGGAAGTCTTTATAATTCTTTAGCCGCTTGGGTACCTGCGGCCGCTCCGCATCTTCTCGCCCCTTTTCCGTTCTCTCCGATTCCTTGCTTTCTTGTCGCTTTCTGCCAATCTTCCATCTCCCCAACGATCCATGGCGACGGATCTTGAGATGAGGGCGAAGGAGGCCTTTGTCGACGACAACTTCGATCTGGCCGTCGACCTCTACACGCAGGCTCTTGATGTCGACCCCAAGAACGCCGATCTCTACGCCGACCGCGCTCAGGCCAACATCAAGCTCGGGGGCTTCACCGGTAACGTGTCTACCTTGCCTCTCCCCAGTCCGACGCTCTCAAGCTTTTCTTTCTTCTGTTTATTGTCGTGCAATAAGTTCGGTATAGATTGTGAATTGTTAGGGCAAATAGATGATGAATCGACTAAAGATTAGGGAAATCTGACAATTAACGGGAGCGGCCAGTAAATTCGACTTCTAGTTAGTGATGAGTAGTCGTACACTTATTGTGCCTGAAACCACTTGCTAAAATTGATTTGGATAAATGATCTTCCTTTCAAGCAATGGCTAGTCAAATAAAGGAGGCTTTGACTTTGTAATTTTTTTTATTTATTATTTTTAGTAGCCAATTTGCTCGACAAATGCTACTTGGATATGGAAGCAAGTATGCTTTGATTTGTCCCAGGCCTAAAGGTTATTGTCTTGAATTATGCAGTTGTGGTTCTGAAAAGTAAAGGTGAGAGTATGTTGCAACACACAAAATTAAAATTTAAATGCTAAGAGAAACATTGTTTTTTTTTTTTGTTTTATTGGTCTGATCTTCATGCGCCTGAAAAGAACGGATAAGACATAAATTTATGTTGGCCTAGGATCTCCTTGCTTGAAACTGCATGTCTTCTGGTTGGCTGATTTAGAGATATTCGCTCGTATCTTTTCTTGAATGTGGTAACCCATGAGAATCTGGTGGACATGTACATAAAGACCGACATTTGCATTCAACTGCATCTAGCAACATTGTTTGAGTAAAGTCAATAGTTAGAAGTACTTGAATCTCAGGCTCAATGTTGACTCATTTGATGCTTATAAAACTCAAAGCCTGCTATTACTAGATTTTTAAGGAGCAGGAATATATCATGGAATGTTGTTTGATGAAAGGAGTCTTGCATTTTCACAACCAGCTAACAGGTGCTCTAAACATCAAGATGGTCCTGGACAACTTATCCATTATTAGGTTGTTTGTTGATGTTGATTTCCCTATTTTTTATTAAATATTGTTATGCATAGGCTTTATTGTCACAACTATGTTCTTCAAAACCTTTTTCACAAATTTTGAATATGATATTAGTGGGTACTAACAAACTTTTGTCTCTCACATTAGACTGCATTTTATGCATCATGTGGTGCTCCAATTCAATGAGATGCCCTTGCTAGGTTATTAATCCCATTTATGTTATTAATCCCACTTTATTAAACTTTGCAGAAGCAGTTGCAGATGCTAATAAGGCAATAGAGCTTGATCCATCAATGACAAAAGCCTACTTGCGGAAGGGGTCAGTACATCTAGTTGATTCTGTATTCTGCATCTTCTTATGGTGGCTTTCCTTTATTAATTGAATTATTGGGTGCACATTGGTTCCTGTGAGCTGTAGCATGTGACTATATGAAGTGATATGTTTTGGACCAATGTTTCAAATATTCCATGTGACAATCCGGCCACTTTTCCACCCCTTTGTTTAAATCCCTGAACTTCATGTAGTGTTTCTTTTTTTTTTTCTTTAGATGATATGATTTTGGATTACCTAAGGATATCGTAGTAATAACATACATATGAGATTTATAGGTGTTTTAAGTTCCCAAGTCTTTGTCGATGGCATGAAGAATTGGTTCCTTAACATACTGTTATAAGATGTTGTATGATTTTGGTTTTAAGATACTCTTAGAAGCAGTGAGTTAAACTCAGATAGTGGGGATGCATGGTTAATTTGGAATGGTAAGCCAAATACTTCTCCTTTTAGGTGTCAATAAATTATAGGATTTCTTTTAGATTTCTGAGGCCACGGAATTCAAAGAATGCTGTCTCTTTTGCATTTTGCTTAATAATGTAAAAAGATTATGGGAGCTTATGTTTGTAGTCTTTGTGAGTGTTCTAGTGAGGCATACACTTTTGGTAGATATCATTTTGGTTGGGTTAGTTTGCTATATCTGGTTGTTGTATTGAGTGCTGGTAATAAGTTGTATCCTCATTTTGTAGAAATTTTTACTTTCCATTGTTCATTTTATAAAAGATAATTACAATTTATGACATCGCTGACAGGACTGCTTGTATCAAGCTAGAAGAGTATCAGACAGCAAAAGCTGCTCTCGAAGCTGGTGTGCTGTTGGCACCTGGAGACTCTAGATTCACCAAATTAATTAAGGAATGTGATGAGCGAATTGCAGGTAGTTTTTATATTGTAGTTGTGATTGCAGGTACTTTCTTTGTGGTAGTTCTCTTTCAACTTAAATACTAAAATGTTAGAGAAGGTTTATTCATATCCTGCATACATGATATGACATGTAAAAAATGTCTGTATTGTCTCATCAATCCTTTGTAAGCCTTTTTTGTTATATATATATACATATACATATATACATACATATATATATATATATACATACATATATATATATATATATATATATATGTGTGTGTGTGTGTGTGTGTGTGTGTGTGTGTGTGTGTGTGTCAAAGAAAAGTGAAATAGATAAGCTTTATGAGTTCTAGGTACTCTTTAGTTTTTATATAGTAGGTTTGCTTACATGTTGTTGTGCCTCTCTTTGTCATTCTGAGTTGCCTTTTAACAAAAACTACCTCTCTATTTATGCTTGTTTGCACAGAGGAAAAAATTAGCTTGTCAAAAAAGGTGATGCCAAATGCACCACCAACTACAATGTCTCTTTCATCAGATACAACCATTGAGGAAGTGAACAGTTCTCATCCCACACATAGTCCACCAAATCAGACAAAAGAAACACCGAATAAACCAAAATTCAGGTAGGTCACCAGCATTAATATGTTAATTCATGTGTCACATCACACTTTGCTGGTTCTTTTTGCTGCAATCCCACATTCCACCTGCTTGATGTTGTCGAATTTCTCGAGCATTCATTCTCATGGTTAATTCTATGTTGCATCTTCAAAAGCTGTATTCTTTGTTTTGTTCGTGTTGTTTTTCAACCCACAACTCTGTAGCTGTGATTGTTATACTTTCTATTAATGTGGCCAATATGTTTGCATGATTACATGGAGAGGATATGCATAACAGATTGATAGTGTACAGTCATATGGATAGCAATTGGTTAGCCTCTGTACTGTGGTCAAATTAAATTAGCCTTGAATGATGCTATGTGTTTCCCCTGTCCTGTAAATAGCAGATATGCTGAATTTTATATAAAAAAAAAAGATTGTCCACTACATGGTGCTGTTGTCCTTGTGGATCTGAAAAGAATCACAGATACCCATTTATATAATCCTCTCATGCTCCAACATTTGAATCTGTGATGCTAACCTTTTGTGCCAAGGTTTGCCTTTATTTGTTGAACTTTGACGTAATCTAATAGCAGCTCTATTCAGAAATGTCAAGTAAAAGAGCTGGAATTTTGATCTAAACATTCTTAGACACTGACCAGAAGATGGACTAGACTAAATTGTTTGAATCAAGTTCAAAATAGCTCTTGTATTGGCTGGTTTGGGTTGGAATTTACCAGTCCAGTAAGGGACCAACATGTGGATTATGCAGTTCTGTCCAATCAAGTTTGGAATAAGTATTATCGCCTAGTCCATTTACCAATGCCAAGCCGTTGGAGTGAAATGACCATTATACTTGGGTATACTGTGGAGTAGGCTATCTACCCTGTCCCGCTCTAGAAACCCTTTTGCACCTAAATTGATCAGTTTCTGCCTAAAATTTTCCACTTGTTAGTGCAATCTTTTTCAAATTTGCTTTCTAAACTCGACTGGATAACTATCGTTGTTGACAATTCATGATTATCTTGGCCATCAGAATTGCAATATGGTTCAATTTTAGGATCATTTTATGGCAAACAACATAATGGTGATGGTTGGTCATCAGAATCTAAGACTCAATGGCAACGTGGTGAGCATAGTTACAATTCCACTGTACTGTAGCCAGCATAGCCATTCTTGCCACAGCTATATTTGTCTCAGTTGCTTACCACCACATGGGTTATTAATGACGATGAGATCATGATTGCTAACTATGTTGTTTCTTGAGTGGCATATCATTTTGACAGTATTAGTTGCTATGGGAATAATTTCGTGGATACTCCTTTAAAATTATAATATCGAGCCATATCCAGAACCTTGAATTTCTTCCCATGGACTCAAGGTGATCATTTTGATGGCAATAGATATATTATAAGGTAGGACACCAGATTTTTCATCATATGTTTTAAAAAAATGCATCATGCCCTGTTTAGGATTTATTAATACTCTACATGTTTATTCATATACAACTTGTAATACATGTTTTAAACATGTTTTGAATCATTATTCATTCAATATTTAATCCAAAATTGTGTTTTCTTACTGATTATATAATCCTAATCTAGGCCAAAACACATTGTGATGCTATTTTTATATGGGGCTGGCTGGTCCAGACCTTTTGGACTTGCACTGGTCATTATGAGCGACGCATGGTACACCATAATGTATGATACCAAGCCGATTGGTTTAACTTGGAACAGTACAGAAAGATTCATAATTTTGACACAATCTGCAGAATTCATTACTTGCTGTTGTTCATCAAAAATGTTATTTTCTGTCATTTAAAGTACTTCCCTTTTATGTATTTATTGAATTCTTTGTTGATACTATTTTGTATCTTTGCAATGTTGAATAGTTATTATTGTTTTAGTTTTTGCGTTTATTTTTGAGTTTTAAATGGAACTTTTCTAATAAGTCATATAGGCACTTCTCTAATAGCAATGTGATGTTCATGTCTTGTGCTTAGTGTGCTAAATTCCATATCCTACTTTTCTGTACTGACTAATATTAGTTGAGAATTGAGATAGTGATGAAGCATTTATTTTCAGGAATAAATGTGACAATATGAACATATCATTATTTTTGTTCTCTTTTAGTATGCAATCCTTGTCTCAATTAACTATATACGGGCATGCTATGTTTGTAATGCAGACATGATTACTATAATACTCCTACGGAGGTGGTTTTAACTATCTTTGCTAAGGGTATTCCAGCTGAAAATGTAACTGTTGAGTTTGGCGAACAAACAGTATGCTCTTCCATCTTCTCAATTTCCTTTTTCTTTTTGGTTCTTTATTTATTTATTTTTTAATTGTGGGGGTTGTTTCTCATTGTCTTATCGGCTTATTCATGATGTTCAAATGACCATTGTCCTATAGCAAGCTTCTTGTTTTCACCTTCATCTAGATTTTTCTATACAAGGTAATTTTGGATGATTTTTCCAATCATTGCCTGTGTGAGCTTATCCTACAACCTAGAAGGTGGATATTTTTATTTCTAAATTTGTGTTTAGACACTTTCGTAGACTTGCCTTGTCTAGAAGTCTCTGTGCTTTTGCCTAAGCCCTTATTGTTCAAAATCATTCATCCCTCTTAACCGCTATGAATTTCATTCTTTTATCCGAACTGTCCTTGAATTTCTTTTCAATTGAGTAATCTGTCAATTATCGTTTGCATATTTTTCGCTTTTTATTTGTGCTCTTTCTGGACTCCATGTTACTAGGAAGGGTTTGGATGATGAAATTTTGGTGACTGTATGCTTCCTTTGTTTGGCACAACTTTTTGATTTTGACATCATGGTTATTTTCATCTTTCCAGTTGAGTGTTACAATAGATTCCCTCGGAGAAGAATATCATTTCCAACGTCGTTTGTTTGCAAAGGTGTGCTTCTCTTGATATATCTTCTTCTATAGCTGTTGTCTTTGTATTCTGTTAAAGGAATTGTTGGAAAACACTCTCTTAATGTGGATTTGTCTTGCTCCTCTATGTTCGAAATGTTGTTAGACATGTCTCAATGGTCATCTATGGATATGGCATGTCAATTCAAAGTCACATTAAATGTGAAAATATTAGATTGTTTATGCTTTATGACAAATATCCAATGACGAGAGCTATTTCATATTATTTAATTATACATGTAAAATTTGACATGTACTTAGAGGGTGGCACTAGCTGCCATAGTAGGGTTGCTTTTTTCTAGTTGGGAAACAAGGCTTCCAGTTGTGGAAATTGAGGCTGTAGAAAGCCTGTGGTCTGTCACTTTCATTTCTCTCATCAGAATGGGCATGCAACTCTAGTTTTCACACTAGAGATGACTTCTAATACATGTTAACTTGCGACATGTGACTCAGATGACTTTGAAGTTACCAGTAAAAGAAAAAAAAAAAGCATAATTATTCTTTCCAGTCAGCTATCTCATTTTCTGTGGATTAGTTTCTTATTTCAGTTAATGGTGAGCTTTTTGTTGATGCACCTTTGTCAAGAAAATGGTCCGTTTATTGTGATCTACATCCTGTTGGGGGTTTTTGTTTGGTGAATCAGCAGATTGTACCAGCAAATTGCAGATATCAGGTTTTGTCTACAAAAGTGGAAATCCGACTTTCAAAAGCAGAAACCATTACATGGACTTCACTGGAATACAGTGGAAAAGCAGCCCCTCAGAAGATAAATACATTTTTAGGTAAATCCTTGTATTTACTTGCATGTTTTTGAACAGTAAATCTTGGAACCATTAGGATATTTTTTGGTGTTTTCTAGTTGGTTATAGGGACATTTACCTTCTTTGAATAGTTTCCTGTTACTACAAAGCCAGGTTGCTTTAACTTTCTTTACATTGATGTGATAGGCAATTATATACACTGAAGCTATTCTTGTCTATCATCATATTAAACTTGCGTATTCATACTTTGTAGCATCCTTTTACTGTAGAATTAGATTTTTTGTCTTATACATTGATGTGATGAGCATTTGACCCAAGTTCAGTTAGAACTCCTACCTAACAAAGAACTAAATTAATTGCAGAATGATATTCTTTTTATAAAGGCATAATTTGATATTTGAATCAATTAGGACTCTGTAAGTTGAACTTTGTTAGGGGAATAACTAGCTCAGTAAAAGAAATACTGCCACTAATTAATCTACTTTTAAGACATCTTGATTATTCAAATGATTAAAATTATCAGATTTAAAAAATCTCACATTAACTTTGTGCATACGGTTTTTTATTAAGCCAAACCTGAAGTTTGGACTGCTTCTAATGCTTACATTGTGGTTGGTCATGCCCCACAATCCTCTTGCGATGTCCTAGTGACCACTCTACCTTGAAAATATGAAATAGGACAATATGTAGACTCTTTAACATCCTCCAACTTTCTACTTTGCATTGTGCAACTAGTTTAAGATGTTATTCATGAAGAATTTGTCCCTTCATGAAGTTGGCAAGAAGAGACCATGATGATCAACATTTTTCATGTTAAGCACTGAAATTAGGTTACTTATTTCATAAAAAGAGAACTCTCACGTGTATTGTGTGTGAATTTCTGATGGTAATAATAGGATTCAGATTGAGTTTCTTAGTTGTTCTAGGTTCTTCAATCTGGGTTTTCATAATTTTGTTTACTTGTTGCGAATTTTGATGGTTGATACTCAGTACTCAACCTACGGTCATCAAACTCTTTATTATGGCATTGCAATGACAACTACATTCTTTTGTTTTAAATACCTTTTAGTTAAGCTGCAATTGGTTTGTTGATGCCACCCGGCTATAAGGTTGTTTGTGTTCATATTGTCATAACCTCGTTTCACAATTTATTTCTATCTTCTCTTTTTCTGTTAAAAACTTCTTAAATTTTAATGTACAGTTCATCTTTCATGGTGATTATGGAATGCATTCCTTGTGTGTATCTAAGGGTGCATTTGACTTACTTTATGAGAAGACCCTTTGTAAATTCCCAGTCAACAAAGTTACTCCTTCAAAATTTTGGTTATTTGATAATCCATTTTTAACCTTTCTTTTCATAAAAAGGTTGATGAGTCATTTCTTTGGGGAAGTGGGAACCTCCTTATGGCTTCCCATGAAAGGAATTCTGATGGGAACCTTTGATGCAACACCCATGTTGCAGCTGCTGCATGCATGACCACTAGCTGCCACCACCTTCGCCACACCTTGTTGCCATCACCATTTATGTGATTGCTGCCATCACCCATTGCAACCTGCATTACCACTAACAGTGCTATCAATGTGACAACCACCACTCACCATTACACCGCCACCTTCACTGCCATTGTGGTCACTGTTATAACTGCCACCGTTGCCATTGGCTGCCTCCACCGTGGAAGTGACTTCCCCCACTTAATTTCATTTGTCGTTGATCCTGCATGATTGCAGCTACCACCACAGTTACCATCTACAACCATCTCATGCCATTACCCACGGCATGGTAACCACCAATAGCATCATTACTACAGCCTTCACAACTACCGACGTCTCCACCATCCATAACTACCACAGTTGTTTCCACTGTTTTCGTTACTGTTGGACCACAGTCGCTTCTTTCATTTTTGAGACTCTGGTTATTAGTCTAGTATTCTTCATTTATTTTTGATTTACTGACTACATATCCTTGAGATGAGCACTGTTTTTTGTTTTCTTTTTTCTGTCCAACAATGCATTGCTTCATGATGACATCTCTTTTTGCTGAATTTAGATATCGATGCTCTTGTTTTTTTTTTTTACACATTTGGCATTAATTTACCGAATGACTGGGGGAGGAAAGCTTTTGGTGATTGTTGGCCAGGTTAAGAACGTTCTATTGTTTGCTTTCTTGTTTTTGGGTGGGAATTGTAATATGAAATTTGGAAGCATACTATGAGTGCAGCATTGATGACTCATAATTCATATTTATAACTGGATAATCCTACTTACAGTCTTCTTATTGAATGTTGAATATGCAGCTACAAAGCCGCAAAGACCATCTTATCCATCCTCGAAGTCAAAAGTTGATTGGGATAAGCTGGAAGCTGAAGTGAAGAAAGAGGTATACGAATAATTGGCTGATGAGACATTTGTTTGTTGCTAGATTTGAGTTTAGCAAATGCCTTTAATTGTTTTAGCCTAGTCTGTTTCTTGTGTGTTGTTGTGAATGTCGTCTTTGTGTCGAGTTGGAGAATCCCATGAAGATCATAAATCCGTGCCAGTCCTTTTTAACTGCCTGTTTTGATTCTCTCAGGAGAAAGATGAGAAGCTGGATGGTGACGCAGCACTGAACAAATTCTTCCAGGATATATACAAAGACGCTGATGAGGACACTAGACGGGCAATGAGCAAGTCCTTTGTAAGTTGTTATTCTTAATTGAAATGCTTACTAGGGCATCGGCTCATCTGATTTGGCACCTGAAAACAGGTTGAATCAAATGGCACGGTCTTGTCCACGAACTGGAGAGAAGTCGGCTTGAAGAAGGTGGAGGGAAGTGCGCCCGACGGTATGGAGATTAAGAAATGGGAGTATTGACATCTGCCGTTGATGATTTTTGTTACTACGACGTGAGTGGTAGACACTGTGGTCCTCATGGGTAAGTTGTATGATTAAACTCAATAAAACATGGTTAATGTGGCGTTTGTTAGATTCATCGTGTTATGTTGTTAATCGGCACCAGTGATCCTAACTTTTCTTTGTGGTTTTTTGGCTCCGTGGTTAGCCAAAGCACGTCTTAAGTTTTTTTATTTATTCGTTCACATGAGACTTTTTATTGAGACAGATGATGCGAATCCCAAAATTTTTTAAACATCTATGCCAAATACACGAGTGAAAATGATAAAAAGTATATGGCATCCATCTCTGTAGAAGCGGTCGGAATCGGGCCCGAAATAGAAATATGGGCACATACAGACAGTATCAGACTTCAAAGCATATGAAATGGTGGAAATACATGTGACCGTCGAACACCATACCCTATGAATAACCGGTACGAAATAGGCTGTCAGCTTTATGTCGTCCTACGACTGCACCTCCCAGCTGTTCGATCCATCTCCAAGAATATCAATCTTTCCAGACCTGATAAATACCAGACAAAGATGACATCACCACTGGCCTACAACAAATCTAAGCATTTATGAACACACATGCTTCCTATATGCCAACTCAGGACAGCTATAATGAACCATTAGATGAGCATCGTTCATGTGAGGAAACAAATAGGGAAGTTGCACTTTGAGGCATTTATGATCCATGGTACCACGATAAATAGAGCACAGTAGCTTTACCAAGGACTTAGAATATGAGTCCATATCTGTTAAAAGCGTTGTCTATCTTTATGAGTGGCATGGTCTGACGATATCAATTAGGAGATCATAAAAGGAATATGGAATATATACATATATATTTTTTTATATATTTGCAAATGAAAAAAATTTGAATATTAGACATTAACATTTTTCGAAAGGTCTGTCAAATATTTAAGAACAACTAAAAGGACTGCAGATGCCCTTTCATACCTGTGCAGAGTGCTTCAGATTCCGGGCTGTAGGTTACGTGTAAACTTTGGCGTCAAAACCCAATAAGATTTGATTATAGAGCAGAAAAAACTTTTATTAATCTTAAAACGAGTAAGATTAAGTTTAACTTATAAAAATTTGATAGATATACTATTGTTAATTTTAGTTTAAATATTTTGATTAATGATTTATGTTTAACTAACTTGATAGAATAATTAAACTATCATATTTAAATTATAACATTTGATATCAAAACCGATCGTTGAGGTACGAAAGAAACTCTTCTAGAAAAGAATTATTCATATGGGAGATTGTAACTCTCGTATCAAAAATTAATAAGATTAAGATTAACTCATAAAGATTTGATGAATATATTATTATTTAAATATTTTGACTTGCCATTAAAGTCAAACAAAATTGATGGATTAAACTTAATTATTTTGATCAATAATTTAAGTTAAACGAAATTGATCTATCAAAACTTCTAATATAAAAAAAATAAAAAAAAATTGATCGATACAACTTTACTTGAAGCAGGATGTCTTGTATATAAGAAGGTTAACCATTTGTTCTACAAAACGAAAATGACGGACATGCATCCAAAGAATAAGTCGAGTGATGATACCAGTTCTAAACCATATTTCCACATGAACGGTATCCTATTTGCAGCAACCACTTGCATTTAAGACCCCATGCTGCTAGTCTAAAGAGCGGTGACTTTCTAACGAGCCAAATGTGACTAGATCATGGTCAGAAATTCAAGTAAAAAGGCAAAAAAAAAAAAAAAAGAAACGAGATTATAAAATAATGCACATCTGGTTAAATGATTCAGATTTAGGTCACCAGATACAGATATCCCGTGTAAGCTATTATGTCAGCCTGCAATAACAGAATCGTTCGAGTGCGGCATCCATTCCAATCAAAAAAGGGTCAACAGGTTATAAACCCAAAACTCCAAGCCTATTAAATGATTGGAAGAATTAATATGGAAACCACCATATCCCTCAGCTTAACTAACATAAAAATGATATCTAAAGAAAACATGTTAGTTTCCTATGCGAAAAACCAAAAAAAGAAAAAAAGGATAGTTTTGTTTTTCTCCTCTCTTATAAATATGCATGGCTACCTAACTGTACTCTGGTGGATGAAGAAGAAACGACTGCAAACATGCCTCCAATTTGCAAGAGAAGAATGCCATTAAAATTGTGCAATTTCTGATGGAAAACGATTTGAGAAATAGAACATATAACGCGATCTCAAACATGACTATTCATCATACCAATGTACTATAGTTAAATTGCAAAGAGGTTGATATTTGATACCTTTCCGGGAGACGTTCCAGATCGTGATAAATTATTCCAGAATCCCACCTTTTCAGTTGGCTTTAGAATCTGAAACGAACATATCAGATTTTCATCCACATTCATCATAGCACCGGCATTATCAAATTGCCCGCAATAGTTTGGAGCGGAGAACACGGTCACCAGCTGCCGCCTCGCAAAGAATTGATACCCATCTTCCACGACCTGCCCAAGTGATCAGTTCATCGTCAAGCAATACGAAGCACCGTAGCCCATGGCGAATGTGCCGAAACCACAAATGAACCGTCCTTCGGATGACACCACACTGACCTGGTGGGCACGGCAGATGAGGTCTATGTCATGCTTCTGAAGAAACCGAGTTACCACGTCTGGCCCAAACGTGCAAGATACACCTCTATCATTTTCTCCCCAGCCCTGGATGTTTTCGTCAGGGTCCGACCATAGCAGATCACAGAGGAGACCGGTGTCCGGAACATCCGCCGGCCGTGCAATGTTTCGTATCTGGTTCAAGTTCGTCAACTGAGGAGATAGCCCCCCATGCATGCACAGTATCTTGTCCTCGATAAGTGCAGCAGCCGGGAGGCAGTTGAAACAATCGGTAAAGACTCTCCATAGCTGAACGTAGTATCTCCTCTTGCACTCATCGTAAAAGCCATATATGCGACTAATGGAAGCACACTCGTGGTTACCCCTGAGAAGGAAGAAGCTCTCCGGGTACTTGATCTTGTATGCCAGGAGCAGGCATATGGTTTCTATGCTCTGCTTGCCACGATCAACGTAGTCCCCAAGGAACAAATAATTTGCCCGTGGGGGGTATCCTCCACACTCGAAAAGCCGAAGAAGATCGGTATACTGACCGTGAATATCTCCTGCAGTGACAAAATTAAGGTTCCAAATTCTTTAGAAAAGGATCCAGATTGGTATCACACAAACAAAATCCAGGCGGTAAATCATAGGTCCGGAGGAAGAGAACCTGAGCTCATCTTTCTAGACTACATGATATTGAAAGAACCTGCTTTTACCAACAATCACCCCAGGAACACCGACTACTGGTCATTTCAGAAGGCACGAGATAAAACATGCGAGAAAAAAAGTCTATCACGGAGAAGATCATTCACCGCCTTTTTTTCATCAACCCATGCGGATGATTGAATACGAATCTTCCTCTAGGAATCTAGAATCAATCAACATGACGACACCATGTCAAAGGATTCATGAAGGTAGAGAACACTAATCCCAAACTAGATTTGCATACAAGTTGCCACTGCCAAAAGGTTGCTCCTCTGTACCATGAGTGACCATAATTCGAGCTGCGAAACATCATCTCTACTTGCAAGGGTAAGACTACATGCAGCCACACGATGTGGACTGTTGTATACCAAACAGCCATCGCTGCTGCGCCGATGATGATCCATTCGAAAATGCCAACTAATTTGCTAGAATAAAGCAAATCAAGCAATGTTATTGACAAAACAACCCATTAGAATCTTGAACAGCCGATGAGTAATAGCTTGAAGAACGTGCAATTCTGTGATGTCAGCATCAACTTTTACCCTAATTTAGGCAAGAGGTAGCTAAACATACCATGTTGTCTTGAGCATATTACGCTCTGATCAAAGACTATTACTTCAAATCCAAAAGTGCAGTAAAAAAAAACTAAATCTTTTTGCCATGTACCGCAGATCTTGATGGGGGCTTCGAGCTCCAGCAGATTGGGCTGTCTGAGAAAGATCTCCCTCGACGCGACGCACAGCTGCCGGATCTCCGCATCCGTTAGTGGCGGATTCTTGGCCGCCCGCGAGCCCTTGGACAGCACAAGCCGCCGTATGATATTGTCCAACAACGCCGCGTCCATCGGCATCCTCGATCTATCCTCCTACAACCCCCTTTCACGCCCCACTTCCCGCGGTTGCTCGGTCGATCCCACACGAAACAAGCAAAAAGGCAAGGATCGAGAAGGAGAAGACTGATTCCAATGGATGCTTTGGAGGATCGAATTAGGGATCGAGATGGGAGTTAGGGTTCGCGGGGCCGAAGTGGCTCTCTCTGTTCTTCTTTCCGCTTTCCCGCGTCTCTCGCCGTCTACCGGATCGATCACCAGCGCGCGCGGGGGATATATATAGTAAATACACAACGTATCGGCTGGTGCCGTTATAATCTGTAACGGAGACCTCGAACAGTTACAATTCCTTCGTGACGAATCACCTCGCAGGGGTGCGGGGTCCCGCGCCGACTAATAATATAACGGGTATGCAGAACCGTTATACTATTGACGGTTACAAAACGAACATATTATTCGTGTAAAAAGTCGAGATCGTGCCGCACAAATATGCTTTTGTCATTTTTTTGATGAATAATTGTTTCACAAAATCACACATATATATATATATATATATCCCTTCAAGATAAAAAAATCAAAATGAACCCCAAAAGAAGGAACATATTCCATCATTCATAAAGGCAGGGAGAGGCATTTCTTTATTCTTCATTTGCGTGGAGGATGAATAAGAATAAAAACGAGTGTTATCTCTTCCACGACTTCCTTGCTGAAAAGGCTTCTTCTTAAGTTGCTCGCAGTCGTCGTCATCTTTATGTCTCTGTGAGTGCGTTTGGAAAGAGATATCCTCCATTTTGCCGCCTTCTTATTCTCCTACTTTCTTGTCCTCGATCAAAGCCAGTAGCAGCAGCTTGAGAAGCACACTTGGGATCAGAATCGAGAGCATGATGGAACATGCAAGAAGAGAAGAACCGCAACTACGTGATGTTATCGTGTATGGAATTTGATGTGTTGGCGTGATGGCAGAATGGACGATCTACGTCGTTTGTTCTCAAGTTTGGTCTCCGTGGTGGAGGTGATTTCAGAATACCCTACTCAGGACGTTGCTCATCTGGTGTTTTGATCTTTTTTTCCCCCAGATAATGGAATAAGAGTTCATTTTCATAAAATAAAAGACGAAGCATTTGCCTCATAAAATTTAAGAAGTCTTTTAAGTTCTTTCTAAAGTGTAAAAAAAAAAAAAACAATAATCAAAATCAGACTTCTTAAATTTTCTAAAGGAGATTAACTAAAACTATAGATTTATAAAACATTGAATTGTACAAGAACATGCATATTAACATTTAAGAGGGGGTAAGTACAATTAACGCTTACTTTGGAAGTATATACATGGATTAAACGAGTCATTGGCAGCTTGATCAAACTCCACAACGACAGGAATGAGCTGCACTTTCCACTTCAGTCTGCCAAACACAGTCTCAAGCAGGTCATAATCCACGCAAAAAAGGCAAAAAGAACACTCAGGAAAAAAGGAACTTTTTGTTTATACTAAATAAAAGAGGCGAATTAGCATCCCTTCCATCGTCATAAAATTTTAGTTCTGTTACAATTTACCAAGATCTAGAAACTTGAATGGGACTAAAAATTCCGACACAGATGATAAATCTGTAATACATTTAGATAAGTTGACATTAACAACCAATGCAAGCTAAATGATGTGTTTTTAATGCCAGGATATTGGAAAAAGATACTAAGCAACAGGTGGCCTTAGCACATGATCCTGAGAAGTATCCAAAGAGGCTGGAGGTATCCACGGCCACAGGCCCATTGGCATGTAGTTCGGGTAGGGGACGGTTTTGATGCGAGCTGCAACTGATGCTGAATGAGGAGTTGTGGCAGCTGGTTGAGTCATGAACTGGGGTGTAGTGCTAATGGCTTTGAGCATCTGTTCCGTCCGCTCCTTCTCAGCCTTCAGCCTCATTTTCTCATCCCTTAGCTCCGATTTCTCTGTCTGCAAGGAATGCCAACGAAGCAAGAAACATTGAAAGCTTGTTATCATGGTAATTGTAAACGGTTGATAGAAAAATATGCTCATCCTAGTTGTTTTTAAAGCTTTGGTTATTGAAAACATATTTTGGAAGCTAACTTGACTGCGTCGATGGAATACGATGAATGAGAACTGCCTATATCGTCCATGATTTGTTTGACCATTCTATATCTTGAGCCCATAGTTGTTGCAGTTTGATGGAGGTAGCATAGAGGCTGTAAAGCATGTCCCGGTTGGTCTTGATCCAAATGCTTGACTAGTGTAATTTAAACCCATTTTGCAGTTTTTAGATACCGTGTTATGGTGGTGACAATAGTTGAAAGAGCAACTGCGATCCTAAATTTTGCATATCTGAACTCAGTTCAACCGGCTAGACATAAATCAACATAAATAGAGATGAATATGACAATAGTTCACTTGTCACCTTTAGACTCTTTATGGCATCTTTGAGTGCTTCATTCGAGTCTTTGAGCTTCTTTGCTTCAAGACGCAAATGGTTCAGAAGACGAGTGGCATCACTCAAAATGGCAGATTTGTCTGTCTTGGGAGGCTTTCCAGGATCCATGACAGAGCACAACTCCATGAACCTGATCATGCAGCATCATGAATCAGAGGTGGAGTACAATAATATGCATAACATGATACTCACAAACAGGCTGTTTTTCCAGCATATGGCAACAGTTGCATGGTGGTCGAACATGCCTATCATTGAGTCTATCCCTTCGCAGTTTCTCACGGCAAGCTTTTGTGCCTGGTGCAGCACATGACTCCACACGGTTTCTGCAGAACAACAAAATGAGCAAGTATTCACATCAGATGTCCTCAAAAAGAAAAGAAGTGTGGTTTGAAGAATGATATTCTCTCAACTTGTTACATCAGACCAAAAGATTGAATTACCAACAACGAACTCGACATCAAAGTTGCAGAAAGTGAATTGATCAAACTTTATTCAGCTTAAGATATTATGTATATTCTTTCACATGCTTTGCAACTCATCCAAGATCAATTTTTTAAGACATGATGTAGACATGAATATTGAGAAGATGATGCAAATATCATAATCATGTCAATAAGTACAAAAGCAAACTGGTGAAGCACTTTTCCTTTACCAGAAGGAACTGCACATGTCTTCTATATGCTGTTGTTTTATAATATCTTGATCATGATGAGAAATTATTTTAAGCATAAACAAACGGTAGTTCTTCCTAATAGCAGTTTCCTGATGTGACTACCAATCATAAAGAAAATCCTACAATTTTCGGAAAATTTGTGATTCCTTATTCAACTTTACCCTAAATGCAGGTGAAAGATGCGTGTACTCCATAGAAAAGAAAGATACTTGATACCGTTTCTTCCGGGAACCATTGTTTGGGCAGTGGTCCTCCTTGCTCAACACATCAAACCCAAGCATTGCACTGCACATGACACAACAAGAATAGGAAACATCAAACATCAAGCTGATGACAATTTTGGGATACATAGATATGCTCTCAAGGAACATTAAGATGTAAGTAAATCATATTATTCAATTAATTAACTAATAAGATCGTGGAGGCCAATATCTAACAGACCAAATTGTTCACAGAACATGATATACATTGTACTGGAGAGATTACCAATTTGTAGATACCAAGGTAACTCGACAAACTAGCTCAACGCATTTAATCTACAAACCGGACAAGGAAATTAAACTGCAGGACTAAGAAGAAGGAATCACCTCGAAGCTGAGGGGTTGTCGATGATCCGAGCGTCCCAGATGAAATCCGAGGCGAAAAGCCACCCCCCGCAGTCGTTGCTCGGATTGGAGCTCATCTTCCCTCCAAATTCCCACAAAAATGATCAACCTTTTGGGATTCGACGCCAAGATCGAAGAGCAAATCGGGCAGACGAAGCAGAAGAATCCGCCTCGGGAGGGTTTGGTTTACTTGCTGCTTTCCTTCCTCAACTTCTTTGCAGCGGACGACGTAAAGTATCTGTGAGGCCGGAGGTACATATCCTGTTCCCCGTTAAAGAACGGATGATTAGGTTCGTTCGTGATCCCTGGGTGAAGGGGCATGGAAGCTGTTCCGGCGGAACAGTTGAACAGGTGGATTTGATTAGTGGTTAATTGAAGCGCTTAAGCATCGTTGGGTCTCGGGGGAGGCAACCGAGGTGCGATCGCGTCACCTTCCGGTGACGACGAGGAAACACCCCATGCTAATTAACATGAGATAATAGCACAAAATAATGGCCGTCGAGACTCATGTGGGCTATTATTATGTAATGGCATGTGCTTGGCATGGCCTGGCAACCACCCACGTTGGCGGAGACGTTACGGCGATCTTCATATTAAATGGATGTTGCTTTACTTAATTGAATGGACGTCACGTTCTCCCCCTTCAATGGGAAGTTTTTTTTATTCTTTGGTGCGGGCACATCTCGTTCACTTAGATAAGGGTTTTTGCATTCCTACCCTAAATCACTTGTTCACACACACACACACCCTAAATCACATCGTTCCCACATACATACATTTATTTATTTATGTATATATATATGTGTATATATATACATGTATGATATATATATATATACATGTATGATAGATATATATATATATATATATATATATATATATATATATATACATGTATATAGATATATATATATATATACATGTATGATATATATATATACATATATATATATATATATATATACATATATATATACACACACACATACAAACATATCTATACATACATACAAACATACACATAAGAGAATTTTTAAGAAAAAAAAATTTCCTTTTAATTTTTTTCAAAAATATTATCATTTTCAGAATCCTCTAAAAGTGTTTCTTTTTTTACCTAGTACCAAGAATACTCCTAGCCACATACCCATTTTTCCTTTGTTTTTCTATGAATTGATCTAATTATAATATTTTTAGTTAAAAAACCATATTATAGTATTTTTAGTATCTTATGTTTCTTTTGTGTTGCTGAAAAAAGTGTAACATAATATAAAAATTCTATCATAATACTTTTATACTATGCTACAGTATTTTCTTAGTATTATTGAAAACACTATAATATAGCATAAAAACATTATAATTAGATCAATTCACCCTATGAACCGACCTATAGAGAAAGGAAAGAAAAAAGAATAGGTGACTATTTCAGATATTAAAAAATATATATATTGTTAGTAAATTTTGAAAATAAATGACACTTTCTTGAAAAAATAAGAAAGGGTTTTCTCGGTAATTCATATTGGACCGTCACCTATTGGCATAACATTCCGTCAATCATGAGTGTGCCCAACTTGGATCCACCATAAGAAGCTAAGGTACCCTTGGAGTCTCCTGGAGAGGATGAATTATCAAGTGGCAATAGCATAATATGATGGAGAAATGAGAATAGAAGACTTACAGATATTGACAAAGACGGGAAGAAAAGCTTTGGCTTCTTTTTGAACCTAAGGATGGAATCGACGTTGACCTCAACCGAAAAAGACGTTCACACAAATCTTGAGTTCCAAAGTCCACAAGCTAACAGTGATTTCTGCCACAATAGTTAGACTGCATATAGTGACTTCTGATGCATGCTTGAGCCAACAGGTTCAAATGTTTGCTCCAAAAGCAAAGAAAAAGAACATGAAAGAGAGAAGAGAAGAGAAGCACCAGTTGAATCCCTTAGCATAAGCTTTGTGCCTTCATGTGGTTAGAAGCCTCTTTGGTGCAGGACAAGCATTGCAGCCATCAATAATCTGAGGCATACATGAAAGTTCTTGGATGGGTTGAACCATAAAGATAAAAAGGAATAGAATCATGAGATGCTTTCCGTCAATACAGTGGGAAGAACACGATCAATCTGGATGTGTACACACCAAGCTCCACATGGACCAACCTGGAAGCACAAAAAAGCAATATGAGTCGGTCAGTTCATCTTCTACATCCACCGAGAAACTAAAAAAGAGTTTAATTGGAAAAAAAAACAACACATGCAAATCATACCATCAAACTGAGTTTCTGAACATATTTTAACTAAAGAACACTGTGAAGCCATGTAACGAGGAATATAGAAAATAGGTTTGCCAAGCTTCATGATTAGAAATTGACACCATGGTTGATATAGAAGACCACTTATCTATTACAATTTCTCTGTGTTCAGTGATTGTCCTGATCTTGCTTCAAAAACAAACCAACAATCCAAAAAAGCCAAAACAGCAAGAAAAAGTAGGATATGTTTAATCAGACATTCTGCCACCTTCCATGTCTTCCCATCATCCATAACCAGTGAGGTGTGCATGCTTAGAAAGTTCTCCACTCGAAGTGTTGTCGGTAAGGAAAGAATATGACTGGTTGTGCAATCCAGTTATGAGGCACCTTATTCCTCTAAGAATTATGTACATGAGCATGTTTTAAATGGAACAAATAGAAGCTACCACTTTCCAACTTACACTTGAGTTAATTGGTGGGTTGATTCTCTTTTTTGTGGCCACTCTGCAGAATTTGAAGACTCAGAACTGCATACTTCAAACACAGTACCACCAGCCAAATCCCAGTCAAGATCATAAATGCTATTTCCCCACACAATTTAATTCTCTCGAACCAACCTTTGGAGATGCTTTCAATTTTAGCACTTGCAATAAGATGATGCTCAGTGTCAGACAGAAGCACCACAGGTGAAGGAGATAGACTCAGGGGTGCAAGGAGCCCATCAACCGGCACATACATCAGAGAGCAGCTCTCAAAGCCACCAAAAGCCCTTGAAACTCCAATCCTTCCTTTAGTCAGATGCAAATGACATGGTGGTATCTCCTTCTTGCCTTCTTCCAACTCTTCTCCCTAAAAAGCTCAGCATTTAGTGTTGGCATTGGTGGTGGTGTTGGAGTTTGGATCAATGGAAGAGGCAGCACTACCACCACAGCCAGCACACAAGCACCGCCAACCAGTCCCTCAAATCCCACCAGCAGCGTGGAGTACACAGCTTTTCAAGCTTGGAAGTCAGCCATCACAGAGGATCCATCTGGAATCCTAGCCTCCTGGGTTGGTCCGGATGTATGCTCATACAGAGGTGTCTTCTGCTCCGAACCACCCGAGGGCACCTCTTCCTCCTCCTCCTCTGTGGTCGCAGGCATAGATCTCAACCATGCCAACCTCAAAGGCTCATTGGTGAAGGAGCTCTCTTTCCTCACATATCTCTCCATCATTCACCTAAACAGCAACCGGTTCTCAGGTACAATTCCAGAGTCCTTCAGAGAGCTACAGTACCTCACGGAGCTGGACCTTAGTAACAACCAGTTCTCAGGACCCTTCCCCACCTCCACACTCCGCATCCCAAACCTCATCTACCTTGACCTTAGGTTCAACAGCTTCTCAGGTGAAGTCCCAGATGAGCTCTTTGTGGGAGGTTTGGACGGCATATTCCTCAACAACAACCAGTTCGAAGGCCAGATCCCCATGATCCTCTGGAACTCCCAAGCCTCTGTGATCACCCTGGCCAACAACAAGTTCTCTGGATCCATCCCGGCCAGCTTTGGCCACGCGGGACCTGGCATCAGGGAGGCACTGTTCCTGAACAACGAGCTAACAGGTTGCATTCCGGAAGGGATTGGCTTTCTAAGTGATGTAGAAGTCTTGGATTTGAGCTTCAATTCGCTCACAGGCCATCTCCCAAGCTCCTTGTCATGCCTTTCTGACATTGAGGTGCTTAACATAGCCCACAACCAGTTCTCAGGGGAGCTCCCAGACCTGGTTTGTGACCTCAAGAGTCTCCTAAACCTCACCGTTTCTTACAATTTCTTTTCTGGGTTCAGCCAGGACTGTGACAAGCTGTTCTTCAGAAATGTGGGATTTGATTTCTCTGGGAACTGCATACCTGGGAGGGACATGCAGAGGCCTCCACCTGAGTGCATGGGGATTCCTGGAGGTGGACTTAGCTGCCTCAGGATACCAGCAGCAAAGTCTGTAGCTTGCTCTAGGGCCATGGTTCAGGGAAGTCAGATGCCGGCTATGCCATACACCTCCCCCACTTCATTTCCCTATCTGCCATGAGCTCTACCAGGATTGGTGCATGGTGAGTCGACAGGCGAACAGTATGTAATGTTCTCTTAAATCGTCTCAAAAAGCAAGCACAAATTATTGCAAACTTTCTAAGTCAGTTGGCTCTAATATTGTTTTGAGTTGTGAAGATGAGTCATTGCATGCCATGGTTAAGCCACCATGGTTTAATCCTGTAGCACTAAGAGAGAACTATTTGTAACATTAATTCTATACAGTGATCTTAGCTAAGACAGCTCTATGTTTATTGAGGATTGCTGATGGCTGGCCCTTGGCTTGATTGCTTTGTATCAAAGAATTGTCTACATGCACTAAAGTTTCTGAGTCAACCTTGGCCCTCCATTATAATCAAAATCAGAATACTAAAAATCCACTCCAAGAACTAAACTGTGGCTGTGTAAATACCTATAGCATGGGTGTGTTGATCTTTTGTCTGTAAAAGTCTCCAAATCTGAAAGTTGAACAAAAAATCAAAGTCAAACTGGATTAGCCCGAGAACTAAGTCCTCAATTTGCTTATTTTTGTTGACTCTGGGAAGCGAGTACAAAGATTACTCTAGTAGTTAAGAGTAAATTCATTGTCCGGCCAAAATCTTAGTGCTACTAAGCAGGTCCTCATAAGGTGGAATTTTTGTTTGCATTTACAAAGCTTACAAATATTTAGAGCAAGGTAGTATTATTCTGCGGATTGCTATGGTTGTTTGATCCATTCGAACCCCCTATAAAGTCTTTTAGCATTGTTACAACGACCATCAGATGCTGGCGGAAACCCTGGCTTACAGAAGAAGACAAACGAAGCAATGGTACCTCAAATGAGCATCGGCGACGCAGGCGTCCTTCCGGCCAGCGAATGTAGCTCGCGTACTCCTTCGCGAATCCACAGCAGCGGGGCGGCGGCTGTCATCCAGAACCTGGCGCCGTTGGTCTCCGTCGGAAGAAGAGGAGGATAAAGGGGGGTTTCGGAATCGGATTCGAAGCTTTGTTGGAAGATTCACCGTCATTATTGGTGATAGGAGCGGGTGATTGATCGAGATGCAATCAGGAACGGCCACGATATCAAGCAGAAGTTGGCCCCACACAGAACCAAATTGATTGAATACTACCGGACGGAGAGATCACGTTATTCTTTTGTGTGATTGATTCGACCCGATCTCTCAGAAAGCAGACGATACATCAAATGACAAGAAAACATTCATCAAAATGCATCATCATTCTTATACCATTCGAAGAAAACATTCATCAAACTGATTGAATACTGGACGGAAAGATCACGTTATTCTTTGTATGATTGATTCGACCCGATCTCCCAGAAAGCAGATGAGATATCAAATGACAAGAAAACATTCATCAAAATGCACCATCATTCTTATACCATTAAAAGAGAAGATGTGAAAGCAGAAAGAGCTGCACCTGGCAAATCTTAAACTAACTATAATTAAGATCTGGTGAAGAGGAAACAGGAAAACAATGTTACAATAAGTTACTGAGCCAATTAACAATGTTTGTGGCTGCGAATGACAACAATGAAACATTTGGACAACAATACCTGGGTTTGTATATGTTGTTTTTCCTGAATGACAATGACAGAGAAAGTGTAAAGCTATTAATCAAAGCTGAGCATATATTGTTCAAACCAATGAGATATCAAGCACAACAGGCAATATGAGGTTGCACAAATACTAATGTTGCTAAAAAGTTCTTGATAGTTTTTTGCCTGCTAATGATGCTGCAAAGTTCATTATGCACAAAGCGAGGAACGCAAAATGGTGGAGACAAAAAAGCACATATCCTATTCATGTTGGTAGATATCTATTCAAATCTTGTATTAAATGTAGTGCCTGCAGAATATAGTTATGAAGTTCCGACGTATGCATTCTTTGACACCAATGACTTGAAAGGTGCATGTTCTTTGACAACACAATCTTCCAAACTTTTCGAGAGAATGCAAGAGGATGATCCTAGGTATTTAACATGATACAAATAGGGCATTATTAGTTTATAGATGAGTAGTAATTCAATTTCGAAAAGCAACTTCCAAAGCTTTGGAAAAAAAAAAGTCCAAATATCAATTTGGTAGTGAATAGTACCTTAAGAGAACATTCTTTAAATTCTGCTACTCTCCACAGATACTTTTCTCTCTCCAAATTGCTTGAACTTCATCAGTGCGGAACCTCTGAGTAAATGTTGATTCCTCCAATGGCGTGGTCATGCCATGTGCAAACGCAAGGAGACCGGTGTATGCTATCATTGCTCCATTGTCGACACAGTATCTATCATCAGTTGCAAACAGCTTGCCCCCCCTCTCTGAGCACATTATCCTCATCATCTCTTGCAAGCGTTCATTGCATCCTACACCACCAACAATTAGCACATCCTTCTTATCACAATGTGCCATTGCACGTTCAGTGATCTCCACAAGCATAGCAAAGAGAGTTTCCTGGGTGCAATCAGTCATTTGTTATGCTTAGCTTCAAAATAAACTACGTTGAACTTATCTACTGTTCTAAATTATTCTGCCATGATTATTTTTTTTTTGCCATAAATTCATGACCATAATTTTTGTTTACAGGAGGCAATAAATGGATATAGATTTATAAGATTAAATATACCTGCAAGGAGTAACAGAGATCTGCTGGTGTGCATTCATTGTTTTTAAGCTTCTCAACTGCAGTCGCTTCAATATAGCTTAATATGCCACTAAATGAAACATCCATACCCTTGACAACATAAGGAAGATCTATGAACTTCTCTCCTTTCTTTGCAAGCTGAATTCAAGAATCACGAGAATCAAATGAGTTAAAGAACATGTGTTTCTGATAAAGAAGTTAAACATCAGAACTAATACAGCAAAATAAGTATTAGGCACCATGGTATCGAGGTACACCATACTACATGATCCATACTTTAGTAAGGTGGAATTTCACCTCATAATAATGCCAAAAACATGGTTTGGAATGGAAAATTGCAATTCATTTCAGAAGCCATTCATACTGCTAACCTAGATGGTATTTCCTGAATAAAAACATGTGAAGTAGGAAAGAAAATGTGAATCATCGAGTCTAGGAAGAAAATGTACAAAGATGTTAATAAGTTACTACATATGCAGGGAGCCCACACACAAGAGCAACCTCAAGGTACAGTGAAACCACTGTATCGCCAAACACTATTGGACCCAACATTTTAAAACCACCAAGTCAACAAGTTTGATCCACAAGCTGTATGTTCTATTTTTCAAGCACCAGAGGAACCAGATGGTTTTAACCTTCAGAACCATCTAGTTCAACAGTTGCTTTCTCATATAAATCAAAAGAAATAAGAGATTAGATGATGATCAATCAGTCTTCTTCCCACATGAGAATCCTGGCTTATGTAATGATATCTTGCATTTACTAGGCCCATAAACTGCACTGGATTACTATATGTTTGCCTCAGCCAACGAGACTTGGGTGTAAAATCACAAACCAGAAATGACTCGGACAATAAAGTTGGTATCTCCACCAGTTTTGGAAATGATATATAATCACTCTATATCACATTTCCATTGCCAACAGAACTTACAAGAAATTTTAGTTAAAGAACAAAATCTTACTTTTAAGAAAATGAGGAACATCTGTGACAAACTCATAATCTCAATTTTTTTCTAAATAATTTTCCAATTTTTATTCTTTTACAGAGGATATTATAACAGTTTTAAGGTTGTTAAATTAGATATTCATCCAACTAATGCTCATCCTTTCACTTCATGATGTGTCACAAATAGTATCCAACTTTGACAAAGCTTGTGCAAACTCTATCCTGGAGATGATATACAAACAATTTGCATCTACATGTCATGTACATGGTTGCCAGAGATAAATAGGCTAGCATGCAGTTCATCTAAAAATCATGGCATATACACTGTATGACAGTTTGGGCAAAAAGGCTAAAAAAGGGATGGTTCTCTGCATGCTTAGTCGAAGTGGCTGTATTATTAGTTATCAGAAAGATATTCCATCTTCTAAATTTCTCTTATGTAACTACTATCGAACCTCTACTTTTCACACAGAGTCAGTATTTCAAAACTATATATACGGCGAATCAGAAAGAAAATATGTTATGCAAAATAAGAACTCAAACTTATCTAATCAGAAACATCTAATCCATAATTACCTAAAGCAAGTAAAAAGAACCGGTTGTATTATAAGAAATGAGAAAAAAAATACTTCAGAAAATTGAGTATCTTTTCAAGATTCTAATTATAGAAAAAGGTCTTTTTTAGCATAAAACCAACTGAAAAAATTGAACCTGCTCGATGTTATATCCGGGACTGGGATCATTGGACAGGGTAAGAACCCTAGCAAAACGATCCAGGCAATTACCAACAGCGATGTCAATAGTCTCCCCGAAAATTCGGTACCTTCCCTCGCTGTACGCTATAACTTGAGTGTTCCCTCCACTGACGTAAAGCACGACAGGGTCCCCGGCCCCGGTGACGACCCGACCCATCTCGATGTGGGCAACGCAGTGGTTGACGGCGACGATGGGCTTCCCCCAGAGCTGGGAGAGGGCGCGGACGGCCACCGCGGAGACCTGGAGGGGGGCGCCCATGCCGGGCCCCTTGGTGTAGCAGAGGCAGTCGACGTCGGCCGGGGTGATGCCGGCGTCGTCGAGGGCCGAGCGGAGGAGTGGGAGGACGTGGCGGAGGTGGTGGTGGGCGGTCTCCCGGGGAAGAAACCCGTGGCCAGGCGGCGTGATGTAGGTGTGGCGAGGGTTAGAGAGGATGGTGCCGTCGAGGGCGACGACCCCCACGCCGATCTTGTTCGCTGACCCCTCAAACCCCACGGCGATCAGCGTCTTATTCTTCGCCATTAATTGCTCTTTTTCTCTCCTTTCCCTCGCTTGAGCCCGACAGAATTGGAGGCTGAGCTGAGGGTTTTAGGGCACAGTGGACTACAAACAGTAGACCAAACCCGTTTTATATAGTTCCATCATAACATCGAAATCGATCGAATACCGTTATAATAACGTCATAACATAACATCTGGACCGTTGATCTATAATGGACCTCAGTCTCGTGGGACATATAACGTCGCCCAACTCGAGAGGTGATACAAACCGATGAAACGGCTTCCCTTCCTCACCCCGGCGCGTGCCTTCGCCACGAGGTACAGCGGTCGGGTCGTCCGAGTCGACTCGTCCGGCCGCGCCCTCGCCGTCGAGGTCGACCCGCCGGACCTCCCCCGCGACGCTCGAGGCCACGACCTCCCGCGCCGCGACCTCATCTGCCGCGCCGCCCGCATCCTCCGCTCCACTTCCCCCGCCGCCGCCCCCCTCCTCGACCTTGCCGACTACCTCCAAACCCTAACCCTCACCCTCACCCCCGCCGAGGTCAGCGAGATTCTCAAGTGCATCCGGGACCCCGATCGCGCCCTCGAGTTCTTCCGCTTCGCCGCCTCACTCCCCGGGTTCCACCATGATTGCTTCACCTACAACCGGATCCTCTCCATCCTCGCCAGGTCGGGCGCTGCTGATGGAGACACTGTCCGCCGGATCGTGGGCGAGATGGAGCGGGATGGAGTGAAGGGAAGCATATCCACCATCAACATCTTGATCGGGATACTCGTGGGTGGAGAGCTGGACCGGTGCTTGGAACTCGTTAAGAAGTGGGGATTGAACTTTAACGGGTACACCTACAAGTGCTTGATGCAGGCGTACTTGAGGTACCGGGTTGTGGACCGGGCGTTTAGGGTTTATGAGGAGATGAGGAGGAAGGGATATAAATTGGATATCTTTGGCTATAATATGTTAGTGGATGCGCTAGCCAAAGCTGAAAAGGTGCGACTACTATTTGCTTAACGTTCGACATTACATTATTCTTCTTTCTCAAGTTGTAGCTTAGTTTTCAAAAAGGTAGAAGTATTATAAGGTTAAACTAATTAATTTCTGATTGTTTGATGAGTAATGTAGCATACAGGTAATAATGGTAATCACAAGGTAACTCTAATGACATACCGTTTACATCTAGTATGTGTTGTTGGCTAGTGATCTATATTGGTTGTCAGAGTATAGTTGGGATTGATTCTAAACCTCAAAAAAGGAACATGAGGATGTAGATGCTAAAAGATACATTAATTTTCATAAATGTACCATTTTTATTATAGTGCTTTAAGGTTGATTGTGTATTTGACTGCTTTTCTGTCTTTTCCTTTTCCACGGATTTCTTTAAAAAACTTGTTTATTATTATTTTTGTTTATGAGAACCTTCACTGTTATATGTGCTTGTCTATCCATCTCAACAATTTGCTTCTTTTTATTCAGAGAGATCTTTCGGTTGCCTCTTTTCACTTCTATCTTGTCTTATTTGTGTCACTTTAACAGGTTGAACAGGCTTACAAGGTTTTTGCAGATATGAAACGCAGGCACTGTGAACCAGATGCATATACTTACACAATTTTAATCAGAATGTCTGGAAAGATAGGGAAAACAGATGAATTCCTCTCTTTTTTTGAAGAGATGATAAGCAAAGGATGTGCTCTTCACTTAATTTCTTATAATACTATGATTCAAGCACTTGCTAAGAATCGTATGGTGGATAAAGCTATCTTTATTTTTTCCAAAATGATTGAGAATGATTGCCAACCCAATGAATTCACATATAGTGTCTTGATAGATGGTTTAGCAGCAGAAGGACAACTTGATAGGCTAGATCAGGTTGTGGAAGTATCTAATAAGTACATGAATAAGTCAATTTATGCTTACTTGGTGAAGACACTGAGTAAGTTAGGCCATGTAAGTGAGGCCCATCGCATGTTTTGTAGTATGTGGAGTTTCCATGACCAAGGGAACAGGGGTGCTTATTTGTCCATGCTTGAAACTCTTTGCAGTGCAGGGAAGACATCAGAAGCTATGGAATTACTGAATAAAATACATGAAAAAGGGATAACCACTGATACTGTGATGTATAACATGGTTTTTTCAGCTCTTGGTAAGCTTAAGCAAGTACCCTATATTTACACCCTTTATGAGCAGATGAAGGCAGAAGGCCATTTTCCTGACGTATTTACTTATAATATTCTCATCTCAAGCTTCGGCAAAGTTGGTCTGATTGATAAGGCTTTTGAAATTTTTGAAGAAATGGAGAGTACTGATTGTAAACCTGATGTAGTCACCTACAATTCTTTAATAAATTGTCTTGGGAAAAATGGAGATCTAGATGAAGCTCACATGCGTTTCATGGAGATGCAGGAGAAAGGATTGAACCCTGATGTTGTTACTTATAGTACTCTCATTGAATGTTTTGGGAAATCCAATAAAGTTGAGATGGCTTGTAGGTTGTTTGATGAGATGCTTGCTCAAGGATGCTTCCCTAACATTGTAACATACAACATATTGCTTGATTGCCTGGAGAGGTGTGGGAACACAGCTGAAGCATTTAAGCTGTATGCTACTATGAAGCAACATGGGTTGACGCCAGATTCAATAACTTATACAATACTTGCACGATTGGAGAGTGGATCCCAAAAAGCAGTAAGAGTTCGCAAACAGAGTCGTATTACAGGATGGGTTGTTAGCCCCTTGAGGTAATGAAGGCAGGGGACAAGTAAGCAATATGTTATGGATTGTTGGCACCAAATTAGGCATTTGTTTGCTAAGTCAAACAATTTGTTATATTAATGTTTCAAGTACCTATATGAAGATGGATACACCTGGCAATAGTTTTGGGTTTCATTTTGTTGGATAAGTCACACAATCATGTGTGGGATTTCCATTTTGATATAGTGCTGGTGGAGGATCACACCTAAAAGATGTTTGACAGTCATGTCGGCCTCCTTTTGTCATGCTGACTACTAGTCAAAGAAAACCCTTGGTTCACTCGGCTTATTTCACAAAAGAATTGGTTCTTGTCATGGTTTTTGTACAATGACAAATCTAGGGAATAAAGCATGGAAGATTGACATTCAAGGACTCTGCATGCTCAGTACCTCTAGGTAAAATTTCTGTTTATTATATTTGAAATTTATAAAATGTTCAATCATGATTATGCTTTTTTGCAAAATATAATATTCTTGTAACGATTGACATGTTAAGCTTGTTCTGGTCTCTACAGTCATTATTTAGGTTTATATGTGAAATTTTCAACCAATCAGATAGGCTGCCCAATCCATTATTATATGAAATCATGGTTTTTAAATTAACAACTACATAATCTGGACTTATATATGTAATCTTTCCATAACGATCGATTTGTGGCCATTCATGGTAGAGTTCTTTTATCAAACAGATGGATAAAGGTGACCCTGTTTAGCATTTCAGATTTGATTGTTAGATGCCCAATTTACATTGATACTGAGATAACCAGTATATTATTTAACCATCTCTATTGGTTCCTTCCGGCCATCAAATTCTCGAGATAACACAAGAGTCATAAGATCCCAACTATTTGAGCACGACTGCATGGAATTTTTCCCACCATTGACTTTTGCTGAAGCCATTACCACTAATCAAAAAAAGATTATATGCATGCATAAAATTTCTGATATATGAACACCATAAGCTTTTTGTATATGTAGACAACTTCAATGATCAAAATTAAATTGCATGCTCTGGTTGCAAGTTAAGATGGAACCTACCTATTTTGTTCCAGCACATCCATCTATTTCATAAAGAAAATGAGAACTTCAGAAGGAACTATGGCTATCAATTTCCAAGTCTTTTTACCTCCCAATTCCTGTTACTACTGGCTGGATTAGTTGGGAATATAATAATCTGCTGGTCTTGCAGCATGCATATGAACAGGAAAACCACAAGGTCATTCACCCAGTGGCTATCAGTATTCATGGATGTTCTTCTCCGCAAGCTTGGTAAAAGCTACAGAAACATGGTTTAACAGATCCTTGTTTGAGGCACGGACTTTCAACCAACTTGGCCATGTAATATCTTAAATGGGTGAGGGAGCTTCCAAGGTAACAAGGCTGAGAGGCATGCTCCATTGCCCTGGCTGGATTTTTGCCCTTTCAGGTTGGATTATCTTGTTTTGTAATTTGCCTATTTGGTTCTTGCCCTTTCTGAGCTTTTGTTGTCAAACACCAGGGATGATCTTGAATTATAAAACTTGGTGGTGCAGCTTTATCTTTGTTTGGGCTAATGTACATTCTCACCCAGTGCAGTACCATCTTCCGGAGCATCCTAAATCTCTTTCTTTTCTTTCCTTCTCTTCTCTGCTCTCTCTCTCTCTCTCTCTCTCTCTCTCTCTCTCTCTCTCTCTCTCTCTCTCTCTCTCTCTCTCTCTCCCCAAAGAGCACATATATATTGAAGAGAAGAAGAATTTGCTATCATGAGCTTATTAGTAAGGATTTTTAAGCCAAGGATCTGATAATTTTCTTTCATTTGCTATCATAATTAGATTTGGTAATTTCTGTGCCTAAACAGTTGCTTTCGCGATATAATTATTTAGGATTTCCAGAGGCAGGATTCTGATTGTTTCCTTTCCTATCCTCTTGTATGATTCATTGAATCCTGTATTCTATCTTCTGTTTTCCACATCAATAAGATTCTAATAGGAATGAATACATACATACATATATATATATATATATATACATATACATATATATATATATATATATATATATATATATATATATATATATATAACTTTGCTTCATAAATAATATAAATTTTATCCATTACGAATAAAAATTAAATTTCCTGAAATTGCTCTATCTTTTCTTTGCTCTATACAAACTTGCCCAGACTATTACAAAACATGGGGGTGAATGCTTGGAGAATGGGAAAAAATGAGAGTATCGTTCACATCAAGTAGTTCAAATGTTAATTACACAATGGGTGGATCTCCTTTTTCATTTTTTGTGTGTGAATGTTTAGCATATCCAAGGTTTACTTCTTTCTTCCGTTTACGAGATAAAATAATATACTAAAAACATGAAGTAAATGATATTTCTTGAGATATTTGAAACACTAAAACAAAAACATATATTTCAAAAATTAGCATCCGATAACAATATTTGTTTATAAAAATCAAATTTAGAATAAGTCCACACACATCCTATCGCATCCCGTCCAATATATACAATATTGGATATCAGGGAAAAAAAAATCATAGTTGAAGTTTTTGATAAAATTTACAACATTTTGCTACATTGACACTTTTAATCGTTTTTCTTTTTTAGGATGAACAATAAAACTAAGATGCACTAATACAAATATATGCATATTTTTAAAAAGGAAAAAAATTTGTAGTAATACTATTTTTTTATGACACAACCGGAGTGGTATTTCACGTATTTAAAAGAAAACGGCAAGGTTAGTTTCGACAGCCAAGAACGACACACTCCAACGTGGTAGTTATAGCCGTTCTCATTTCTCCCTTCTCGTCGCCAACAACACGACGAACCCAACAAGATCAAGAAACGAAGGGGAGAGGAAGAAAGCAAGCAAGAAAGGTAATCGATCTCGTCTTCCTCCTCCTATAAATGCCGTGCCTCTATAAACCCTTCGCCGAGTTCGAGCCTTTCTCCTGTCCTCGATCGCTTTCCCGGTTCTTCCTCGTTTGATCGCAATTCCAGTTTCTCTCTTATTTCGATGGGATCGTTGCCTGAAGCTCCCATCGCGGAGACGATCTCGGTGGAATCGAGCGGCGGCCTCCCGGACTCGGCCTCTCATTGCTTCCTTCTGCTAATTTTCTCCGGTCAAGGTCCTTCCCAGGTGCTGCAGAGGATAACGGGGGTGCAGAACAAGGTGGTGATAACGGAAAGGATGTGGGCGCGATTGCTGTCTTTCCACAAACCAACCCAGTTTTCTCAGTTCCAAAGATGTGGAGGATGCAATAAAGGAGCCACCTTCGCTGCTGTTGGACGGGGAGAACGAAAAGAACCCAAATAAGAAGGATGCCGCCTGAGAAGCACCCAAATAAGCATCAGTTAGCTGTGGATAATTCACAAATCCTAAATAATTTTCTCTACCTTCTTTGCTTTTAATGAGAAATATCTCGTTTATTCCAAAATATCGTTTTTGCATCGGTGAAGAAATCGCAGTCCGAAGTGAAACCACAGAGACGTTTTACCTAATGAACAATTAACCACAAAAAATAGTTGACCGCATAAACTATCATAGCAGTTGGCAATGCTTGTTACAAGAAATTGCAGCTTTCTTCTACCAGACTAAGACATGGTTTGGTGAAGTACAAAAATTCCATTGTGGCCACAGCAGTGGTAATGTCTGTCACAAGTATAAAGAGTACGTCAGTATCCTGCGACTGCCGTAGGAGCAAATAACCAGATCCACAATGATTAAGCTGGTTGAAACACCGTGTTGATGACTTCTTTCAAGTTTTTGCAGCCCAGGATTGTTATCTCCAGATTAAGTGACATGAGCGTTCTCTCAACTGTCTTCGGTACGATGCACCTTTTAAATCCCAGTTTAGCAACAGCTATGACTCTCTTATCCATCCTTGGTACCTGCACACAAGTGGAATCAGAAATCCAAGTAGAAAATGAAATAATTTACTACTATGTTAATTAATCAAATACTAACGATGTGGCTTTTATGCCACAAGGAGTCAAGCAGTCTGAGAGAGAGAGAGAGAGAGAGAGAGAGAGAGAGAGAGAGAGAGAGATTTTAATGCTGAACAGGCTATGCAAATAAAGATACTTGGTAAATTAATAATTCAACTTAGTTTTGCCAATAAAATCAAGATTCTTCTTATTTCAATACCTCGCAATGTCATACTAATTATACTAGCCAGTCACTTGCAATTATCTGATTTCAGTGGCACAAAGTACAATAATCTTTTTGTGCCCACTCACTCTCCTCTCGTATATCTGCTTCCTTTTCTGACTCGCAATGACAACTCCTGGTTCTAAACCTATAACACTCACTTTCATATCTATCACACTCATGTTACCGTGGACAATGCCCACAGCCCTCCCTCTCGTTCCCCTCTTGTTTTTCCTCTCTCCTTCCCCTGGTCATCATTGTCTCAAAACTCTATCTACATCCACGTAAACTGAGATGGCACACGTGGGCCCACATACCAGTCCTTTGTAGGGCTAGTACAAAGCACAGTATATGCAATCTGTCATGGTTGTAAATTCATGGGCCAAATGTAGAAACTATGATGATAGATTGCCAAAAACGCCTACAAAGTTAACATGCAAGTCTTACAACACAACTAATGTCAAGCCAATGATGCCAAATCTGCTGGCCAAATGTTCAAGAGGTATGAAACATGCGGAAAGTACCGTGTCAACAATTGGCATGAATCCATACTGCAAAATGGCAATTATGCCCATAGATGATACAGAAGAATGAAATGTGCAACCAATACTCTTAAATGGGTTTTTGCAACACATTTGGATAAGATCATTTCTATACAAGAACACAAGAACCAAGATCATTGAATGATTGAATTATATCTCGCAAAAATTCATGAGCTTATTCTGCTTTGAAAAATAATCTGCATCATTTCTATACAAGAACACATAAGATATAGAATATTTACTCTAGTCAACAATACTTACAGCGCGAAGCTCGCCACCTAGGCCAACCTCTCCGATAAAAGCAATGTCATTAGGGATGGGAAACTCCAAGAAGCTGAACAACAAAGAAGAACTTCAATTTGTTGTTTAGTTAAAAGATATGTCAGATTAATAAAATAGTTCATGAGCTTCATGATGTGGAAAAGGAATATTTTTAAAAGCAAGCAATTGATAAGTTGGAGATACACGAAACCAAGCAATGAAAGCTGCCCAAATGCATCACAGCCTATATCTATCATCAATGATTCAGGTTGACTTCGTGTCACATGATCGGATGGACATGTCTGAAACAAACCATCTGATATAGGGTCTATCCACCTTAGGGTGCCAATAGGTATTTAAATACATCATTTTACTGATATAAACAAACATATTAATAGAAGTACAACCAGGGACTGGTATAGACTCTTGACCATGTAGTACAACTCACATGGTCCAACATATGCACCACACCAAATGAGCCTTACAGTCACATTGTACTGCTACAGATGCACTCACACATTGTCCAACTCACTTATTGTGCCGACTTTTTATTCAATAATAGCTATCTGTCGATGAGAATCATTGATCTTGGCCTTCAGCTGCATGTTAGAGGGTAACCAACATTTTTTTGGTTTCCGAAAGTTAAGGATAGCAACATCACTCTTTATCCATCATAATAACACAAGAATTATAAGTTAACTGTATCCAAGCATTCAATCATTTTCCTTTCTCTTGTTTGACAATTTTATTCGAACTCAATAGCATGTTTAAAAAACAAACTGAAAGGGTGCTACCATACCTACTGCAAATCGCAGCCGCAATCGCCAGATCTCCCGCCGTCTCAGTCAAATTGAACCCACTAACAACATTCAGAAAGATCGTCTGTGGAAAGAAAACAAAACCTTTTATAGGACTTTTCATTACCATGGTATCAACATAGATATGAATTTTCTTCTGAATTTAAGGACATTACAGAAAAGAGAGAATATGATTTTCTTTAGCTCTAATTTAATCAAGTATAGACTGTCAGATGTCACTGCCCATTTAAGCTCCTAATCATCTACACATTGTATTGCACCTAGATATGATCCAGCACATGTTGTAGCATGGCTATTTACTGGGTTATATATGTTAAAAGTTGACAGTTGAACAGGCAGAGTATTATTTTTCCCCTCCACTGAGCCCTGCTATGGGCCAAAGCAGGCACAAGTTGGAAGTTGAAACAATGCAGATGACGAAAAAGCTCAATTATAATAGAGCCCGAGATTGAATGATAATTAATCAACATATAATTAAAATCACAATGATCATTGTTCTGGCAAAATCCAGTATGCAAAAATGCCACAATGAGGGCTCCATTTGTCATGGTTCAGACACCTCTATTTTTTATTATAGTTTTAGATAACCCACTATAAGTTCATTCACCATTACAAAAGCACTACTTATAGAAAATAAATTGAGTGAAAACAATAGAAAAGAGACAAATTATGAAAGCCTTACATTGCTTTGTAGCTTCAGACCAGCCTGTTTCATGAGAACCTTCAAAGGAAAAGTTTATAAAAGTCAGGCGCCAATTGAATATTTGGTCATAATTCAAATGTCAAACTGACCTACAATGTAGTTGACATGCAAGAACTGATTGCCATGTGTAAGAACATCTTGTTGATTGAAGCAAAACAAAAATCTCATGTAAAAGTGCCTTATAATAAAAAACTGTCTCATGATAAAATACTTTGTCAAATAGAGAGCGCATTGAATGATCTTCAATTAACCACTTCCACTAAAATTGAAGGCAAAATGTAATCAGATATTAACCGAAGTTTTACTGTCAAAACTTTGGTGCCATTAGTGGCATACCCAGTTTTACTTTCAATATTTTAAAGTTTCAAAAACTTCCATAAACATGTTTTGCAGGAAACATTTTGTCTAAATTAATACAATTAATATCACAAATTGTCACAAAAAAACAAGGAAAAATTGTCAACAATAGAAATGTCAAAATAAACATAATCATACTTGCAGCAATTATCATGTAATCAGATATTAACCAAGGTTTTATGTCAAAATTTTGGTGCCATTAGTGGCATACGCAGTTTTACTGTCAATATTTTAAAGTTTCAAAAAATTCCATAAACATGTTTTGCAGGAAACATTTTGTCTAAATTAATACAATTAATATCACAAATTGTCACAAAAAACAAGGAAAAATTGTCAACAATAGAAATGTCATAAGAAACATAATCATACTTACAGCAATTATCATTTCAGCTCTGCTTGCCTTTATCCCATTAGCATGTCTTGAGAATGAAGAAGGATCAGATACGCACAAAGCCTGCCAAAAAAAGAAAACGCTGTATTAAGTGAGCCAGAAGAAGGAAGGGGACAGAAACATACTAAAGATAAAGCAAATGCTAGAATTTAACCTACATATGCTATTGCCGATGATTATATGCAACAATCAAGAGAAGCAACTTCAAAAGACATCACATGCCACCATGTCCTAGCATGAACAATTCATATTCACATGCTCGGATCTATACATCAAAGTGGCCTAACTAAGGCTTTCTTAGAATTGTTTACAAACTCTAGTCATATAAGCTGAAAACGACACCTAGAAAGTAGGTACTCTTAAAACTTTAAGATGTTCACATGACCAAAAGAGTTATATTATTGTGATACAAGTTTCAAACCAGTAAAATTTCTGGGAACTTTTATTCTGCTAAATTGAAGAGCACCAGTGTTACCAATTTCAGCTCACAGCTATCATACTTATATATTCTTATACACTTTGAACCCATTGTTCTGAATGTTTCTAGCCATAAGAAGATAGGTTGCAGTGAAGTTCCTGGGATGTTCCAATGGAACCTACTAACTCATTGACACAATTAAGCCCATATAACCAGTGTCATTGAAGGCACTAGGTGCTAAGGTGCCAAAATGCCTGAGGCGCTAGGAGGTCATCCAAGCAAAACGAGACACTTGTGAATATTAAAACTTAAAATTTATATGTTATTATTGAGAAACATGATCACTAAAATAAAGCAGTGACAATTCAAAATAATGGGAAGAAGCAATGACATATTCAATCCCTTGAAAAATTCATAGGCTATATTAACAAATTAATATCTTAGGAAGAGGAGGGAGAGGGGGCTATTGAGGTATGGAGAGGGGGGATGTTGATGATTGAGAGACAAGCAGGGAGGAGGAGGAGGAGGAGGAGGGGGGTTGTTGGGGTAAGAGGAGAGGTTGCTATCAGATTGGGAGAGTAGGGTGCCACCGGAGGAGGGCGTGGTGGCTGTCAATTGGGAGGGGAAGAGGGAGGAGGAAGAGGACCTATTAAGCAGAAGAGGAGGTGAAGAAGGGAGAAGGGAGCTTTTGGGGTCCGAGGAGGCTTGGCAGGAGGGGGGAAGGGGAGAGCACAACAACGGAGGAGGTAGGGGAAGGAGAGAGATTTATGATGAGAAGAAGAGCTCGCCGAAGATTGCATGGAAGCATCTTGTCGAAGGAAGATGCTGCCATCGCTAAAAAATGGAAAGGAAGACATTGTCACTACCATCGTTTGATGATGCAGAGGAAGATGCTGCTTCCATCTGCCCATGGAGAGGAAGACACCATCACGGAAGATTAGTTTTTTTAAGGGCAAGGTCTCATGCATGACTCAAAGGGAGGGTTGGAAGATATTGATCTGGTTCAGTCGAACCAGAATCAATGGATCACTCCAGTTAGGCCTGCTATAGGCTCGACTCAGGCTAGATTTGACTTAAGACATGTGCCTGAACCACTTGACACCTAGGATCAGGTGCACGCATGGGCTTCTCTTAGTTAAAGGCGCCCGCCTGGACTAGTTATCAAGTGCTCGAGACTCGTGTTGCCTAACCTAAGTGCCTAGCAAGCCCCTGATAACTTCAATGCTTATAACATAAATCAACCTATCCTCCATATTGTTGCATTCAAGGAATAAAATTCCGATTACCAAATCTTTACCAGTCCAATGTAGCATTAGTTACCAAGCGCTTGGGCCTCACCTTGCCTAACCTAGGCGCCTAGGCAAGTGCCTAATGACTTCAGTACTTATAACACAAATAAACCTGTCCTCCACATTGTTGCATCCAAGGGAATAATGACATATATGTATATACGTGGTATGTTGGCATGTACCATGGTTGTATCATAATAATTTTTGCTTCCTATTTGCTTGAAAAGTTACTGAATTTAGATTTGATGCCAGGAGAAAGTTAGGTTGTAACTTAATGTACAAACTCTCCAGCTCAGAAATGTTACATCAATGCATGGAAACATGTGACACAACAGAGATTGAGTGTATATCGCTTCACTTAGACACATAACTGAAATGAACAGAAAATAATAAATAGCTTTCCAGCTCAAATTCAAATTCATGGTACTCTTTATCTGCAGTCATTCAAAGAATGGAAACCATATGCCACATGGAAACTGTATGAAGTACTGATGCAGATTAAAATACCAAGATACAAAGATACAAAGAAGCATATTCATATGTACTAATGCAGATTGAAACCTTCTGCCACCATCCCATGCGACGCCCTTTCACATCGCAGACCAAGGGGGAAGGAATCGAAAAGACAAAGCCATCCCCCTTTCCCAGGCTGGCCCTGCTTTAGAGTCTCCTAGGGTTACCCAATTAAGAATCTCCAACCATTTGCCCCTCTCATTAAGTAACCTGGCAAAGGCTCAGCTCCGCTGTGTTTCTTTACCATTCGATGCGTTGGTGGACGAAATGGCAGCTGCTTTTCAGAAGGCTGTGGATGGAAAAGCCATGGTGGAGGAGGACTTCTTTGACGGTAATCTTGAACCAGAATGGTCGGCTCCAACCACAGGACAAGCAAGCAGAAGTTGGCATCGGCCAATCCAGGGAAGTCTTAGTCATTTTTTGCTTTCAATCAAATAATGTAACAAAAAGAAAAAAATTGAGAAACGTACTACTCGTCTTTCTATTCTGGATGAACCATTAGATACTTCCTCCTTTATTGTGCCTCAATGATAGTGAACCTTTTATGATGGAACAGTAGAGGCACACTCAAAAAGGACCATAAAGAGGCTCTTTCTAGCCTAATCCACTCTTACAATATAGACCAGAATGTCCTCTTGGAAACCCATTTGCAGGGAGATAGCAGCTTGGCATTCATAAGAAGGATGGGAAAGCTCTGGTGTGGTAACTTCTCCCCCGCATCTGGTAGATAGGGGGCATCCTGGTCCTCTAGAAGGAAGGCAAGTTCAAAGTTGCTCCGGTGGCCAAGAACCCCCAATCCCTAAATTCGATTTTACACTTACCTAGGTCTTAGTTCAATCACCCTCGGTCATTTTGCTTCGAATCTTTTTAGTTGGAACACAAAGAGATTCACAACATTGTCCAAAGCTGCTTTTAATAACCATCAGTCTCATCCCCATGACAACATGGCCTCCTTACATCAGACTCGTACCTCTCTCGGTATCTCCCTCTCAAAGTGGAACCATTGATGCAATTTGAGCCTCAAGAACTCGATCAAGGCCACCCAAAGGGATATTTCTGACCTTGAATCTAAAGATGCCACTAACTTCCTTACCGATTTTGAACAAACACTATTCCAGTGTCTCTTTCACAAGTCCACCGACCTCAAGAGACAGCTTCACCTCAGAGGTGGTGGGCTCAGGCCAAGGTCCAACGGATTGAATATGGTGACAAAAATATCAAAATTTTCCATCAGAAGGCCTCTTTTAGGCACACTAAGAATAGGATCTCCTCCATAACTGATGAAAATGAAAATTCCTTCCATGATCCCGACCAGATTTCTCAAATTTCTGCTCAACGGTATCTCAACCTTTGGTCCTCTTCCCCCCACCCGAACTGGTCCACCTGTCCTCTAACCATGATTCCTTCTTCTGCCAATCAACAACTTTGCAAAGACTTCTCTTTTGCTGAAATCCATTCTGACCTCCTACTAAGGGCTTGGGCAAAAGCCTAGACAGATGGATTTAATGTGGAATTCTTCAAAGCCTTCTAGGACAATATCTAGCCCAGCATCCTCCAATCTTTTTCTTCATTTCACTCATCCTACCTCCTCCCACCAAGCTGGGGCAATACACATCTGGTTTATATCCTCAAAAAGGACAACCCTTTGGTCATCAAAGGCTACTGTCCCACAGCTCTATGTAACGTGATTTACAAATTCCTCACCAAAGTGAGGATCAACAAAATCAAGCCGTTATTGCATGCACTAATCAGTCCCAAACAGTCAGTATTCATTCAAGGGTGCAATATTAATGACAATATCCCTATAGCCAAGAATCCCTTAGTTCTTCTCAAATTCAATGTTGAGAAAGCATTTGACCAACTCTCGTGGGACGCCATCTGATCCTCTCTTCTTCTCATGAACTTCCCAACTCAGTTCGTGGACTGGATTTATTCTTGCATATCCTCATCGTCATTCTCATGTCTCATGAACAGGACCTCTTCCCAATGGTTCAAGGCAAGCACCAGTATTCGGTAGGGAGACCCCCTTTCGCAGTATCTGTTTATCTTGGCTCAACAGATGTATTGTCCCTCATCACATCACATGTTGCTGCAAGCGTATTACACCCTTTAACCTTCAAGGAATCAAGGTCTCCCATCTATTGTTTGCGGATGATATTCTCCTGGGCTTTCGTGCTGATTCCAAATCCCATGCCAATGTCATCAAAATCCTCAATACCTTCCATGATCTCACAAATCTCAGAATTAACCTACAGAAATCCAACATTTACTTTGCTAAACACTATCCTCCCTCCACCAACCACACTGTTTGCAACGCTTTGGGCATTAAAAGAGTTTGGCTTATGAAATATCTTGGTGCCAATCTATCTTTAGGTCATCTCCCACCTAGTTGTGAGAACTAGGAGTTTGATGACAAAGCTTTGTCTAAAGACCAGGGTTAGTTCAAGGGTCTTTTTTCCCAAGCGAGCAAACTTGTCCTACTCAATTTTGTAATCAACTATATTCCTACTCAGATGTTATTTAACTGCCACATTTCTGACATTATTTTATAACACATGGTCGGTATATCAAGAAACTTCTTTTGGAATTCCTCCTTGGCTTCTTAAGGACACCATCGTCAATCCTGAGAATAAAGAAGGCCTTGGTTTGCAGGGTCTCCTTTTGGTGAAGAAAACTATTTGCACCAGGCGCATTCTCCCAATTCTCAACAGGGCCAGCCCTTTGTAGATTCGCATCCTAACAAAAAAGCATGGAGACCTCAACCCTTGGGCTGATCATCTACCTAAGGTCACTTCTTGGTCGAGAAGGAACATTAACAACCTCACCTCTACCCTTAGACTTGGTTTCCGCAAGAGCGCAAGGAATGGAAGTCCACTAACCATTGAACTTATTGATGATAACGGATGGAATGTTTCTGTTTTGGCTTTCCTTTTTCATCCTTCTCTTGTTGAAAGGATTCGGAGGATTTATGTTTCTAGTGAACCCTATGATAACTTTTGGGTTTGGCAGCCTAGCCACTTGGGTTTGTTGACATCAAATGGAGCCTGTCAATATCAGAAAGACGAGCCAGGTAATGAGGTTGAGTGGCAAGGCAGGAAGGCAATATGGCAGCTTCCAGTGGCCCCCTAAATCAAACATTTACTTTGGAAACTTATGTGGAACCATCTCCCCACCACAAACTTCTCCAGTATACTGCACCAGCAACTTGAAAGCTGTTTTGTTTGCAACTTTTCCAAAGATTCAGCCCACCACATTCTCCTGCAATGTCTGGTTGCTTTTACCGTTTGGTCCCTCCTAAAATCCAAGACCGGTTTGAGTTTCAGATACTACGGCAGCTCAGTTTCCAGCACTTGGCCGGAGGGCCAAGGATTCCCTTAGACTACAGCCAACTGGACTGGATCCTCGTTCTGGTGAGCTGACTGCACCAGCAACTTGAAAGCTGTTTTGTTGGTGAAGATTCAGCCCACCACATTCTCCTTGTCTGGTTGCTTTTACCTTTTGGTCCCTCCTAAAATCCAAGACCGGTTTGAGTTTCAGCGACAGACTTGGCCGGAGGGCCAGGACAACCACCCAACTGGATCCTGGGGCTGATCTCCTCGTTTTGGTGTCTTTGGCTTAACGGTAATAAGGCCAGATTCCACAACCACCCAACTGCTGCCTCCTCCCTCATTTATAAGGCTCTTGCTCTGTTTAATGAAGCCTTCCCTTCAACCACAGCCAAATAGATCCTGGGGCTGAACTGCTAGAATTTTGAATTGTTTCTTTTCTGTGATGAATCTTTTTTGGCTCCAGACTTTACTGCAGGTCTAGGTATGGTGTTCACATCATCATCTAAGGCAACTCCGGTGATTGGTTGCCCAACAGGCAAGGTCCATAATCCTTCTGTGGCAGAGGGAATGGCTCTTCTTCATGGCCTCAAGTATGCTGAGTCCATGCACTGGCACAATATCTGGATCCACAATGACGCACAAGCGGTTGAAAATTTTGTGAAGGGTGTGCAAGATGCCCCCAAGGTCCATAATCCTTCTGTGGCAGAGTCCTTCATTTCAGACATAAAGATCATGACTGCAAAACATCAGATCCACAATCACTCACATCTCCAGTGAATTTTAAGGGTAAAGCAAGAAGATACCCCCTGGCACCTCAAGTCCATCATTTCAAACATAAAGATCTTGATTTTTACAATCACTTTCTCAGAATTTTTCAGGATGCACAATATAGCTCCTCTTTTTCAGATTTTTTTACAAATTATCAGTCTATTTTGATACAATACAGATTTTTTTCAGTTTTTACAAATTATAGTCTATAATTTGATACTCACATTAAGAAATGGTTCCTCCAAGAAATATCCAAGAAGTAACAAACCAACATCCTTTCTGATGCATCCAGTGGAGAAATGGCAACCAATTCAAAGTAGGTTTGCAATACCTTTACAGTATTGGCAGTATTTGCCAGTCCAACAGTTCACTGGCATGTGGGGACCAGAGTAAACTGGATGGCACGTCCAATAAGGGATCATACCATATGCTACAATACCTGTGGCACTCTGTGTGCACAGTACAGGATGTCATAGGTCTTGTACTGGTTTTTTTTTGTTTTTCAGTTTTTCAGATTTTTTCTGAAGCTCACCCAATACGGGACTGTACCATCTGCTACATTACCTGTAGCACTCGGTATACTCAATACAGGATGATTTAGGCCCTGAACCAAATAATTTTTTGTTTTTTTCAGCCTTTTTTTTTAAGATAGGTATGTACTAATGTACCAAGTATGGACCACCAAGGTAGTGTTCCATGCCATGACTGGTACAGTAGCTATAGGTCCAGAACACGAAATTCCGAATTTTGATTCCCAGTTTTGGATCAGAAGCATTAAATGTTAGAACCAGATGTTCTGTATGAGAAATTAACATACCAAATGTTGGAAAAAAGAAAATATAGGCAGATCTAACAGTACAAGATAAGTGCTAACAAGAATTATGTTGTAGCATGGAACTTATAATGTCAAACCAAATTAATGGATGATCTAACATGCCAAACGTTGAAGCTAACAATGGAGTGTTATTGACAAATTAAATATGAACTTAACAATGTTGTGAACAACAAATATGCATTACAAGTTTGCTAACCAGCAAGTATTTGAAACCATAATTCCTATGCTTCACCTTAAAAGAAGAACAATGTTTTGCATTGTCAACTATAACAACAATCAAAGTGACCAAAGAACAAAACTACTAAATTCCAATAGAGTTCTTTACAATTTTTTGTTCAGATAGTCAATCATACCTGGATTTCAATCAAAAAAGTTCGAGATCCATCAACGACCACAGCTATTGCAAGTCCAGCTAATACATCAGAGTCAGAAAAATGATCACTTAAGAATATTTGGCTAGGATTTGAGACAGCTGCCAGACCAGACTCTGACATTTCAAACACTCCAAGCTGACATAAACAAACAAGCTTGTGATCAACACTTAAACAGTTATCATCACTAATAAAAAAGATTCATTGAAGAAAGTTGATCACATGTTAAGCTATATTAGACTTGAAGAAGACTTCAACTAGCTAAAATAAGGATCTTTACGATATGCCTCACAACAACTTCTAAATGTAAGCAAACTTAGAAGACAACTTTCATTTCATCAAAAACCTCTGGTGGTTTTCAAACTTGTTACAGAAACTGGTAATACATAATACACTTTAACAATAATAATAGATAACTGCAACATTGAGTGTCCCAAGTCACAACTTCCTAGTAATAAGATTTTTTCTACTAAAATTTGAATCCTATTAGAGCTTAATCTAGCATGAAAATGTACATAGGTTGATTCTTTATCAACACGCATTCGGCGCTTTAGAATTTAACATGGGTTAAAATAACAGCTCCGGCACTAGCCTAGGCACTAAAGTGACGTGAGCCGAAGCTTGAGCGCCTCATAGATTTGCCAGGCGACACGCTTTAGTGAAGTGCTGCCTAGGCGCCTCGGGCGAGCACTCGACTAAAACCATGCAATCCTAGCGCCTTCGATTCGGTTGAACAAAAGCTACTTGGATCGATTGAACCAACTAAGCTACAAAAAGTTACTTTACTTGAAAAACCCACCCCCTGCCCCTTGAGCAACCCAAGAGCAACCTCTGCCTCGACCACGTCTGTACCGCAAGCTTAGTCGCTGACGCACACGACCGACGCTTCCTCTGCCATTGACTCCATCGTCAACGAACAGACGAGTTAGAACGTGTAGCTTTTGTCCACAATTCCCTCCGCGCTACTGCTTACGTGTGTCGCTCCTTCCACCGTTGAGGGAGAGGACCGCAACCTCCTCTACCATCGACAAACAAATTTGAAGCTTCCTCAGCCCCCGACATCACCATCTATAGCTTCCGCCACCATCATCCAATGCTTTGTCCGTCACTACTGTTGTCATTCACAGCATCTTCGACCGTTGTTGTTGTCTGAAGCTTCCTCCACCACCGTCATCGTCGTATGAAAGCTCCTCCAACACCTCCGCCCTCTCCTTCCCCACTTTCCACTATCAAACTTTTTCTCCCCTCTAACTACTATTAATAGTAGATTGTTAACTACTGTTATCATATTATAGTCCTTATTTAGATTTTAACATTGCTAATCTCTTTTTATCAATTATATTATATATTTTTTATATTTTAATATTTCAAAGTGTCAAGCTTCACTCGGGCGAGTGCCTAGCACCTCCGGCATTTTGGACCTTGGCACCTTTTGGTGCCTAGTGCATTTTAAATCACTAGAATTTCCACAATGCATTATGGATAAAAATTTTGGTTCAATATCAAGTCATCAGCCAGAGTGAACCAGCATTGTACAAGTACCATACAGTACCATGTCTTAGCACAGTTTGATCCTATGTTAGTTTTAGTTATGGGACTAAAAAACCATTAATAAAATTGGTTTTTTTAATTTTTTGACCTCAAAAATGAATCGAAATACGATTTGAGATCCATTCTAAACTATAAATCAACAACTCATGCAAAAAAAAGAAGTCTAAAAATACATGTAGCACATGATATATGAATTACATATAAACAACAAACTTGCAAATGCATGAACTTATAACTATGCAAGCAATGCATACCTTGTTAGTAGCTACTGACCAAAAGGATTTTCTTGCTAAAATAGCAATGGATCAACGTTGTGAATCCAATCAATTGGAGATTAATATAATGATAAATCATACATGATATTGCTCTCTCAACATTTGATATCGATATACTATATGTCAATATTGAATCAAATTAGCAATAACCATGACATTTTGGTCGCCAAGCATAATCGGGTAACCAATCACTATATCAGCATGGTAGGGCAAGTATGGTTGTTGTGACTAATGATATGAAACTGATGTTGAATCACACAATCAATGATGGATGTCTCTTAAAATGATTATAAAGAAAAGCAACTAGTTAAGATTAGTATTTACTTAAAAGTTTATCTACTTGCATAATAGAAGAATAAATAATTGCATCACACATCAGTGTAATTGTGACACAATTACATGTAAGATGTGTATGATACCTCATCTGTTGAACCAAAGCGGTTTTTCACAGAACGGAGTAGCCGATACGATGAGTACCTCTCACCCTGTAGCAACACAGATTCTTAGCACATAATCTACAAATGAGCTATTCATATAAAATTAATAACACAAAGACCCTATTCCATTAAATTTATGATTGCAAATTAGAGAAATATGGTATAATTTTTCCATCATAATGCATGTCCAATAAATTCAGAAAGCAATTTTATAAAACAAATTGCCATGTCAATACAATGTAGATAATCAGAACAGAAACATGGAACCAGAATCTTCAGGCAAGTTTCATTGTTCTACAACTGTACCAAATCAGTGACAGTTATTAAACCCCGTAAATAGAAAGTAGGTAAGTACTGTTTTGTCATATAAATCATGTTCATTTCCATTTTAGGATACAGAGAAAGAGAAGGCTGAATAAGAGGCTGCAATGTTTACAGGTAGGAGGAGACTGCAGCAACATAAATGAAGAGGAGGAACAGGAGACCAAAAGAAGACACGACAATTGATAGTTGCAGAATCTTAAAAAACCGAATATTGTACTGTACATAGGCTTACAGCTAGGCACTAATCTATGTACCGCTAGGTTCAATGAGTTAACAAGGTCGTAAGTTCAATTTCAGATAGGATTGAGCAAAACTATCAATTAACCACCAGCCTGATAATAGCAGTTTGTACCAGCTGGTACTATCAAGATTTAAATCTATGGTATTTGCAGAGCACATACACACTACCATGATTGTGCCTTGATTGTGCAATATAAGTAATGCCAAACCAACCATCTAAAAAGCATTGTTTTTAATTCTATTAAATCTCATAACATTTTCAAAATTCTAACAAAAGACTTCCTACTGTAATACAATAATGACAAGCCATGTTGACCAAATTATTTCAGATTGGTTACGTGTATCTACTGCCAGTGTGTTCTATAAGGTGATATGTTCAATTATATCAAAAGTATTTAAATTTTCCTGGTGAAAAGATAAAGAAAAATGTGCTTGATTAAGGTTATGTTAGACAGACTAAAGATAAACTAGAATGGTAGGCACAAGTTAGTCAACAAAAGGGAATCCAATAAACAACACTCACAAAATGCATGATGCCCATCAAACAATGCAGGAACCCTAGCAACCAGAGGTCGGACATTAGGCATGTATGATTCAATCTAAGTGAAAAGGTGGCTTCTTTGAGTTGAGAGGGCAGCTAAGATAGATTAGTTCATAAATCCTTATCTAATGGACTTCAAATGACACTAAACAAAGAATGCATCCTTATTCTGAAGACAGACTTCATTATTGTTTTTGGAATAAGTATTAACATCACTGCAAACCATGGATAAGTTAATCATACAAGTATATCTCTGAAACTATTAAACAGAAAAGTTCAGCATTTCTGAATTTAAAAGCTCCACAAAAGCAGAGAGAGAGAGAGAGAGAGAGAGAGAGAGAGAGATCAGAGTTCAATGATAGCTTGACATGTCTATGCGATTGGACACAAACCTCCATATATAAAACAGCATCCACTATGTGCTCCAAGATCCGAGGACCAGCAATATCTCCTGTTTTTGTTACATGTCCAATCTGAAACAAACAGAATTATATGTTGATGAATTTTGTAAACCTTAGTTAAACTCAGATGTGGCTATAATGTTCTGCTAACAAAATTATATATCCATTGGATCTGATGACTAATCCTTTTCTTGGTTCACATATATGCAGTCACGCATGAATGAAAATGATGTATGCTTATGGAAATATATGCCAAGGAACTCGGTTTTGTATATACTTTTTAATTTTTTTTTAAGGCAGACGCTTAGGGTTTGCACACAAACTTCAGATATCACGCATCTTGCATGATGCTTGCTTGCCACCCGACTTCCGGGAACTTCTCCTGCCATCCCCTTTACCTCTTTCTAGGTACCGTATCAGCATACAAACACCTCCCCCTTCTCCTTCCCCCTTTCCTTTCTCGGTACAATAGTACAAACTGATGTACCATGTGCAGCAGCATGCCAGCATGGTGGACCATGCATGGCTCTGGTACCTGATACTGCATTCCTTGGTATATGCACAAACCTATCATGAAAAATTGATTTTAAGATAATATGCCACGAATTCGTTTAACTATAACTGTATATCCATGAAGTTCCGGATGGATACTTCACATAATTGCATTCATTAAACATGACCAAACACTAACAACCAATTTTGAGACTCTTCATTCAAGTAAGCTGTTGTAACAATTAAGCTTAGAAGTTCCTACATATTCTAGAACTAATAAAATTAGTGAGCCTCAATGTCCAGACAGTTTTCCAATCAGATGGTGTTACGAATCTTTTACTTTCTAGCTTTGGATAATGTTATGGAGTTGTCTAGTAGAGAGTCAGCTACTTATTCGGTTAGGTGTCAGTTACGGAGTTGGTTAATGCTAGAGATTTGTTAGTCGGTTAGAAGTCGATTACGGAGTTGGTTAATAAGAGTCCAAGTCCTCGGGGAAACTCTTGGCGGGACTCTATAAATAGGGATGTAACTGTTTCTTTCAAACAATCATGAATAAGAAACGAATGAAGAATTATTTAGTCTTTTGGCTAAACTAAGGAGGTTGATCCCCTCGAAGCGATCAAAGGAGGCCGATCCCCTCGAAGCGATCAAGGAGGCTGATCCCCTCGAAGGGATCATTTATCCCCTTTTCCCCCACTTCTTCCGCTTCTCCTCCGCCTCTTCCACTTCTTCCACGACTGCAGGAGACCCTTAATGAGTTTAAAAGAAGCCTCCATTTGGTTCCCAATTCGAAATTCTAATGTCTCCATTTGATTCCCAATTCAAAATTCTAATGCCTCCATTTGATTACCAATTCGAGTTTCTAATGCTTTCATCTGGGCTTTCACTGGTTCGTCGGTGGTCATTTACATAAGATTGTAGATCGGTAATTCAATATTGTCGGCGTGAAGTTGTCGAGGAAGTGGATGCTGAGGGCTGCGTAAAGGCTTGCTACGATCGCAACAATGAGGAAAAGTTGCTGCCCAACGTGGGGTGAGAGCATCGGGGCTGGATGGCAATGACACCATGGGGAGTCGCCGCGAGGAGGGAAAGCGACGACGTTCTACGGTAGAGGATGCAAAGCAGGAGCGGTTGGAAGGCAGCGCTGGGGTGCGACTGCGAAGGTTGCAGTGGACGTTGATTGCGGCTGCGACGGTTGTTGCAGACATCGATTGCGGCTGCGACCCAAGGGAAGGAAACGAGGAAGAAGAGCGTCGAAGCTGGAAGGCACAGGGGCTGCTGTGCTTCTGTCACAATGACACCATGGGGAGTCGCCGTGAGGAGGGAAAGCGGCGGCGTTCTGCGGTAGAGGATGCAAAGCAGGAGCGGTTGGAAGGCCTTAGTGTTCAGAGCACTCAATTGGTATCAGAGCAGCGATCCTTGGTGTTCTCGTTGCAACTTCGCATTATCTTCATCGCAGCCATCATCTTCGTAAAAAAAAAAAAGAGAAAAAGAAGAAAAGAAAGAAGAGAGAAAAAGGGCAGAAGACATCGGAATCTGCCCACAGCCACTGCCCTCTCCACCGCCGCTGCTGCCAGCGACCATTGTTGCCACTGCTTCCTCAACCACTGATGCCAGCGTGTGGTGTGACAGAAGCAGAGCAGCCTCGGTGCCTTCCAGCTTCGGCGCTCTTCTTCCTCGCTGCCTTCCTTGGGTCGCTGCCGCAATCGACGTCCGCTGCAACCTTCAAGTCGCACCCCAGTGTTGCCTTCCAACCGCTCCTGCTTTGCATCCTCTCCCGCAGAACGCCGTCGCTTTCCCTCCTCGCGGTGACTCCCCATGGTGTCATTGTCATCCAGCCCCGATGCTCTCACCTCACGCAGCGACAGAAACAGGGCAGCAACTTTTCCTCATTGTTGCGATCGTAGCAAGCCTTTACGCAGCCCTCAGCATCCACTTCCTCGACAGCTTCATGCCGACAATACTGAATTACCGATCTACATTCTTATGCAAATGACCACCGATAAAACCTTAAGGGGTCTTATCAATTGGTATCAGAGCAGCAATCCTTGGCATTCTCGCTGTAACTTCGCATCATCTTCATCGCAGCCATCATCTTCGTCAAAAAAAAAAAAAAAGAAAAGAAAGAAGAGAGAAAAAGGGCAGAAGACCTCGGCATCCACCCATAGCCACTGCCCTCTTCACCGCCGCTACTGCCAGTGTGCGATGTGACAGAAGCAGAGCAGCCCAAGTGCCTTCCAACTTCGGCACTCTTCTTCCTCGCTGCCTTCCCTTGGGTCGCAGCCGCAATCAACGTCCACAGCAACCGTCGCAATCGCAATCGACGTCCGCTGCAACCTTCGCAGTCGCACCCCAGCGCTGCCTTCCAACTGCTCCTGCTTTGCATCCTCTACCGCAGAACGCCGCCGCTTTCCCTCCTCGCGGCGACTCCCCATGGTGTCATTGCCATCCAGCCCCGATGCTCTCACCCCACGCAGTGACAGAAACAGGGCAGCAACTTTTCCTCATTGTTGCGATCGCAGCAAGCTTTTACGCAACCCTCAGCATCCACTTCCTCGACAGCTTCACGCCGACAATACTGAATTACCGATCCACAATCTTATACAAACGACCACCGACAAACCAGTGAAAGCCCAGATGAAAGCCTTAGAAACTCGAATTGGTAATCAAATGGAGGCATTAGAATTTCAAATTGGGAATCAAATGGAGGCATTAGAATTTCTAATTGAGAACCAAATGGAGACATTAGAAATTCGAATTGGGAACCAAATTGAAGCATTAGAAACCAAATTTGAGAACCGCCTGCAGGAGACCCTTAATGAGTTCAAAAGAAGCCTGTTGGAGAACTTTCGTAAGTTTCAACAAGATGGACAACTTGTTAAAATTCATCAGACTTCTACAGTGTTCAAATATCAGAGTAGATTCGAACGATGGTCAAATCAAGCCACAGATTGGTCTGAACGACAGCTAGTGAACACCTTTATTGAAGGGCTTAATCCAGATATCAGATGTGAGTAGATTCGAACGATGGTCAAATCAAGCCACAGATTGGTCTGAACGACAGCTAGTGAACACCTTTATTGAAGGGCTTAATCCAGATATCAGATGTGAAGTTAAGGCTCGGCAACCCCGTACTATGATAGCTGCAATTTCATTTGCACGTCTACATGAGGAAAAAATCAACCGAGAAAATTATCGATACAGAAGTGAATACAAACAAATGATCAACGAGCCACCTAGTAAGGAGCACTAATGTAAACAAAAACAACCTCTAGTGATTGAACCAATTAGAGAAGAACCAGAAGCTGACAAAGTTGACTTCGATAATGAAGCTGAAGGAATTTTGGAACATCAACCTATTACAGTCCTGATTGACACCGGTAACACTAACAATTTCATGGACAGTAAGGTTGTTGACCGATTAGCCTATCATATTGAAGACTGTGACAAATACGAAGTAAAGGTCGCTGATGGACGAACTTTGACTTGTGACAGCAAATGTTCAAAGATAAAATTATTTATACACGACCAAAAACTACTGTGGGATTTCTTTTACTACCCTTAGAAGAATTCGAGATCCTAAAGGGAAGACAAAGAAGTAAAGCCACAGCTGCTACTAGCCATTGGATGAAGGGGGTTCTCCGAAGGACTTTAAAGACTACTACACTAAAAGGCCGACCTGTTGCTCACACTATCAAGTGGAGGTCGTACTTACTTGATCAGCGAGTTGTAATGCACCGCAGATACCTTATGCCGAATTTGATGTCGCTCAGCCTTAAGGACAAGGCTGATTTGACGAGGGCAGAACTGTTACGAATCTTTTACTTTCTAGCTTTGGATAATGTTATGGAGTTGTCTAGTAGAGAGTCAGTTACTTATTCGGTTAGGAGTCAGTTACGGAGTTGGTTAATGCTAGAGATTTGTTAATCGGTTAGAAGTCGGTTACGAAGTTGGTTAATAATTGTCCAAGTCCTCAGGGAAACTCTTGGCGGGACTCTATAAATAGGGATGTAACTGTTTCTTTCAAACAATCATGAATGAGAAACGAATGAAGAATTATTTAGTCTTTTGGCTAAACTAAGGAGGTCGATCCCCTCGAAGCGATCAAAGGAGGCCGATCCCCTCGAAGCGATCAAGGAGGCTGATCCCCTCGAAGCGATCATTTATACCCTTTTCCCCCACTTCTTCCACTTCTCCGCTTCTTCCACGATAAAACCCTAAGGGGTCTTATTAGATGGCTGTCATTTCAACAATAGTATGGTCAACTGACATATTAGTCATAACTTCAGTCCTCAGCTATTATATCCAAAAGTTCTGCATGTAATGAACTTAGAAACTAAAATACAATAATTAAGCTCAATAATGTGACGCAACAGAATGCAGAAAGTTACCATATGGGAGTTCTATTTATGGAATTAAAGGTGGGATCAGAAAACTTGTAGTTACCAAACTATGATATGATATATTAATTCTTCTATGGGCTTTCATATTGTCATAATCTGGATCTGTGGTTCATGCATGATAAGTGAGCATTAGAAACTCAATAATATATGAAAAAGAAGATAGGTAGCTTACTAAAAGAACAGGAATATTCGTCTGCTTAGCAAATCTCAGGAAGGCAGATGTGCACTCCTTAACCTGTTTCACAGCAATGAGATGAGAAAAACAGAGTTATGACATAGGATGAAAAAGGAGATGAAAACGATATTTATTTCCTACCACAAAAGTCCTTTTCTTCCATTGGCATCAGTTTTCACTTATATTCTTAGCATATGGATTTAACTTCACACAACTAAAACACCTAAGTTAATTCTTTAATAACATAAAAAAAAGCATCTATGGTAATGCAATTTCTTCTTACATTCCCTTGCCTTTTATCCAGAAAGGCAATACAAGGTTGTTTACAAAATTTCTAAAAACATTATCCAGACTATGTTAAAGAAAATGTAACAGTCATCCAATAGGCTATAGCTATACTATCCAAGGTTCCAGAAGCATGGTTTCCATCGCATCATAGTTACTGACAAACAGAATCTGATCCAATCTCACGGATATAATTTTGACAGTGTCTCAATGTAGCACAGGTGTCAAGATACTTTTACAGTATAACTACATCAGCAAAGAGAATAGTGAACAGTTTAGTTCTCCCTAAGTTGCTTCCAAGAAAAATAGAAAAATAATTGCATCTTCGCAAAACCAGGTAAGTGAATTTATAAAGAAAAGTGTATTCAAGTTGAAAATTTAGGGCAGGTGTAAATTTACTTTTACAGTATAACTACATCAGCAACAAGAATAGTCAAGAGTTATTCTCCCTAAGTTGCTTCTGAGAAAAATAGAAAAATAAATGCATCTTCGCAAAACCAGGTAAGTGAATTTATAAAGAAAAGTGTATTCAAGTTGAAAGTTTCATTTGTTCTATAATCATATGAGTTTTTTCTCCTTCATTCTCCTCTTTGCCTAGACAACAATAAGTTGCAAAGAATAAATTGTTAGATAAAATTAATTGTTTTAAGTCCTCGTCCAGACCATATCAAATTTTACGAAAATTATTCAGTAGGTAAAAAATAACAAGTGTAGTATGTTCCATAGCAAGGAACATCAAACTGTGAAAATTCACCATCTCAACGTTCAACTACTCAGCCTTTTGCACCACAACCTTGTAAGAACACCCAATTGAAAATGTTATACCCAAGAATGAGATTCCTTCCAAAGGCATTGTTGTCAAAGGCAATAGGCACTAAAAGGCACCAAGGTTCCAACACCTTTGAGGCACTAGGCACTCACCCAAACTAAACAAAGGCACTCGTCAGTATAAAAACTATGAAAAACTATAATTAAGGATAAAATTAACTATTAAAATAAAAACTAGACAATACATGAGCTTCATATTATTTCATATTCAAAATATTACCATTAAAACATTGAATTGCAATAATTTAATCATCTATGTAGCATTAACAGTCAAAAATACTAGCAATGACAAATTCAATCTTTTAAACAATTCATAAACTAGTATTAACAAAATTTAACTATGATTAACAATAATTAACATTACTATTAAATTCAGAGGAGGCCAATGCGAGTAGTCGAGGAGAGAAAGAAGCAAAGAAGAGGAGACTATCGAGAGAAGGGAGTTACCGTGGAGAGGCAGAGAATCATAGAAAGAGGTGGAATAGGAGTTATCGTGGAGGACATGGGGAGCGACAACTTTGTTGCTAAGAGACAAAGGCGGGAAGCAGAGAGGAAGGAGCTATTGAAGCTCGATGGGCAAAGAAGGAGAAAGAGGGAGAATGAGAAGGAGAGGGAAGAGAAGGGAGAAGGAAGAATGGATATTGAAGGAGGAAAATGAGAGGGTTGTCAGCAGAGTCAACTTGGACGATGGAGGAGGAGAAAGAGGGAGCACAACAGCGAGAGGGAATGGGAGAAGGGAGGGGGAAAGAAGCATGGAAGAGAAGGGAGGGAACTATAATGGAGGCTCGATAGGGGCAACAAAGGAGGAGGGGACTATCGATGAGGCTTGTCTTGATGCTCTAGTGGAAGAGGAGAAGGATGGAGCGCAACAGGGGAAGGAGAAGCATGAAGGAGAAGGGAGGGGAGGAGGGTTATTAGGGGGGCTTGATTGGGGATGGATAGCAACCAAGGAGGAGAAAGAGGGAGAACCGCAATGGGATGGAAGGAGAACAAGGGTGTGCATTGGCTGGCGTGGCAGCGAGCGAGAGAGAGAGAGAGAGAGCGAGAGAGAGAGAGAGAGAGAGAGAGAGGACAGAGAAATGCACTGCTGGTCAACCACGTTTGCATGCGAAGGGAGAAAGAGGATCGCAATCTAGGGTTGTACGGGTCGAGAGGGTGGGGAGGTTTAGTCAATCAATTAGACTGAACCCAAATTAGGATTTTAGGTTCAGCACAAAGTAATTTAGTTTAAGGGCTCACAAGTGCTCAAGCATGCGCCAGGCCACACCCAGTTGAAGACACTTGCCCGAACCAAATCAAGGTGCCCAAGTGAGGTGAGGTAGCATCCAAGCACTTGTTGATTACACTACCATGAGCCTCAATGCATGCACAGCTTATCTCAGCAAACAAAAGTGTTGTTTTTGAGACTCAAACAATGATCGCCGAGATTGCAAAAGCACAACCATACCATGACCACCAACACTCATACTGAGTATGTGCTTACTAAGTTTCTTCACATTTGAGCATATGGGGAATACCACTGAGAGAAAGCTGGCAATCATTCTGTAGAAAATCAAATTAGGCACTCTAAATGGCAACATACTTTCCATAAGTAGAGACTAAGTGCCCAATGAGCCAACTTTAGTGTAGTTTAAGTATGTTTTGCTTTGCAATACTAATTCAAGTTTCTCTAAAATAGATTATGTGAGATAGAAAACACTTAAGGTTCTACGAGAAAAAACCTGCATGATGTTTCCAGCACTTCCTGTAACTCCTCTCAAATAAACAGTCTGAATAGAATCCACAATAAGAGCTCGTGGGCAAGGTTTTTGGACCTTATCCAAAATGTCCTGCAATTGTACCAAAGACAAAAAAGTTATCAACAATATTAAAGATTATCATATACTTCTACCTACAGATTTCCCGTCAATAAAACAATTTCCATTAGAAAACATTAGTGAAGTTGGTCGGGTCTTTTTTCCTAATACATAATAAATGAATTTAGCTGCGATAAGGGTAAGTGGCGCATAATTTAAAAATCAGCTAAAGCAATCATGTGCATGACCATAATAGCTTGGCACAGCAGAAAAATATGGAGCCAATGTAATGTGATTCAATTGAAAAATAAATGAAAAAAGAACAAGAAATCATCACATCAATCAAAAACAAAATAAAAACAAGCGAAATTTATAAGAATTTAACCAAAACAAACCCATACTTAGTCCATTCTAGAATGTCCTGAAAATGAATAAAATGAACTGTTCATCTAAAACAAATTCAAAAAATATCCTACTTTTGGTGAAATTTAGTTACATTTTCAAGCACTAAGTACCATCTTTTTTCCTTGCTAGATAATCTAAAAAGACAGATTCTTTTGATCTGATGGGACATGGTTCTATCAGCATAATTTCCAATTAGAATAGAAGAAAAGCCCTCCGAAGAGAGAGAAAGAGACAAGAGGGGAGAATGTTCTACTGATCTACTTTATCATTATTACATAAAAGCAAAATAACAATCCCAGACATGAGTATTAGCCCATACAAGCTTTCATATATATATATATATATATATATATATATATATATATATATATATATATATATATATATATATATATATATATATATATATATATACATACATACATACATATATGTATGTATACATATGTATGTATATATATGTATATATATATATATATATATATATATATATATATATATGTATGTATGTATATATGTATATATGTATATATATGTATGTATGTATATATGTATATATGTATGTATATATATATATATATATATATATATATATATATATATATATATATACATATATATATATATATGTATATATATATATATGTATATGTATATATATATATATATATATATGTATGTATATATGTATATATATATATATATATACATATATATGTATATATATGTGTGCGTATATATATATGTGAAAGAAAAAGCTGATCCCGTCACCCCACAAATCCTTCTAAAAGACAAACTTATAACTCACAGAAAATGAATCTCAAATGATAAATAACTTGCTCAACTGATTATAGATTTATAATGAGATTCTCAGACACCAATATACACAAAAAAGGTTGGCTAAGCACAACTACAGAAAATAACAGAAGAATATAACTAAAATTCACTAAATAAACTAAGAAACATAATATACTATTATATAAAGGAAATTAATTAGAAATAAATCTAAATTTAGTCCATTGTCATTAAAATCAAAGCTTAATAGATGCCATCTGAGTTGTTCTCTTGTTCAGTCCTTGCTTTACTATATCCAAGATGCCACAAGTACTGATTCATGTTCAACCCTCTTAACTTCAGACACCTCAAAATCCACCTTGTGTACGTTAGCCAGAGGTCTGAGATTGTGCAATGGAATGACAATCCTTCATCTTCTTTCGAAAGAGGCTTAAATAGGGTTGATAAGCTTCTGATCTAGTGCAGTGGTATCAGTTTTCTGTTAATGAACAATGGAATTACCTTGTTTTGAATAGCAAGGGTCAGTGGACAATCATCATGATAAATTTAACATTGAAAGAGGTGAGAGATCAGCATACTGAATAGTCACCACCAAAAAGGACACAAAATTACTTGGAAAATAGCAGCATGAGAAATAGTAAAAAAAATGTCTGTAGATACTGTCATTTTAAGAGTGATGCCTGAAAATAGCAGCATGAGACTTCCTTCAGAATGACAGCAAACCCATATAAATTATATGTATAGAAAACAGATAAAGCTCATTCCTCAGCCACAACGGAGATGAAAAAAAAGAGTGTCAGGTTAATACATTAAGATCCAGATCACATAGAAATCCTTCTAAAGCAATGCAAAGTTTGTAATGAAAGATCACTTTCTGATACCAGATAATAGGAACAAGACTTGGCTAACAAGGCATTCTCTAATTGAATGTGGAAAAAAATTACTGAGAGAAAATAGAAACTAAACTACCTGAATAAAATAAAATAATGATCTTAACTATGGCCTTTAGCTATTATAGCATATCATATACAGGAGTCAAGATTAAAAACTAATTTCAACACCATCAAAAATTGAATAAATTAATTTTACAAGATAATTCTAGAAGATCTAAAATACAAATCATTAAATCCTATTTATGTTAAAAAAAGGCTTAACCTATAATAAGTTATACATATAGGCTTTTTTCCAAGGGGATAAGAAACTCGCAACATTACCTTGAACTCAGCCATATGCCTAATATATGACTAACAGATCAGTCATAAAGTACGGATCTGGACAGATTAATGATGTGTAACCCACTCCAGCAATAAAATCAAGATACTTTTGCGTCAGTTAATGTAAATTGTGCCACTGTAAATTTCATGTAATCGATACTAAGTTCCATGGTTGAACTGAATACAACTACTTAACTATATTTTGGAGAATGTTAGCCTGAACACATCTAAAAAACTTCTCATACACAAATGCTCATCAATTAATATGTTTAACCAGACAAAATTAAATCATGTATAAAAATTTCAGGGTAAAGGTAGCCACTCATCAGGGGCATAAAAGGATGACATCTATGCCAATTCGTAAGCACTTAATATCATGCAAATGCATGCCTATCACAAACACTAGAAAAGCTTACAATCATTGTATTTAATATTCCATGATTTATATAGGTGACAAACTACTGCTTGGTTGTGTTGGGTTTACATGAGAGAATCTTTTCTTATGCGTGGCATGGTGAAGTCAACACAGATTGGTGTAACATGTTTCAGCTATTCGATATGTGTAAGCTAATTAGTTCTATATTTGTTTTTTAAACCAAGTTGCTTAATTAGCAAAATAAATACACTAGGCATGGTACATATCAAGGATTGAAATTTCGTACTATACTGGTGTATCGAGTTTTGCTCGGTATAATATGGTATGGGAGTATCGAGCAATATGTCAAAGCGTACCGAGCAGTACATTTAAATATATATATATATATATATATATATAATATATAAATATATTTTTATAAAAATAATATTAAAAATATCTAAAAAGGAGGCGTACGTTGCCTCGACAACGTCCCCCTCCTCGTCGCCTCAGACGAGGAGAAGAAAAAAGTCTCCTTCATCTCCTCATTTGCAATGTTCGGCGAAGATGTTGAAGGCTGCAAACGTCTCCAACCTTCAACGAAGAAAGCGACGAAGAAGAAGCCACAAAATCGTAGACAAGGCAATGAAGGAGACAGCCTCTTCCGTTGCTATAGCCGCTGCCTGACTGTTACCTCCTAGATCGAGATCGTCGAGGGAGGATGACATCAGATCGGGACACGTCGAGGTTCTCTCGAATCTCCCTCTTATTCGAACACTCCCTTTCTTCTTCCTTCTCCCTCGACGTTTCTTCTTCACTCACTGCAGCCAGGCTAATACCACCCGTAACGAGCGGTCATGATCGAAATCGACCATTACCAACTTGTTTCGAGCAATTCCAATCGAAATTTTAACCGTTGTCGCCCGATACAACTCGTATCGAACAATTTTAACCGTTGCCACTCGATACAACCCCTTATCGTCCGATACAAGGCTATATCAAGCGTTCCTCCTGGTAGCGAGCAATCCACGTACCAATCTGCTGGTGGGCCAGATCTTTGCATGGTACATATACTGGGCGGTATCATTCGAAATTTTAGAACCTTAGGATATATTTGTTTCTTTTGCTATGTTAGCAATAAAAAGTTGAGAAGTAACAAGCATCACACCTACATGTTCATGGTGTAGGAAACTTGCTCTTTCAGTCATCTCTGAGTTCTGTATTTCAACATTAATATATTCCACTTCCAGTCAATTGCATCCTAACAAAATTAGCTCAACTTCTACTGCAGCTATCTGCACCATCTGATGTAACCACACTACTATAGTACTTAGAGAATGAAGTAGCTGGAAAATGAAGATCTAAAAGCAAGCACCTCAACATCTGTACTTGAGTACAAGAAAAGATCCTTCGTGGTGATACCCATGCGGTCTGCCCTGTTCCCTATTTGTTCAATGCTCTGCGCAGCCAGAAAGATGAGTTATATACATACAACAGCAATCAAGTTGACAAGTAAACATAATTCCACAATCAGGTTAAAAAGATAGGTCGGCATGCAATATGAGGCATGATAAAAGATGAATATAATAATCAGAAACCATGACTAGGACCAAAGTGAAAGAAATCAACAGACAGAAGACCACTACTTCAACCATATCATAAAATTAAGATATAGCAGTATTATCAAGAAGTGTATCTATTTTCCGAATATTTACCACATTGACACCCTTTTTTTTTTAAATCTCATCATGAGTGAATAGCTACTATTTCCATAAAGTAAGCTAAAGGGCACCATAAGATGGATGATGGTGAACAATCAACAACCAATCACATTTTAGTTAGCCCCTCATGTGGATAAATATGTGCCAAGATGTGCTACACTTTTCAGAATTGAATTGAGGTTTCCTCAAATTAGTCTTAACAAAAAACCCAGAAGAACATTTTGCCACCCATAGCTAATGCTAGATAATGACAGCATCAAAGGTTTACGAGGAGGAGATTATGATATCATATTAATTCAACACAGAAAAAAAATGAACAGAGTGTATACGATTTTAACAGTCTACTGCTAGCTAATAGCACAGTTCTATGGTCTCTAGGGCCACATTATAATGGCTTTTCCATATGACTTGGATCATTAGGCTACTTGAATCATTAGATAAGTCACAAAAATAAGACTCAAAGAAGGGTTTCAATGATCGCAATGCTAATATTGTCAAACACTATAGATAAATTGAAACACAAACACTCCATGCAACAAGAATATGTATGAAGTCAGAGAACTAAACAAATGCAACTATTACCTACCTCCTCACCAGAGACATAAACAACCGGAGCAGGCCCCTTAAAATTGAATCCTTGAGCTAGAATAGCTGATATCTTCATAATCACAAACAAATTTTCATATTAAACCTAAATAGAACAGGATTAAAAAAGAAACACTTTCAAAAATATATGCACATTAGCATGTTTGTTAAAAGATAAAATAGCTAGCAAGTTCAGTTTCAACCAAGGGAAGAAGTTGAAACCTGCAATAGTAGTGTACTTTTGCCAACACCAGGATCACCACCAATTAAAAGTAAAGATCCTACACAATTAGAAGTATGACAAACTACTCATCTTAAAAAATAATGGATATAGATCTATGCACTCCATGTTATATTGAAGCTAATAGATCTAAATATAAAGTAATTTAACAACAAAAAAATCCATATTTCATAGCTAAAACATCAATATAATCAGAGAATTATGTAGCAATTTTTGAAATTGTTAATAGTGATACTTTCTGACAGCAAGCTTAATCCTACTGTGAAGGCAGAGCCCGTAAGGGCTTATGCACCTCAGAACAGAGAGATTCAGTATTCCTACAGTCTTAATTCTTTCATGAAGATATAAACAGCAGGTTAAAGTAGGAACATCATATAAATGTGAAAAGAGTGACAGCTGATGCAAATATTGTGATTCTATTTATATATACTAACACCTAACAGCATAAAAATGATACTGGGATGGCCTAAAAATAGACCCCCCACATTTGATGGGAGCCCTTTAAGGTCTATAAATATTACTCATGTTAAAGTTCCATCTTATGCTGCAATGCAATTACTTAAAAAGAATGCAATTTCCCGCAATGCTGCCTACTTAACTTCTGGTTGTCCAACTGTACCCCCCATATGCCAACCTCCTTTACTAACAACAATTCAGAAACCAATTCGTCCTACATGTGTCATGCTCATGACTTGCTCCTTATCTTTCTATTATTTATTCTTACTAATTACCACAGTTTCGTTGGACATCCTCAAATAAGAAGCTCATGTTCTACTCATGACTAAGCATATTGCAATGCAGCATCTCTGGTCCACGTACAACTGCATGAAAGACAGTAGATCATTAAATTATCAACACCATTACTATAACTGATCACGAATAAAAAAATACTGTTTATATATTTCTAATTAATTTTGCACATGCACCTCAACATTCTAACACATTTTTTTTGTACACGTTGCTCCATACCTTTCTGACGCTCAAATTCATGAAGCTATCTTATAAAGAGGCATCTTATAAAGGGTACTCAAGATCATACAGATCTCCTGATACTCCATTTCAATAACAATATATTTATCAATCTCTCAAGCATGTTAAATGACACCTAATTTTTTTCTTGTTCGAACTTGTTGTCCATCCATCCTCACTACTCTTAATTACTAAAATTACATTTTAATTTCTAAGGTTTGTCTCTATAGAATTAATCCCACTTGACTCTCATTGACCACAACAATATCAAAAGTATATAGCATAAACTATAATTATTTAACTTGTATATCATTAGTAAGTTCATCCATTAGTAATATCAAAAGGTAATAACTTAAAGCTAATCCCCTGATGTGATCATATATCAAAAGGAAACTCATTAAATACACTCACTACAATTCAAATTATAGTACCTACACTGTTAAACATATCATTTGTGACATCAATTATATACTTTTCTTTTCTAGAATCCATCATAATGAATCTTTAGAAACTCTATCATAAGCATTTTTAGACATAAAAACATATACAAATTTTTCTACTCTACTTTTTCAAAAAATGTTTTAAAAAACAAATAGCTTCAATAGTTGATTTTTCAGGCTAAATACTTCACATCTATTCTACTTCAAGCATCCTTTCCAAAAGTTTCATTGTGCCTCAAAATCTTAAGTCCTTTATAATCATAACAATTTTGGGTATCTCCCTTATTCTGAAAAAAGGGGTATTAAAAAATTCTTCCTCCATTCTAGTGTAAAATGGTTTCCCTTATATAACACTCTAACATCAGAGACAATAAACTCAGGAGTCAATACAATATTGTGATATGATTTAGTAACCCATTTGACAACTATTTTAGATAACTGCAAAAGACAAATAGTGCAAAAGAATGCATGACAATGATCATTTGAACAATAGTAGTTTAAAGTTCACATACCTGGTACAATACCACCACCAAGCACCCTAGAGACCTCCATTCCAAAATGTCCAGCCCTAGAAAGTATATGCATAAGCAGCTGCTCATATCAACATCCTATTTTTTTCAATCTGATAAACTACCAAACAAGATAATATGATTTCAAAGAGGACCATCATTCTACATTACCTTCCTCTAAGATTTAAGAGGCAGTCAGAAAATTCATGTAAAGCATAGAAGCAAACAAAACCGCATTGAAGAACTATATGAACTGGAAAGAATATCCATTACTTTATAGATAAACAGCTAGACCATACTGTCACATGGAGGTGAAACATATCAAATTGACAACATGCAGAAATTATGGCAGATATATGGAAAGTAAAAAAAGAAACACAAACATTTGAGAAATTGCTCATTAGAGATGAATAAACATTCTGATTCCCATTTTCTTCTTTCCGTAACATTTAGAGTTCTCTGATATAAGAAACTGTACTTCAAAGTTAGATTCTCAAGAAAAAAATGCTGCTTTGTATGCTAACTTTGACTGTAAACAATGGTACTTGTCCTAGTAGGTTTGTCAATAAGATTTGTTTAATGCCCAAAATTGGTCTCAAGCATGCAATTTGTTGTACGACTAACAATGGCTGACAGATTTATCTGCAGCTAACGTGACAAAATTGAGAGAGCTTGTATCCACACTTACCTTGCCTCTAACCAAAACGCTTCAAATACATATGCATTAAATAAATTGGTTCACAAGGATGACAAATTAGTTTTAAATCTAGGATTTCAGAGAGAGAGCATATGTTCAAGCACAAGGACTGCATTTGGAAGTAGAGGTTTCATACATCAGGAAAGAAAAGGAAAGCCTGAGGAGCAAGCCCAAATTCTGTATGTCATTAGAATCAGTACAGCTATCTTTACTATTGCTCTTATCCTTAACCTTCTAGAAATTCTGAAAAAGTAACAATTGTCATACTACTAGCAACCTACTGGAAAAATTCAGATTGGCTGTTCATCCAAGCTAAATAAGATGCCTTAACACCATATCAGATAAACCAATTCCAGATGATTCCATTTTGAATCAGCAAATAAACCCATTTCATTTAAATACTTTTTCCTTATCATGTCAATCAATTGAACCCCCAACCAAGACCTTATGCATACTCTTTCTTTGTGTTTTTCTGTCTTTAGATCTTCCAAAGTTGCATTCATTTAAACCTACCTAACAATATGTTGCTTCTACAGAAACAGAAAGGAACACTTAAAGTTTAAAATGAGTACCATACTAAAGAAATAACTCAACAAAATGAACCAAAAAATTGATAAGAAGAGAGATTCACAATGGGATTCTCCATTCTGACTGTTTTCGCCCCATGTTCACATCTGCCAAGCTCAGAGGGACCATTGTTTCTGACTCCTGAGAAAGCCATGACTTTGACCTGACTGCAGCCTCAGACACCTCAGCTCCCCTCGCCCTGCTGACCGGAGCCTCAGAAAAACTCTTAATAGAAGCCGCGGTCTGGCAAGTCGGACAACTTCCCCACCACTGTCCGAAGGTATCTCCACAATTCTCACAGACATAAGAAATCTTCACCTTTCGCATCTTACTCTTCGCAATATAGGGGGTTCCTAAAGAAACTTCATTTTTCTGGAAACCCTTGCCTTGGCACTCCCCCAATCTTTGTGGTCTCCCACTAATTTTTTTCTGGTCCGAACTCTCAATCCAGGTGCTCTCCTCTGCCTGTCTGCATCCAGCAGCATCCCTCTCTTCTACCATTGGAATTGTCATGATCTTTCCCTCCAAGGGATCAAAGAACGTTGTAACCTTGTGCTTTTCCTCTCCATCGCCCAAATCCCCTCCGGAATCGCTTCCTCTCCAGCTTGTCCTCTTTTCTTGCCACCCAATTGGCTCCTCTTCTCCTCTGGATTCAAGCTGATCCGTGAAGGGCCTGTAGGACGCCCAAGGAGCGGCGGACGCACTGGCGCTGCTGGTTTCAGACCAACCGGCAGACCCTTTCTCCGATCCTCGATCTCCAGGACCGAAGGAGCTCGAATGGTATGATAGCTTCGATCTTTGGGCAACACTCGAAGAGAGGGAATGCGAACCAAACAAGAACTCGCTTCTTGAGAGTAGGAGCATCTTCTTCTGGTGGAGAAGATTGCGGAAGGATTGCATCTTCATGACTTGGACAGGGTAGTGATGGGGTCTGAGCATCAACCAGGACGATGGGAGGAAGCAAGATTGTGGGTAGGATTACCGAAAGATCAAGACTTGAAGGCCCGAGCACGGTCACGGTGGGGTTTGATGGGAAAGCGTGGGCAAGTGTGGCCTTCAGGGTTTGAGCATCGCATCAAGAAGAATCGGAGAAGAGTTCGTTTCCAGCGAGGAGCATGATTTGGTGGAGAAGATTGCGGAAAGATTGCGTCTCGAGAACCTGAACAGAGCGTCAAAACAAGATGTTGGGACAGCAGGGAGAGAGTGTGGGGTTTAGGGTTTGGGCACCAGATCAAGAACCCTCGAAGAATCTTCTTTTGATGAGGACGATTGCATCTCGGGGACTCGACTTGCACAGGATGGCGCTGGGATCGGAGCGTGAAATCGAGAATACGTTTAGGGTTTAGGGTTTAGGGTTTATGCGTTACGAGCACAAGAAGGCCGCCCATTATGAAGAGGGGAGCTTGGCAAATGGGGAATTGGGGGTTGGAGACCGGCTTTTTCGACCGTTGGACTACCCTTTTGGGAACGCTGCCGCACCTGATTAGCTGCTAAGCCGGCCATTAAAAAGGTATAAATACCAATAAAGACGGTAGGGATTTATTGAATTGAAGATACTATTCTCATAATTCTAATGCAGTATATATAATAACTCTTTTACATTTGATATCCATTCAAAAAACGTAGATTAGTCACTGTTGAACTATGCTTGATAATAAGAATGATGATAATTTAAAATTAATTTACATGTATAAAGAACCTAAAATGCTTTTGGTATTTTTACCATCCTCTCATCAATCAATCAGAGTTTTAACATCTCCACTACAGGTCAAATAAAGGTCATATCAAGGATAAGAATAATATTTTGAGCTGGAAATTTTCCTGATGATTGATTGAACTCACTCTTTTTCTTGATGATTTGAATGGGTGTTTATTTCTTTGTAGCTGATACTGAACATTCATCCAGACAAAATTTAGAAGCAAGGATTATAAAATGGAGGTTCCATTTTGTTCCCTAAACAATCAAGATATAAAATATGATTTTGTAGTTGTTAACAGTTGATATTATAGCTGCTATATATCTTGCTGTTATAAATGAGCAAATTTTGTGAAGGCTGTCGAGAGTCAAATGTTGCTACGAATCAACACCAAGGAAACATGGATTCTTTAAGAAAACTGTTCGTTCTTGATTTGTTCTGATACTTGAGATCTAAACCAGCACCATAGAAACATCACAACAAAGGTTTCATGCATTGCCTAATTATATACAAGAACATCCTGACATATATGGAAGTATAAGATCTCACATCAATACAGCAGTTTCAATAAGCTTCTAAGAAGAGGTTCACCAGATGCAGCATTTGAAAACCTGCTGCAACAAGCTTTCCATAAAAAGCCTCGTGAGATTCTTACCAGGTACATCTACAGAGATGTGTTGCCACAGCATGAAGATATAGGTGAAACTGTAGCAGCAGCAGCACCGTGCCAGTTGCATGTGTTGTTTTGCTATACTCGTTGAAGCTGGATTGATTTCTCAAGACGAGGAGCTTGAAGACTCGAACAGCGAGATCCTACGTCTTTTGTTGGAGAATGAGGGTCTTGGCAGAAAGTCCGCTTGCGAATTGACTCTATCAAGGATGGACTTGAGGGCCTGGTGAATGGAGGTCATGCAAAGTTGTCTCTCGGCATTGTTATAATTTCTGTCAGATGTCATCACAAGTACATTTTTTATTCGACCACCCAAAGTCGAAATCTCAGCCCTAACAGTCTTCAGCTGTAGACTCTGGAGCATTAGTCTCAGATCTGCAATAAGCTCTGGTCGATCCTCACAACATAGTGATGCCTTGACTAGAAAGTTGCCGTCCTTCATTACATCTTCAACTTCGACCCTTACTTCATCGATATCTGAGGGAATGGAGCAACATTCGCTGATTTCAACGGCATTCGTCTTGAGTTCCTTCAGGTGATTGATCACTTCAGCAAGCAGTGCAGCTTTGTCCAACTGCAGTAAGTAGCCAGTTCATTCGTATAAATAATCTGCTTATTTGTACATACATCAATGTCATTTCATTCCCATCTGACCAAAGGTTTATATGCAACTAAAATATTGGAAAACAATAAAAGTAAACTGGGGACTTCTTAACTATTATTTCTGCTAAATCAAATCTAAATAATATATTCTGCAAAATGGACATGGTAATGAATAAGCAAGCAAGGAAAACATCACTTCAAACATGTAAAAGTTTCATAAAGAGTTATCGGACAAGTCTTTTCACCAGATAAATCAAGTAAAGATGTCTGACTACAGAAGATTTTTGGCTGATAGGACTCATGAAATAGTCAAAAGTTTCCAAAAGATAGTCATTAGTATCAACAAGTATAACAAGCATGTCATACCTCACTAATATGGGCTAGGGTAATTTCCTGTGTCATCATAATACCTAGTAAAAAATAATTATGAATCTATGCAAGCTTCTAGAATAAGTTCCCTACCTCACGACTTTGACCTAGGTTTTCCAGAATAAGTTCCCTACCTCATTTTCTCTTCCCAAATCCAAGCATGCTTCACCTTCAATGTCCCATAACAAATTTACTGAGATCTAGTCAATCCTTGATTTGTCAAAATCCATTTGTTGACATTCTCATCAACCAAACATCTCATTGGCACCAGATGATAGATTCAATAAAGAATCACTTACCATATCAACTATACTAATTATACAAAGAGAAGCAACTCTACATACCTTCCGCCATTTTGACAAGAGGATAGATTAGATTTTATGTCAGTTCAAGAGAATTAACTTAAGATCACCATTGCCACATCTAATTACAGCAACTAATTAGAAATGTTTGTTGTCATGTATACACATGATACTTTTACTACGAAAATCCAAATATAAGTGATTATCTGATAATTTATATAAAAGGGTTCCATAAGGATAACAAGGAGATAACCAAATCAGTTGACTACAATAAATTGACCTGAGAAAATATATGATCAATCAAGGCATCATCTATATGACTGATCCCTTCTGCAGGTGCACCTCTTCCTGTAGGTTTCATGAGTTTAAGCTTTGAATAATGAACCACAGAAAAGATAATAGTGATTCCACAACTTTTATTCCTCCAAAAAACTCTCTTCTAACACCATATATGAACCTCCCCTTCAAAATATATCTCAAAGTACCCTTACTGGACACGGTCTGGAGGAAAAGTTGATGGGTAGTTATAACCACCCACTTTAGCTGCCTTTAATCTCTGAAACTGTTCTTCAAAATAGTACTTTTAAACTCAAGCCCACTACCACTGATAGTGTTTCACTTGCACACAAAACACTTATATGACTCCGGTTTTGCCGATGAGGAGGAGGTTGCTTTCAGACGCACTTTTAAGTTTTAAAGTGGAAGCCAATTCCAGAAACATTTTCAACAAATAGGAAAAAACCATGTCACACTTTTTTTATATCTTAAAAATGGGCAAAAACAAAATAACTATTATATCCCTTTGTTACATCTTGAATGACCATTATGTAGGGTATATCATATTATCATGTACCCTAGACTTGTGTTGACTTTTGCTAGAGTATATCATGTACATAATTATCATTTGGAGATTAAATATTGAATTCCATGTCAAACAGCTTATCCTTTTTCACTGAATTTGAGAAATGGCAACTATTTTCACTGTTAAAACATTCAGCATATTCGTCATGGAAGTTCACATGAAGAGAGAGAGGATTGACAAGATACTGTTATAACAAACCATGCAAGTTTTGTTGGATGATATCTTTGTACGACATATCCACTTTCTTTGTAGCTGACACATTTTCAGGAGGGTAGCAACATAAGATCATTCATATAGTTTGATCTCAGTATTACTTGGTGCCTAAAGCATAAGATAATATAAAGAAAAGGGCAATTTGGAGTTAATGTTCTGAGATACTTCAGAAATAAAATAGCTAAATATGATGACTTTGGCTAAAATAGAAAAAAAGATAATTCACTTCGAGAATCACAATTGATTATATTAAGTATAGATCTTCTACAAAATTACAGCCAGTAGTATCTTGATCAAACTTAGCCAAATAAAAATCAACAAATAAGATCCCAACCATCTTCCTCGTTATTACAAAAGAAGAGCAGGTGCCAGTAAGCAAGGAAAAAAAAATCTTTGACAAAATATAGACTAGAAAAAATAAACATTTGAAATATGAGACCAAATACACCAAAAGATGCAACGACACTAAGCAACTATGAAACTGTGACCTTAATAAGCTCATGGACCTTTCAATCCACTATGCTTCACAGAGTTTTCTCAAGTTGTGCTGCAATGAAGATTACCTTTTAAGTCAACCTTACAAGAAATGATGAAACGCTGGAACTAGTACCCAGTGGCTAAATGGAACATCTCCAGAGAAACTATCTAAACAAAAAAATTTTGAATGATGTTAACAAAATATCAGTGTTTGAACTTTGATTTTTTTTTTCATACTAGTATTCAACTCAAATAGTTAAATTGTATGAACTGAGTACATGAAAGGAATCCTAGAGCACTACCAACTAACCAAAGGAAGCAAAAAAAAGAAGGATAAGAACAAATCAACCTCCTATAGGAACAACAAATGAAGCTGCAAAAAGGAAAGAAAGTGAAGACATAACAGGGGAGAGCAACCACCAACCTTCTCGGTGGATGGGACCATGCTCCTGAGCGTGGCCAGATGCCTATTAATTCTCTCCCTCCGGCGCCTTTCCGCCTCGCAATGGCTTTTCAGCGCCATCACTCCCTTCGCATCCGAGACCCCAACTCCCCCTTTCATCGTCCCTGACCTCGACACCTTCACAAGCTCCCTACCATCGCTACCCAACACCAACGAAGATGACGATGCTAAAGGAGGCCCGAATCCCGACCCAAAACCACCAGAGAACCCTTCAAAATCCCTCACGTCCCTAACAGGAACAGAACCCATCTACTGAAACAACGTTAGAGAGACGGCCAAATTGAAAGACCAACAAGAGCTTGAAGAAGCAAAACACGCAAAGATCCAAACTTTCGTTTCGTAACTCACGAGCCCGGAGGGCGGTTTGGGGGGCAGAACCAAAACCGGAATCTCGGGCAACGGAGACTCCTCGCTTCACCCTCTACTTGCGCACCAAAAATGGATTCTTTTGTCGCTATTCGTCTTGTAATCCGATCAATTGCTTCCATTACGAGAACCACCGAGAGCTTTGGAGACAAAGACTATTGGAAGAAGGATTTCCGCTTCGATCTTTTATCGAAATCGATCATTTCTGGTTTCTTTCTTGCAGATTCGAATTTCTGGGGCTCGGAATCGAGGAAAGATGAGACCTTTACGTTCCACAAGGGAAGAATCTCTGGGAATCAAAACCAACTACTTCGAGAACATTATCTTGGAGGAAGGAAGACAAGAAGGAAAAAAAGGAAGGATTTTGGAGTGGAGGCAGAGTGAAACGAAGAAGAACAAACTGGGGTTATATATCCACTGACAGGATTAACAATATGCTACATAAAGATGACGCAAAATGTGACACTTGCCGTGGTTTAATGGTGAAATGGAAAGAACAGGTCTTTGGAGAGGAGGCAGAGTGGAAGGAATCACAAAGTGGGACAATGTATCCACTGACAGGACTAATAAACTACTTCGAAAGATGAAGCAAAATGTGACATAGGACTTTGGACAACACAGTGTTGATTGTGATTCGATGACATGTCAATTAGTTCCTAAATTATTGGTGACTTGGTGGGTTTGGCTTGTAGGTTTTGTCCTAATCTCTCTGGTGGCTCAAGCAATTGATGAACAGAGAAACAGAGGACAACAGGCAAAATAGTAGCAACTACAAACAGTACCATTTCCAGTTTTTTCTCGAGAACAATGTTGCACTCAAGTAGTTCTTTCCATGCTTCTAATATATATTTAGATGGAAATCACTAGGGAGTAAAACGAAAAAAATCCGTGAAGAGGATGCGATAGAGGTTAAGATACATGTTTGTGAGATCTCACACAGACATAAATTCAACGAGGATATAAATGCTGCAATTAAAGAAGAAAAAGAAAACAACAAATAAAGTGACTCGAAGCTACCGAATTTTCTGATTTGCATAAACAAGCAGTTGAATTGCATAAATCATATACTGTGGGAAAATCATTCTGAGAATGATGAATTTTTTTCAGTAGAATTCTACAATATGATCAACAGATCAACTCGAGATGAAGGCTCTGATATAATCTCCTAGCATTTCATTGTTAGTCCCCACATCTTAGATTGCTTCACTCATTCAACAACTGGAATCCCACAGGCTATCATTGTCAACGAGTACTAAAGTTGTTGATCTGTCTACCTTCTCTGTTCCTCATGTTTATGGCGGAGCTAATCGTGGCCACATCTAACACACTCCAAGTATCAAGGGGATGCAACTCTGTTGGTGGAGCTCTCGCACTACCGTATCTGAGTGAACAAGGCTGAGCCATCTATGCCCTACCCTTTGATGTAGAACCTTTTGGAATATGTTCTACTTCTCCATGGATTTAACATTCTTTCTGTGAGAAAGAGTCACTTTACAGTAGCCCGTTGACCTCTGTAAGAAAACACCAAACACATCACTATGCATGATAAAATAATTGCTCCACTTTTGATGTCATAGAGAATAGACTTTTGTTTGGTATTGGTAATTTTATTCCAACATCCACCAACTTCCAAGAGGAAAAGTAAAATGGAACTTCACTTGATGATAGATTGGTTTGAAATGTTTTTGAACATGACAGTGATTTATGACATACCCACAAACTTCTCAGGTTGAGATTTGTCACACATACCACATCATTTCATTAGCATAAAAAGCAATGAATGCATCCAATTCATGGAATCATGATGCTACGGAAAAAACAAAGGTGTACCCCACCAGATTTACAAGCATGCTGTCATGGATGAGGTGATAAAACTGCAGATATATCTATTTGCTTGGAAACAAGTAGATTAGATGGCCAAAAGCAGGGGCGATGTTCTCTTTATTTGAAGTTACAGAGGAAAAATTGAGAAAGAAACAGCAAGTTTTCACCTTTACTTGCGGAGACATAAATCAAGCAAGATCAATTTCCATGGCATCTAAGCTTATCAATTTGTAATGAAATTTCTTATTGACCAAAGCTTTCCTCCATTAATCTGTGGAATAATCTTAATTGTGTACTTTTTACTCCATTAATCTGCAAATGTTGTTATGCTTTTGTGTTCTTGTTGGATTGGCATCATTTCTGTTTCTTATTTTTTGGTTGAAAAGAACACAGAATTTATTTTGTTTTTCATTCTGCAAAAGTAAAGATTATTTCTCTGGGAAGCCCATCACTGTCAAGAGAGGTTTTGGTTGCTGGCAATGCAGTGTTTAGATACATGCCTAAAGCAATTGTTGGTGTTTCCTTCCTAAAACAAAAGACATCAAAATGTTATAGGACAGTCTGCAGAAACTTCAAATAAACATCACAACGTCTGTATGTCCTAATAAAACTTCTTGTTGTTTACTTTCTAGCCTATTAAGTCTGCATATGCTCCTTCACGCCAAAGCAGTCTCCCTCATCCTATCCTCCATGACAAATGTCAATCAGCTTCCTCTGTTCTGTTGACTTGAATAACAATTTGTTTTCCCATTTGTTAAGTAGAGTTGACATTTACTTTATCATAGATCTTAGAGGCATAACATCACTGACATAATCTCGCTACTAAAAAGATTAACCAGAAGGAAACAAACCTCAATCTAAAACTTGTTTCCACAAACCAGAACCTCTTTGAATGAAACAAATGAACATACCTGTGATTCAGAGAATCAATGCCCTCCAGGCAATCGCTTTCATATGTTCATGGCGGCCTTGTCTTTTGCTAGCTCTCAAGTCTGACATGCATGTCTTTAAGATATAAATTACTGAAAGAAATAAATTTTAATGTATTTGACCAATGCTTGAACCTTTCTGTGCTCGATCTACCACTTCTTTGCATACATCAACAAATTTGTGATAGTCTCAAATTGAACTGAGTGACATTATGTTGGCTGGTTCTCATCACAGACGTTGCGACTAATAATTGTTTTTTCATCTATATGATGATCTCCATAAGGAAAATATAGAAAAGACAAGCAATTTAAAGCAAGAAACTCAATCAAATGTTATCAAACATCTGCAGTCTAGCAAGTTATTTATATGTATCTATATGCAAAAAGTGAAATGTTGTGTTTTGGGTGCTGCTATTGCGTTGTCAATTCTTTAGCATCTTCCTTCGATGCAAGCTCGAGTGCATCTTTCTACACTTCCTACGCCACCGAGTGTATTGGTATCGAATGCTGCCTATTAGAACCTAAATATCAACGATCCGGATTACAATCAGAAAAATACAATGCCGGAACAGATAAAATGTGCAGCAAAATTCTGTCAGGATATCATTTTTCAAAGTGTAGATAGCCACTATAGTTGATTAATCATTTCACGATCTTAATTACTACAATGTGGATGAGGGATTATGACAGGAAGAGCGAATATTTGGTTAAGAACTTCGATTGAACCTAATAATATCGAAGAAACAGGGTTTTCTTTCGTGAAAGAAACTTACATTTAAACCCTTGAGCAGTACCCAAGAAAGTAATGCGGAAGCCCATCAACGCAGATCGCCACATAAAACCCGCCATGCTCCTTCACCGTGCTCCCCGGCGATTCAGAATCCCAAACAAGATCATCCGAACCAAGCATTCCTCCCTACAAGACAATTCGCATCTACATCACACAAAAATAGGTTCTTGGATGAGGCAACCTCGATAGCGAGATCAAGCACCCAACGGAAGGGTGATAAGATCAAAGGTCGAGCAGAATCCACGGTTCCAGAGCAGGAGCCGGCAGGGACGTCACCACCGTGGGCTCGGTGTCACTGGCAATGGGGGACGAGCTCCTGATCGGATCGGAAGTGGCAACGCTATAGCCTGTGGGAAGAGATTTGGACGGGGCTGAAAGTGAAAATGAATTCTTACCTTTTTCACGATGAGAGGCGCCATTAACGACGACGATCTCGACAGCAATTGGAGGGAGGCTAACAGTTGTCATTGTAAGTAAACGGACTCTTATATCCAATGGTATCACGGTATCACATCCAAGAGCCGTCGCTACTACGGCTGTCCTACACCACGCGGTGATGCCACGTGTTAGAAGAAGATCGTGTCCTATTTATTGGTGCGCCCGCGGGGCAAAGATCATCGTGTGCAGTTGCAAGAAATCCGTGACGGAGGCTCCTCCATCTATTTACCCCACCAGCAAATTAGTCTTCGATCCCCCGAAGGCAGGGCTTCTTTTTTCCGTTCTAGATGTTTTTGAGGTTCCAATTTGTGTTTCTTCCGTCAATTTTTTTCGTTCGAAGAATCAATTTTAGGGGATATCCTTTTATGATTGTTTTCTTCCTTTTCTTTTTTTAATGTCTGATATGATAATATTTTTCTGTATCATTTTAGATTTTGAGATATTTATTAGTCGATCGATCCATTAGCTTTCTGTATGATGGTTTTGGAAGAGGAGGATAACCATCGTGTTGTGAGTTTCTGTTTCAGTCGAGATTATTAGATATTTAAACATTTGGTTTTTTAATCCAAACTATGTCAAAACTTTTTTTTTTGGGGTTAATTCAATATAAATTTTTGAATGTAATTTCTTTCTTAAATCTTCAAGTTTAGATTTTGCAACAAGTTAGTAGTGTTGACTATAAGTTACAATCTGATGGTTCCACGGTTTTTAGTTGTGATGAGTTCATTCCTTTGTCATGAACTTGTGACTAAGGTCGATTAATATGAGACCAAAGTTTGTAATATTCAAATATGTTTGTCAACTATAAAGAATCTATTGAATCTCGAATTTTGATGATGAAACTAATTGAGTATGTTTTAGTGATCTAACTGTATTTTGAGATATGCAGGTCTACTCTCGATCGGGACTAGATAATTGACGCAAGATGAATCAGCGTTGCGCCGAAGGAAATCACGTCAGGAGATTGGACATCGAGCCGGAGGTCCGGTCGACGATCGACGGAAGGCTTCGGACAAAGAAATTAGGCATCGGGCCAAGAGGAGCAGAGTTGCACTAAGGAGATCAGGGCTGTGGAGGTTAATTGCTAATTGGGCAACAAGTCGCAAGAGAGGACGATGCACCAAAGTGTCAGACGAAGCGCCGATAGACCAAGGACGTGCCGGGCAACTAATTATGATTTACGTTGTAATAATTATCTAGATCATACTAAGATTAGCTTAATTAGGTTATAATTGGGCCAACACAATTAGGGACCAACTGGGCCAAGTATTGGATCGATTTGGGTTCGGTTTAAGGTCCAACTGGGAGTGCTGGACACTGTTTGGCGGGGCATCGCCCAAGTCTAGCTTCCTAGGTAGTCTGGGGCAATGGTACCGCCCAGACTAGGCGATGGTACTGTCTTGGGGCAGAGTACCTAGGCGGTGGCATTGCTGGTTGGGCGGTGGTACTACCTAGTATATTGATCATGTCAGTGTGTCAAGCGGTGGTACTGCCCAATACACTAACAGGACCAAAGTGTCAGGCGGTGGTATCGCCTGCACTTGAAAATCCGGGATGATTCAAATTTGGGCTCCAAATTTGAATCACCTTGAGGCCTATAAATACCCCTCTCATCCATGATTTAAACACACACAAAACTTGAGAAAGAAAAAAAGAAAACTCTGTTATAATAGTATCAAAATCTTTCCCTTAAGCTTTAAGTGTGATCTAGTCCAAGAGAGGGGTGAGAGGCTTTGTAAAAGTTACCTTCTAAGCCTGTCAAAAGGAGAGTGCTGTAAAAGAAAATCAATCCTCGCCCGTTGGAAGGAGGATACCTAGTAGAAAGTCGATCACCTCAAGAGAAGAGGATTCGAGAGTGGATGTAGGTCGTATGACCGAACCATTATAAAAATCCGGATTTGCATTTATATTCATGCAATTTATATTTCTGCAAACTATCTTTTACTTCCTCTATTTCTCCTTCTTACAATCGGCTTTAAGTTTAAAGCATCATTCCTTTCCGGGTTCAAATGAAACGTTGCTTTTAATCGTGCGAAGTTTTTCGAACTTGTTTAAATCACCGAATTTATCGTTATTAACCGCTGCACTAATTCACCCCCTCCTCTTAGTGTCGCTCTAGATCCCAACAATTGGTATCGGAGACTCATTATTTCTTTTTCGGATTCACACTCGTGAGAAATGGCTCTTTACGACTTTTAAGAGGGGTTTTCGATTGTTCGTCCTCCGTTCTTTAATGGATCAAACTATACATATTGAAAAACTCGAATGAGGGTTTTCTTGATTTCTATAAATTTAGATTTATAGAATATTATTGAAAATAATTTTTAATTTTTCTCTAAACCGATAAATGAATGGTCGAATTTAGAGAAAAAATCTTTTTCTTTAAATGTAAAGGCTATGAATGCCTTATTTTGCGCCTTGGACAAAAACGAGTTCAATCGGATTTCTAATTGCGAAACGACTTTTGATATTTGGCGGACACTTGAAATCACGCACGAGGGAACTAGTAGAGTCAAAGACTCAAAAGTAAACCTCTTATTGCATGATTTTGAATTTTTTTGAATGCAACCAAGTGAGACTATAGGCGACATGTATATCCGTTTCACGGATATCATTAATAGTTTAAAAGCTCTTGAAAAATCTTTTTCGGATTTTGATCTCATAAACAAGATTCTAAGATCCCTTTCAAAAAGATGAGATCCTAAAGTAATGGTGATACAAAAAACTAATTGGGTCATTAATGACCTATGAAATGAGTTTCTTTGAAACCGATGAACGCATAAACCACCTTCCAAAGAACAGGAAGGATTTGAAACTTCGGACTATAAAATACCACTTTAGTGATGATTCAGTGATGAGGACAATGAAGAGGACATTGAACTTTTAATCAATTTTAATAAGTTTATTAAACAAAAATCTAAAATCAAAAATAAACTTGAACAAAGGAAGAGGCCAAAAAAGAGGAAGGCACCCAAGGGCGAATCAAGTAAAGAAGAGATAAATTGGGCTTTGACGGATTTCGTCAATGAGGTAAGTAACTCACCCATTATACTTTTACCTTACTTTGAAATTACATGATGTTTTTCATGAGTGCTTAATTTAGATAGTAGGAAATACAAAATTATTTTCAAAAATTATATTATGCTTTTCCTTCTAGTATTTTTGAAAAGTAAAAATTATGAATGATAATTGCTTAATTTGTGATGATGCATGAATTCCATGTATGCTTTCCATATCGGATTTCGGTCTTAAACTTAATGCATATCTATGTATGTTATTTTTGAAATTATCTTAATGATAATTGCATCTTATTCTTGTACACCTAACAAGATAAAATCAATGAACATCTATCTTGATGACTTTACATTTTAAAACTATGCATGTTGAGCCAATCTTATGTGTTAATGCTTGGCTTTCATATAAAAATTTTGATGATGCATTATGAAACCATGCTTAATGATTGTATTATGTTTGATGACTTGAAATCTCATATTTTGAAATAATGTGTATGATGAATCTATGAATCGTAATGGTTTTGATGGTGCTTTCTATTTTAAATATGATGCATGACATTTTCATATAAAAAATTTGAACATTCCTATGAAAGATCACATCACTTAAATTGAAACACATAAAAATGAGAAAATACACTATCATGATAATTTATGTGTAATGCATTTGATCTTAATGGGTTTGATAACAATACTCATGTTTTAGATTTAAACTTGATACTCATCTTTTAAAACATGAGCACACTTATATGAAATAAACAACTTAAAATAAAATACATTATGTATGATGAGTGACTCATGTTTTTTGAACTAATGTGTATTTGGTTTTAATCATTTTTACGATAAATTTTTATATGACGTGTTATATCTTTCGATTTTAAAAATCTTGATAATGGTTTTTGCCTTTACGTCTTGAACTTTCGTGCTTATCTCTTTTTGACATTAAAAGACAAAGGCATGCTCATATGAAATGAATCAGAAGATAAAAATGCATATTTCTTAAAATCTTTCTCTCTAGATTTTTTGATTTTTCTATAAAAGACATGTGATGAATTCATTTATGATATTTTGTTAATCACTTGAATTATGAATGAGATTTTGATGATATGTTAAAAGAATCACTCAAAAAGAAAATATTTTTCCCATCTCATTGAGATTAATGATTTTATGATATCTTATGAATCTCGTAAATTATGAAAGTAATTTTGATGATTTATTTATGAGTTCGGAGTTGATGAATTGAACTAGAATGAGTCTTATCTATATCGTGATCTTGATAACTTGAGTTTTTCAAGATCTCTTACTCCATACTCTTTTATGATTCTCTTATGTTATTGAAGAAAAATACAAGTGAATCATAAATTGTCTTCTCTTGATTTTTCGATACTAAACTTGAGTATGCTTTGATGATTGAAACATTGCATACATAATTTGATTTTTCTCTCCTATGTTTCAATACTTTTTTATATGCTTCATGACTTGATGATTGAAATGTTGATGTAGACCTTTGGTGTATCACTTGTTATGATTTATGCAAATTACTAGCATTTTGAAACTCGAAAATAATTTTGATTTGATTATGGGTTTCAAGTTGTCAAATTGGTTTGAATGAGATTTTTGTTACAAGTAAATCATGAACTCTCTAATGAATTCTTGACTTGAGATATTTTATGCAAATTGAAATACTTTCCTCTATGATTACTTATTTTTTCACTTACTAAAGAGAAAAACAATCTAAGTCTTGATATATCGACAAGTGATACTTAAAATTATTTCTATGATTCATGATGAATTTAGATCTATCATGCTTAAATTAAGTTATTCCTTTTTACTACCAAATGAATCATGACTTGATCTTTGATATTGATATTTCTTTTATCATGATCCATGGTTGTATAATTCTTTTGCTTTATTAAAAAGATTTGTCAAATGAATCATGTCCTTCTTGAATTTTCTTGATATCATGACATGATTTCTTTATATGGTTTGAAATTTTTAGTCATTGAGTCCTGCACTTCATTTTGACAATAATTAAGGGGGAGCTTGTTGACTTGAATGTTAAATTCATGATTTGAATTTTGATGATGGAAATATTTATGTCATTATTTGTTTCCAACATCTCATTTGCCATTTTGATGAAAAAGGAGATTAATTTTAATATTACATCCTCTCTTCTTTTTGAGAATAATAAAGGGGAGACAAAATTGCTAACTTTGACATATCACAAAGAAATCAAAGTGCAAACTTGCTATCTTGCTAGCCTATAAAAGAGGAAAAGAACTTGCTATCTTAAAACATCAAAAATTGCTATCTTGCAATTTCAAAAAAAGCAAAGTGCAAACTTGGACAAGAAGCAAATAAAACTTGTCATTCTTGAACTTAAAATCTTGTTATAATTGAATCTTTTAAAGAGATATATGTTGAACACCTAGATTGATAGTTAGTGTAATTGTAAAACTTGCATATCCTTAATACTAGCTAAAATGTAACTTCTTCTTTTTTTTGATGACAAAGGGGGAGAAGTAGATTGATGATTTCATACAATGAATGAAGTATTGAATATTTTATATATTTGTATGATGGTTTGATGTCTTTCATAATATGATTTTGATACATGTTGCTTGGATTTGGGATAATCCAGATGTTCTATCAATATGGCATATTGATAAGGGAGTTTGTTTAAACTCTGGGGAGTTAAGGTTAACTCTGTCATCAATTAGTTGTCATCATCAAAAAGGGAAAAATTGTTGAATCTCGGATTTTGATGATGAAACTAATTGAGTACGTTTTAGTGATCTAACTGTGTTTTGAGATCAGGTCAATCGATAGTTAGATCATCGCAGGATGAAAAGGATAAAATTATTAGGAGATTGAATCCGATGTCCGATCGACGATTGATAAAAGGCTTCGGATAAAGAAATCGGGCATCGGGCCAAGAGGAGCGGAGTTGCACCAAGGAGATCGGGGTTGCAGAGGTCAGCTGCTGATTGTGCAGCAAACCGCAAGAGAGGATGAAGAGTCGAAGTGTCGGACGAAGCGCCGATGGACCAAGGACTTGCCGGATAACTAATTATGATTCACATTGTAATAATTATCTAGATCAGAGTAGGATTAGCTTAATTGGGTTATAATTGGGTCAACCCAATTAGGGACCAATTGAGCCTAGTATTATATCAGGTTGAGCCGGGTTTAAGGCCCAACCATGAGTGTTGGACATTGTCTGGTGATGGCACTACCTAGGTCTAGCTTCCTAGGTAGTCTAGGGCGGTGGTACCACCCTAGGACAAAGTGTCTTGGTGGTGGCATCGCTAGTTGGGCGGTGGTACCGCTAGCACATGAAAATCTGGGATGATTCAAATTTAGGCTCCAAATTTGAATCACCTTGAAACCTATAAATACCCATCTCATCCATAGTTTAAACACACACAAAACCTGAGAAAGAAAAATGAAAAACTCTATTGTAATAGTATCAAAATCTTCTCTCTAAGCTTTAAGTATGATGTAGTCCAAGAGAGGGATGAGAGGCTTTGTAAGGGTTACCTCCTAAGCTTGTCAAAAGGAGAGTGCTATAAAAGGAAATCAATCCTCACCCGTTGGAAGGAGGATACATAGTGGAAAGCCGATCGCCTCAATAGAAGAGGATTCGGGAGTGGATGTAGGTCGTATGACCGAACCATTATAAAAATCCGAGTTTGTATTTATATTATTATAATTTATATTTTTGCAAACTATCATTTACTTTCTCTATTTCTCTTTCTTACAATCGATTTCAAGTTTAAAGCATCATTTCTTTCCGGGTTCAAATGAAACTTTATTTTTAATCGTACGAAGTTTTTCGAACTTGTTTAAATCATCAAATTTATCATTATTAATCGTTGCACTAATTCATCCCCTATCTTAGTGCCACTCTAGATCCCAACAGAATCTATTTCTATTTTATTTAGTATCTATCACAAATGTAGGAGGATTTTTTGCCGTTCATAATGAAAATTGTAATATTTATTGTGAATTATAGATCGGATGATATTAGAGAACCTTTGTGAATTCATTCAAGGCTTAATTGAAGATCGAGTGTTGAGAAGGAGAACCGCTGGGAGGATATGTATCCTTGGAGCGACTGTAAGAAGAAGACAGTCCTGTTGATTCGTTAGTGGTAGTCTTGCTGATTCTTCACATATAAGAACTCCATAGTTAATGTTGTATCGAGATACTGAACTATGAATGCAACTTTGAAAGTCCTAATGTACTTATAATACTTCACACATTAATGACATAAATAAGTATATGATTAGGGATCTGTTAAACCTTTCATATTCTCCTGCGTTTCCCTCAAAAGCATTATATATGCATTCAAATTCCAAGTCCGGTTTGTGTGCGCAGTTACAACGCTGATCCTAACCGCAACATGTGAAACACGCCATATTTGGATATAACGACCGATACAAATGACTACAACGGTGGATATGAAATATCGCCCCCCACCCGATCTCGGTGCCACCATTTCTACGTTGCCCGACCCAAACAGCCGCCGCGCCACCGAAGAGCTCCTCCTTTCCCGCTGCGCCGCCGCTTCCTTCGTATTCGGTTGATCCCAAGGTAGATACTTCCCTCGCTGCCAGGTTCTTCTCCGGCCGCTTGTAGGGGCTGAAGGGCGCTACACGGCAAGCGAAGAGTTTGGTCGAGGACCAAGCGGGGCTTATCGATTGGATCAGTCATTTGAGGACGGATTCTTTGCGATAGGTACAGGTCCATGGGTGCCGACGAAGGATAAGGTGATTCTTTGCGGCCGACGAAGGATAAGGCACCTTCGGGGAGGCAGTGGGGTTGATGATTTTGATAGTTTATCTCGAGAATTGGGTGAGGAAAGTCTCGGAGTTCCAGAGATAACTAGCGGAGAGTCTGTTTGATAGCGATTTGGAGGATGAGTACAAGGTCGATGATGAGGAGGAGAAAATTGACTCTGTGCAGACAGAGAACCGTATATACATCGTTTGGGTAGAACTGGTCGGAAAGGCCAGGAAAGAATAGGTAGTTTGATGTGGGAAAACTTCTTTTTTAGTGGCATCAAGGATATCCTTCGAAGAATCAATTTTGGGGATATCCTTCCACCGTTCCTTCTATATGATTGTTTCCCCTTTTTTTTGGTGTCTGATGTGATAATACTTTTTCGTATCGTTTGAGATTTTGGGATATTTGTTAGTCAACCGATCTATTAGCTTTCTGTATAATGGATTTGGAGGGGGAGGATGACTGTCGTGTTGTGAGTTTCTTTCAATCAAGATTAGATATTTAAACTGTTGGTTTTTTTGTCCAAACTATGTCAAAACTTGATTTTTTTTGGCTTAATTCAATATAAATTTTTGGATTTGATTTCCTTATAATGATTTCTTAAATCGTCAAGTTGAGATCTTGAAACAAGCTAGTAGTGCTGGCTATAAGTTACATTCTGATAGTTCCACAGTTTTTAGATGTGATGAGTTCTTTCCTTTGTCATGAACTTGTGACTATGGTTGATTACTATGAGACCAAAGTCTCCAATGTTGGAAAATTCTTGCCAGTTATAAAGAGCATACTTCTATTTTGTTTAGTATCTATCACAAATGTAGGAGGATTTTTGTCACTCATAGTGGAAATTGTAATGCTCTGTTTACTATTTATTGTGAATTATAGATCAGGTGGTATTAGATAACCTTTGTGAGTTCATTCACAGCTTAATTGAAGATCGAGTGTTGTGAAGGGGAACTGCTGGGAGGATATGTATATTGTATCCTTGGGGCAACTGTAAGGAGAAGACAGTCCTGCTGATTCCTTAGTAACAGTCTTGCTGATTCTTCACATATAAGAACTCCAAAGTTAATGTTGTATCGAGATACTGAACCATGAATGCAACTTTGAAAGTCCTAATATACTTATAATATTTCACACATTAATGGCATAAAGAAGTATATGATTAGTGATCTGTTAAACCTTTCATATTCTCCTGCATTTCCCTCAAAAGCATCATATATGCATTTAAATTCCAAGACTGGTTTGTGTCTGTATATACAACACTGATCCTAACTGCAACATGTGAAAGCTTGACATTGAAGTTATTTCCTTGAACATCTTGTATGGAAACATTTTGCTTCCCCATGCTTTTCTGGTTAAGATCAGAAGATAAAATCTCATGAATTGTGGATCCTGCAGGTACATTTTGATCATATAACTTGACCTGTCAGAGACTTCTGTTTAAGGTATTTAGTTTAAAGAGAGTTATTTCTACTGTATCTTGAATACTTTTGAATTATTTGTTCTGATGAACAATCTTATTTTTGTTTTTTCAGTTGTGATCTACACTGGTTTGCATTTTACATGCATCAGAAAAAAAACATTTAGATGAAGCTTCCATCACTTTCTGAATTTTCAGCCCAGTCAATTGTCTGCAAGGCATCTTACCAAAATCATGTATGATTCATTCTAAATACACATTTTTTGTCTTGAGATCTTTGCTTGATTTATGTTTCCTAAGCCCATATTTTTGGAAGCATTGGAAACTTTAAATCTTTGCTCTTTGGATCTTTGCTATAATTACTTGACTTCTTTTGATAGGATTATGATTAAATGTTATTTTTCTGTTATGGGCTCATAGTGCCCTCCATAGCGCCAGCTATCTGCTGTAAATACCCCTAAATGTGATATGTTTGCTACACCTTTATTTCATAATATTGAAGAGACAAGCTTGTGATACATTTAATTGATAAAAAATGTTTAGTAGGTTAATGAAAGCATGGCTCAAAGTACTTTGAGGCTTAAATTAGAGATGAGGCAAGCATTTCATTTTTTTCTAAAAGCTCAAAAGCGCCTGAATTTTGTTTCTGTAAGATCTGTTAGGCTTCTTAATTTGAATATCTTGGATAGATAGCTCGCTACTACATGCTATATAAAACTTCATTAGCTGGTGCATGAAGCCAATTCTTTCATAGAAAATACTATATGTAACTCAGTTATTTTTCTTGGGGTTTGGGTAGGGGGTGGAGGGGGTTTGATCTTTTTTTTCTCTGTTTTGAAGTATCTGAAAATAACATGTATAAGTAGAATATTGTTTTTTGTTGTCCTTGCTAATAAATGATGGTAATATTCTGGAAACCAAGCCTCTGATGTTTTTTATTTCTTTTCTCAGGGAACTCTCCACTATTCAGTTTTGGCTTATCCTAAATCAAGCAGAGAATACTGTAACTCAATTTCTAATTCCATAGTAAATAGTGTTACTTTTGGAGGTCATGGAAACAAACTTCAATGCTTATCAAAGGCAAACCTGAAGTACCCAATACTGTTTGCCAAGCTACAAGAAAGTGATGCCTTTGAAAGCAAAGGATGCAAATCTTATGAGGATATGCTAGATGCAGATACAGAGAAATCTAGAGGCAATTTTGATATTAAAAAATCATCTGAGGGATCAAGTGATTCACATTTCAATGAAGATGAGGTATCAGGTGTGCTGTCAATGTCTGACGAAAAGCTCTTGGAGTATCCACTTAACTATGAAGTGTGCCTTGGCAAGTTACGGGCTGTATACTTGCATGTATTGGCTGCAGAACAGTGGAATGCTTCTCGTTTAAATAAGTGCCACAGGTACTATCCTTAAGTTTTTGCACTTTGTGCATCATTTGATTTCAGATTTTTGTTTTCATTTAATTTCAAGAAATAGTGATGCACAGTTTAATACTACAACTTGATTTTTTTTGGCAGATCCTACTTGGAAAGTGCCACGAATTTGATTCATTATTTGGCATTAAACTCACTTGATGTCGACGAACTTAAGCAAGACCTTTATTCATCAGGCCTTGTAGATTTGGAACGGACGAATTCCCATGTTCTTGGAAGTATTACTGCAGCCATCAAACTCCTAGAAAATCTACAACCCAATTCGTATGACAAGAACCACAAAACATGGCCATTGGATGTGATACACCATGATAATGTTCAGGAGAGTGAAAACTCTGTAGATTTTGGCATAAGTGCAATGAGAAAGAAGGCATCTATGAACAAAGCAGCACTATTTGGACCTGCTCAAGATGAGAAAAACATAAACATAATGGTGACAGTTGGTAGAGAAGCAATTGACAATGAAACCTTGCTCGGTGATCTCATCAAGTCAGGCGCAAATGTAATACGCATCAACTGTGCACATGATGACCCAACTATTTGGAGCGAAATCATTAGACTTGCAAAGCACTGCTCACAAATGTTGGAAAAACCATGTCGAGTTCTTATGGATTTAGCTGGGCCAAAGTTGAGGACAGGACCAATGAATTCTGGTCCACAAGTTATGAAATTATCCCCTAAAAAGGATGCTAAAGGTGATGTCATGTTTCCAGCTCAAGTTTGGCTGTCTTGTCCAGGTTGTGCCCCTCCTACTCCCTCAGCAGTAGATGCAACTCTTTTTGTAGAAAGTGGTAGATTTTTTAATGAAATTGGGATAGGCAATGTGCTTGAATTTGTTGATTGTCGGGGTAGACGAAGGTCACTCAAAGTCTCTAAGAGACTTTCTGCTTCTAGTGGCTATGGCTTCATTGCAGAGTGTTCACGGACTGCTTATGTTGGCTCAGGCACCAAATTGTGCATACAGAAGAAGAAGGGTAAGTCTTCCCGTGGAGAAGTAGTGAATGTGCCTGCAGCAGATCAGTTCATTAGGGTGAGAGTGGGGGACTTGCTGACTATTATTAGAGAACCTAGTTTAATATTTGATGAAATTGGTGTTAGCACATGTGGTGCTGCAAAGATAACATGTAATTCTGGTCGTCTTTTTGATTCTGTGAAACCTGGAGACCCTATAGCTTTTGATGATGGGAGGATCTGGGGAGTTGTTCAGGGAACAAGTATTAATGAAATAGTTGTCTCGATAACTCGTGCAAGTCCAAAGGGTTCAAAACTAGGCTCTGAGAAATCAATAAACATTCCCAAGAGTGAGATACACTTTGAAGGCTTGACCTCGAAGGATCTTGTGGATCTTGAATTTATTGCTGCTAATGCTGATATGGTAGGCATTTCATTCATTAGAGATGTACATGACATGGAGATTGTCCAGCAACAACTGAAGAAAAGAAAGCTTGCAGAGTTGGGTATTGTGCTGAAAATTGAAACTCAAAGTGCCTTTGATAGGCTGCCTCTCTTGCTGCTTCAGGCAATGCAGTTTCCTAACCCTTTCGGGGTTATGATTGCTAGAGGAGATCTTGCAGTGGAATGTGGATGGGATCAGATGGCTAGTATTCAGGAAGAGATCTTGTCCATTTGTAATGCTGCTCATGTTCCTGTTATATGGGCAACCCAAGTTCTTGAATCACTAACCAAAACAGGCATTCCTACTAGAGCTGAGATCACTGACGTTGCCAGTGGAATGAGGTAAGGTTGAGCATCAAAGTTTTCTATCATTCCTTTTGTGCAGTTGTTGAGGTAAAATAAGTTTATGATCACCCACTGAGATTTGAAACCAAGGTTCAGAATACTTCACATACCACGCTATACCAACCAGTTCCTACCAGTCCAGGCTGGTTCCAATATGCTACTCACACTTTTTCTAAACCCTGTCTGGAACATTTAGCAATAGTGAGACCAACAAGTTCTATATGTCTTAACTTTTAACTGAACCCAACCTATATTTTTCACTATGCCTCTGAAGCAGTAAGCCACGGTGTGCAGGCAGTAAGGCTTAGATCAGTGATTTCAAAGTACGCTAGTGATTTCAAAGTACGCTTTTGATCGCATGACAACCCTGCCATTGCATATGGTAGAGTTAATACCCAGAAATCATATTCAGTTCACCGCCCATATTATTTATCATTGCATTGCATGATAGTAGAGTTAATATCATCATTGTCTAATATGTTTCTTTGGTCCCTAAGTTTGTGACAATTAGGAAGGAACCATGTAACTTAAACATTTTGGTTGCTGCATATTTTTTGCGAAACAATGCATCACTAAGGTCCATAAATTAATGGAGAGGAGGAAAGCTAGAACTATTTATTATTCTGTCCAAGTCCCCCAAAACATCAAAGAGGACATTGAGTCTTTCCTATATGTTTCAACTTTATCAAACAGACGTGATGCCTATAGTCGATTAAAAATATTCCATTGCCTCTGCAGGGCAAGTTGCATTATGCTGAACAAAGGTAAGTACGTTGCAGAAGCTGTTTCAACCTTGAACACTATACTGGGCAACTGTTCCACAAGTAAGAAGAATATGAAGACTTTAATGAAGCCACTTTTCCCCGCAAGTTGAATGCAAGTTGCTTTTGCAGCATATCCTTTCCACATAAGTTCTTTCTCAGAATTTATATGGTAAATGTTGGTGTCTGTACACAGATGTTGTAGGAAGGTGTTGCATCATCATGAAGTGATTCTGTAATGAAAACAGATCATTGATGCAAACTTGGAGTCATGTTGAAAATTTGGTGAAAGTAGTCTGTTGTACAATCTGTGTTCATGTTGCAGGTCTGCACATAACTTCGGAGATTGCAAAACCTGTAAAGTTCATTGTATGGGGTTATTGAACTGTTGCAATCTTATGCTTGATCAAGCCAGCAATCTTCCTTAGCTTATTACATCATGTTTTGGCCTTTTCTTTTCCATGTTGTAAAGGTAGAAATTTTGTCATAGATGTCAGCATCTTCGAATGTGTTGTGAATTTTCTGTAGCAGCACTAAGGGAACAACCTGAGATCAACTTGTATTTGGTTTCTTTAGTTCCTAATATTGTAATAAATACATATCTAAATAAAATTAAAATGAAGTTCTTGCACTAAAATTTCCTTCCTTTAGATTTCTACAATCAACATATTATGGAAAAGAAATTGAAAATAACCATATTTTTATTATTATGGAAATATTATTTTATATGGTTGCATAATAACAACGGTTTTTTGCTCTCATAACGTTCGTTAAACTTGCCTACTTGGATATAACGGCCGATATAAATGTCTACAACGGCCCTCGACCCGATATCGGTGCCACTATTTCCTTTGCTGCAGGACCCAAACAGCCGCCAAGCCACCGAAGGGCTCCTCCTTTTCCGCTGCTCCGGCGCTTCCTTCGTATTCGGTTGATCCCAAGGTAGATACTTCCCTCGGTGCCAGGTTCTTCTCCGGCCGCTTATAGGGGTTGAAGGGCGCTACACGGCAAGCGAAGAGTTTGATCGAGGACCAAGCGGGGCTTATCGATTGGATCAGTCATTCGAGGACGGATTCTTTGCGATAGGTCCAGGTCCATGGGTGGGAAAGGTGATTCTTTGCGGCCGACGAAGGATAAGGCGCCTTCGGGAAGGCAGTGGGGTTGATGATTTTGATAGTTAATCTCGAGAATTGGGTGCGGAAAGTCTCGGAGTTCCAGAGATAGCTAGCGAATAGGCGGTTTGATAGCGATGTGGAGGATGAATACGGCCGATGATGAGGAGGAGAAAATTGACTGTTTGTGCAGACAAAGAACCGTATATACATCGTTTGGGTAGAACTGGTCGGAAAGGCCAGGAAGGAATAGGTTGTCTGATGTCGGCACCATGGGAAGACTTCTTTTTGAGTAGCATCAAGGACTCGCCAATCACCAAGGCTCCATTACCAACATTAGACAACAAGTATCTGAATCACTTCCTTTACTACTGATGACGGTAATAAACGAGAAGTGACATAAGCTCATGCCACCTATATCAGAATGATATCTCCTGTCCCACACAAAGCTGACTGTGGCCAAGGTTGATCGACGGATGTGATGCTATCTGTCCCTCGTAGGCGGTGCGATACCCGAGACACGTCACCATCCAGCAGGAATCAAGTCCTCGGCGCGCTGCCAGACGCAATCAGAGGCACAGCGCTTCAAGCACGTCAACAAGCGACAATCTGGTTCATATAAACCCCGACCATCGAACGTAATTTGGGGCGGGGGGGGGCGGGGGGCTTTTCTCTTCCTCTCGATAAGGAAACACCCTAAAAAGACTATCCTTTCTGACTTGATCGTCGAAGGGGTCGGGCGGAGTTCTTCCCGACCCGGCCTTTGTGCAGGAATCGGAAGCCAGGCGTGATCATCGGAGGAGCCCTTTCTTCCGCCTCAGACTCCAAGGACATAGCCCGGAGATCTCCTCCACATTTAGCCCGAACCCAGCCGCGAAGGCCCCGAGGCCACGGCATAAAGTTGTTTACACTAACAGTTTGGCGCTAAAAGGAGGGCCCATGTCGAGAGGTCACCCAGGCAGCCCAGGCGAGCCCATGCTCGCGGAGTCACACCTGGCTGGAGCCCCGGCAGGAGGCTCACCTCGTAATGATCCCTGAATAGAGGATCCCGTTGCCACCACGGAACGTTATTGGCGGCTGTTCAATGACCCGGGCTTGCTCCCGCCTAGTGTCGCCACCACTAACCCGCCACCCTTATCGGCCGAGGCCTTTCAGGACCTCGCCCGCCAAGTTCAGACTTTGGCGGGAATGATGCAAGCCTTCATCCCGCCTGTGCCCTTATCGGCGCCGCCACCCGAGGCAGACCCGCCATCTCGGTCGGACCCACCTGCGCCGGTCCACTTGACTTCCTCAGCACCCCCGAACCTACCTCGGACACGACCGGTTCCGATCGAAGCCCAGATGCTGGATGACCCGAGCAACCATCCCGATCCCGAGGTATTATCCTCGAACTCGGCCGACTCCCTCCGAGCCCAACTGCGCCTCGTCAACCAGCGGCTTGACGAGGTACAGAGGGAGGTGCGCAGGTCCAAGGAAGAGCCGGGGGAAGGCATGTACGGGGGATCGCCGTTCACCCCCGAGATACAGGATCAGCCGATTCCCTCGAACTTCCGTCTCCCCTCCCTTGACGCGTGTGACGGCACCGCCGACCCGGTGGAGCATGTGGCCACCTTCCGCGCCCAAATGGCGCTCTACGGCATGTCGGATGCCTTGATGTGCCGGGCATTTCCCATGACGCTGAGGGGACCGGCCCGAACTTGGTACAGCGGCCTTAAGGCCGGGGCATTCTCATCCTTTGACCAGCTCGCAAAAGACTTCGAGCTTAACTTTTTGGCGTATGCAAGGCCGAAGCCGTCCGTCGCGCTGCTCCTAGGACTCAACCAAAAGGATGAGGAGCCCCTTTCCCTCTTTGTGAATCGTTTCGCCGCGAATATTCGAAAGTTGCCGGATACTCACCCCTCTTTATTGATGTAGGCGTTCATGATCGGGTTACGACCCTCCCGGTTTTTCTGGTCCCTTGTGGAGCAACCTCCGGTCACGGTTCCCGAGATGCTCCAGCGAGCAAACCAATTTATTGCGGCGGAAACCTGAATGGCCGGGAAGCGCGAGGAGCGAAAGAGACCTCGGCCCGAGGTCCCGCGGGAGTGGCCGGCTCCCACGCCGAGGAGCAGGGCGGGCCGACCTGACCCGCGGATCCCGAGGTCCCCCCACTCCGCGTTGGGCCATTCCCAGACCGAAATATTCCTCCAAATAAGGGAGAAAGGGGCTGCTTAAAACGCCCACCCCGATGAGGGGTCCCCCTGGACTGCGAGATCAGTCCAGATATTGTCGTTTCCACCGACAGCATGGACACGACACCGAGGAATGCTATGACCTGCGTCGACAAATTGAGGAGCTTATCCGCAGGGGGCACCTGGCCCGCTACCTCCACCAGCCTGGGAACTTTCATCGCGCCCCGAGGGTCCCATTGAGTGGCAGATTGACGTTATAACCGGTGGTCCCGTCGTCGGAGGAAACAGCATGGCTGGGCGGAAGGCATATGCCCGAGCCGCTCCTGGGGAGAGCTCCGAACAAAGGTCTGACCCCGAGGTCACTTTCCCGACCAAGGAGCCGGGACAAGCTGAGCACGACGACGCGTTGGTAATAACCGTAAGGATTGCCAATGCCCAAGTTAGGAGAATCATGGTCGACACGGGAAGTTCGGCCGACGTGCTCTACTTCAGTGCTTTTGAGAAGCTCGGCTTGAACAGAGACATCCTGGAGCCGATGCGCTCCGCCCTCACCGGGTTCACTAGCGATGCGATTTCGCCGCTGGGGTCAGTCACCTTGCCCCTGACTCTGGGAGACCCACCAAGGACGAAGACGGTGATGACGGCATTCCTGGTCGTTGACTTGCCCACTGCGTACAACGTGATACTTGGGCGACCGACCCTCAACAAGTTCAGAGCGGTCGTATCCACCTACCATAGGACGGTGAAGTTCCCGACCTGTGCTGGGGTCGGCGAAGCTAGGGGAAGTCCCCTTGAATCCAGGCGGTGCTATCTAACGGCGATCTCGTTACACAAGTGGCCGAGGGCCAACCCACCCATTGAGGATCCCCGGGACGCGAAGAGGCCGGCCCAGCGTCCTGAGCCAACGGACCCAACCATTAGCGTGCCTTTGCGCAAGGATCGTCCGGACCAAACGGTCCGGGTTGGATCCGAGCTCCCCGAGCAGGAGCGGAAGCAGCTTGTCCACTTCCTGCAAGAGAATGCTGACATCTTCGCCTGGTCCCCAGCGGACATGCCAGGAGTCGACCCTGAGGTCGCCCAGCACTATTTAAACATCTCGCCCGAGGTGCGCCCAGCAAAGCAGAGGCCCCAACAGTTCGCCCCCGAGAGGTAGCTAGCTGTCCGAAAGGAGGTGGAGCATCTCCTGGCAGCAGGCTTCATGGAAGAAGTCAAGTATGCATGATGGCTCTCTAATGTAGTCCTCGTAAAAAAGTCCAATGGGAACTAGATGATGTGTATTGACTATATCGATCTTAACCGTGCCTGCCTGAAGGACTGCTCCCCTCTCCTCCGGATCGACCAGCTGGTCGACGCCACCTCGGGGCATGCCCGTCTGTCATTCATGGACACCTTCTCCGACTACAACCAAATCAGGATGGCGCCTAAGGATCAGGAGCACACAGCCTTCCTTACCGATCAGGGAGTATATTTCTACAGGGTTATACCCTTCGGGTTGAAGAACGCCGGAGCCACTTATCAGAGAACCGTAAATAAGATGTTCGCCCAACAGATCAGGCGAAACATGGAGGTTTACGTTGATGACATGATCGTGAAGAGTCGTGCAGCCGCAACCCATTTGGACGATCTGGCAGAGGCGTTCTCCATGCTTCGCAAATATGGCCTGCGTCTCAACCCCTCAAAGTGCACATTCGACGTCAGCTCGAGTAAATTCCTTGGATTCATCATACATGAAAGGGGAATCGACGCCAACCCGGAGAAGGTCCAGGCGATTATCGACATGCAGGTGCCACGAACGGTTAAGGAGCTACAGAGACTGAATGGGAGGCTGGCCGCTTTATCACGGTTCCTCTCTCGGTCAGGCGATCGGTGCCTACCCTTCTTCCGTGCCCTGAAGAATCGAAAAAGTTTCGAATGGACTACGGACTGCAAGAAGGCCTTTCGCTGTGTGAAACAGCACCTATCCGACCTTCCTCGCCTCGCTGCTGTCTCCCCCGGGGAGAAGCTCAGCGTTTATCTGGCCGCCTCTCCCCATGCGGTTAGCTCCATTCTGATCAAGGGGACCCCGAAGGAGCAGATGCCGGTCTATTATATCAGCCACATCTTGAACGGTCCCGAGGAGCGCTACCCACCGATCGAGAAGCTGGCTTTAGCCCTCATACTGACGGCTCGGAAGCTACGCCCTTTTTTTCAGGCCCATCCGATCGAGGCAATTACCGACCAGCCACTTCGACATATTCTGGCTAAGTTCGACTTGGCAGGTCGCCTTCTTAAATGGTCAATGGAGCTCGACGAGTTTGACATCTAGTATGTACCGAGGACCACCATCAAAGCCTAGGTGGTGGCCGACTTTATCTCGGAGATGGTCCGACCTGAAGGCAACAACCCTGAGCCGGCCAACGCGGGATGGGTCCTGCGCGTAGACGGGGCATCATGCTCAAAGGGCGCAGGGGCCGGGTTGGTGTTGCAGGCTCCCGACGGTCGCCTGTTCGAGCGTTCTCTCAGCTTCGGCTTCAAGGCCACGAACAACGAGGCAGAGTATGAGGCTCTCCTAGCCGGACTCAGGTTGGCCACCGAGATGCAGGTGGGCGCCCTGCAAGTCCACACCAACTCACAGCTCGTGGCCGAACACCTCAACCGCGGGTACGAGGCCCGTGATCCCACCATGTCGAAGTACCTTGCAGAGGTAAAGAGCTTGATCACCAACTTCTCCAGCTTTTCATTATCTAGGATACCGAGGGGCCAGAACGAGCGGGTGGATGCGCTCGCCAAGCTGGCTTCGAGGTCGGGCCCTAAGGATGAGCCCGACGTCGAGGAACTCCCCTTCCGCACAATCACAGTGGCCGCGATAATGACAGCCGATGCACCAATGACATGGGTGTAGGAAATGCTGCAATTTATGCGGCACGGTGTATTGCCCGACGATGAAGCCGTGGCTCGACGCCTGCGCCGCACCCAGGCATGGTACTGCGAAGTTAACGGTCGACTCTATAGGAGGTCATTCTCGCGCCCCCTCTTACGGTGCTTGGATCCCGACGAGGCGCAATCGGTGCTTGCCGAGGTCCACGAGGGGATTTGTGGAGAACACGTGGGCGGCCGCACCTTAGCGCTAAAGATACTTCACCAGGGCTACTACTGGCCCACTATGTGCCGAGATGCCCGGGCCTATGTCCAACGATGCGATGCGTGCCAGAGGCACGAACGAACGCCTCAGCAACCTGCGGTTCCGCTCACACCTGTGGACTGCGCGTGGCCTTTCGCGCAGTGGGGTATGGACCTCCTTGGGCCATTCCCCCTGGCCTCCGGGCAGAGGAGGTACATCATCGTTGGGATAGATTACTTCACCAAGTGGGTCGAAGCTGAGCCACTGGCGCCGATTACAGAACAACAGACAGAGAAGTTCGTATGGAGAAATATCGTGACTCGGTTTGGCCTGCCTAAGGCCATCATCACCGACAATGGGACTCAGTTTGCCAGTGCCCGGTTTAAGGAGTTCTGTGCGGGCTGCAAGATTCAGCTAAGGTTCAGCTCGGTGGCCAACCCTCAGACGAACGGCCTTGCGGAGGTGACCAACCGGTCCATCTTGGATGGGCTTAGGAGAAGGACCCTCGCAGCTCGCTCTGCCTGGGTAGACGAGCTCCTGAGCATTCTATGGTCTCTACACACCACTCCCAAAACCGTGACCGGAGAATCCCCCTACAGCCTCACGTTCGGCACCGAGGCTGTCTTGCCTCCCGAGGTGGTCATCCCAACCCCTCGGACGGAGAGATATGAAGAGGGAACTTCGGCCGAGGGGCTTCGAGTAGGATTGGATCTGCTCGAGGAACGGTGAGCCGACGCGCACCTAAAGGCCCTTTCCTACAAGAGGGCCGTCGCCAGGATTTACAACCGTAAGGTACGCCTCCGACCTGTCAAGCTCGGCGACCTGATGTTGCGCAGGGCCGAGGTGAGCAATCCGACCCGTGTGCACGGAAAACTTACCCCAAACTGGGAGGGACCTTATCGGGTCGCAGGAGTCGTCCGAGCAGGGACTTACCGGCTCGCGACCATGGACGGTCGCACCCTGCCAAGGACGTGGAACATGCAGAACCTTAAAAAGTTTTTCGTCTAGAGAAACAGAGGAAAGCAACACGAGAAACCTTTTGACAAAAGGATTTTTCATTAAACTGGAGTGAAGATACAGGACTAGATGACCCAGACTTACAGACCGACTCCTTGGAAAATTTCATGGCAGCTGACCCTTTGGGAGTTATGGGCTGTCGTCAAAAGGGACCTCCTCGGGCATCTCCACTCCCGAGTCCTCAGGAAAGGAGGCAAAGGGGTCCGTCGCCACCTCAAGGGTAGGGTAGCGTGCCCGAAACTGGGCCAAGGCAATCCGACACCCATGTTCATAGGTAACCTGCCCCGACCGGGTCAGCCCGAGCTGAAAGCCCTCGAACTTCTTGTAGTCCTCGAGCAGCTGCCTATCCCTCTCCGGCCTCTGACGGGCCTCTTCGGTCGAGGCCTTGGAAGCGGACTCCGCCTTGGCTTCTGCCGCCTCCAGCTGCTTGGACAGCTTCAGTGCCTCGGCCTTCCGTAGGCGAAGCTCGGTTCGCTCCAACCGAAGGAGTCCCTGGAGGGCGTCGTTATGCTCTTTGGCCGCCAGAAGCTCGGCCTCGAGGCGAGTCACCTCTGCATCCAAATCGGATGCGCGCTGCTCTGCGGCAGCTATAGCCTCGGGACCCATCGCAGCACGGGCCTCCTCGAGTTGCCGGCGCAACTCGACGTTGCGGTCACTCAGCCCGCTAACGATCTGACCGACGCCCTACACCCGGTCCATCAGCGCCACGATGTAGTGGTGGCTCTGCAAACAAGAAGTGTCAGAACGGGCACACTTCGGTGCCGGTGAAGAGCCTAAGGCACAGCATGTACCCACACCATCGACTTGGTGGATTTGCTGAGAAGAGTTTCGGAGGGCAGGGTATACAGCTCCCCGACCATCCCGGGGTGAAGCCCTCCTCGAAGGAATATGGCTGCGACATCGATGTCAGCCCACACCCTATCCCCGATGGATAGGTTCTCCCAGTGGGCTAGCAGGGGGTCGTGCGCCACCCCCACTGGCCGGTCTCCCACCAGTTGAGCCTGAAAGGGCTCCTCCTTCGCGCCGATTGGAAGTTGGCACAACTCCCGGACCGAAGGGAGCCGAGGCTCCTTTCCTGCGCCCTCTCGGCCAGGCTCGCCCTCGCCTTGTTTAGGGCCCGCCTCCGTCCGTTCCCCCCGCCGGCTTCCTCCGGCTGTGTTGCCGACACAGCAGGCCGCTTAGAGGCAAGAACCTTGACCCTCTTTCGCGGGCGATCCGCCTCGACCTCCACCGGTGCCTCTTTGGTACCAGTCTTCGGTTCGGCCACCGCCTGCGTGGAGGGGGTTGATGGGATCCGTCCGCTACGGACCGCTCTGAGGTTCACCATCCCTGTAAGCAAACACCGGTCAGTACCCACAAAAGCCCAGAAAGCCCTAAACTACGCATTGCAAGCGTACCCAGAGGCATCAGGCTGAGGCCTGCCTCGATCAACCACGACTCAGTTATATCCTGGTTGGCTGTGGAAGAAGGAAGGATCTCCTTCAGCCACTGGAGGTCCCTGAGCTCATCATCGCTCAGGCCGGGGGTAGTGTTGTCGATAGTGTGAGTCGACCACTGGAGCCCGAAGCCCCAGTCCCTCACGCAACTCATGAAGAAAAACCGCCCCTTCCATCCCTTGTTACTGGAAGGGGCGCCACCTACTCTAAAGCCTGGTCGGGTGGAGAGATAATACCCCCCTGGTCCCTTGGAGAGGCTGAAGTAGGATAAGAATAGGTTCAAAGTCGGGGTGATGCCGGCGTAGTGGCATTCCCCCAGAAATGCCACTAAACCCCGCCAGCAGTTGGGTGCCATTTGCGATGGCGAAATGCGCCACCTAGAGATACAGGAGACAATGATCGAGTGCAAGGGGAAGCGCAATCCCGCTTCCAGGGCGTCCACGGATAACGCGAAGCCCCCGAGAACGACGTCGTACGCCCGCTGCCCCGCCTCCGAAGCCACAAAGGCGTAGTCCTCCGGGACACAAAAGCGACCCCGAAGGTCGAGGAGCTGTGACCCACTCACGGTGGAGTCAAGATTGTGGGGAGATCGCATGACCTTAAGGGCCCACATCGCCTTCTTGCCGGAAGGCGAACCGCAACCTTACTGCGAAGGGTTTCGACCAGCAGAAGAGGTGGAGGAGGAAGGCGGAGAAGAAGAAGAAGGAGCAGGTGAAGAAGAGGAAGCAGGAGAAGAAGAGGAAGCAGGAGAAGGAGTGGAGGCAGGAGCAGAAGAAGAAGAGGCCATCCGTACTGACCTTCGAAAGGAAAATGGAAGGGCTGATGCAAACAAGAGCGGTTGAAGAAATCGGAGGAGACGACCGGGCAGCGAGATCAAGGAAGTCTAGAAGGATTAGCTTGGGAGATAAGGGGTGTGCGGTGAGGCAACTACACATTACTTATAGACAAACTCCCGCCGAAAGCCCTGCCCCTTCACCTGCGCGGAGTGGGCGATAACCCACTGACGCAATAGCCCCCAGGGTGCGTCACTTCAGGAAGACCAAGGAATGCCTTGCCATAAATGAGCCCCAACGTGGCAGCCCGTGGGAAGGCGCGGCAAGCAGGAGCGCAGCCACCTCGATCCCGGCTCCCAAGAATGCTTTACAGGCACCGTTTTTGGAAAGGCCAAACGACGCGAAAGACTGGCCCTTAAGCTTCGCGCATGCCAGTGATCAAGGGACCTCTCGCCCCCCCCCCTCCCCCAGTGGGCGCGATGTGTGGGATCGTAATCACCCAGGTATTAACTTCCTTAACCATATGCATGGTTCATTACCGCACCATCTGCAAGGTTCATGGCGGGTTCATCACCGCACCATCTGCACGGTTTATTACCGCGCCAAGCAGTCGCTTGGCTAAGAAGAAAGTCCGAGCCTCGCCTCGGCCAGCAAGCCCGAGCCTCGCCTCAGCCAGAAAGCCGAGCCTCGCCTCGACCAGGTAAGTCCGAGCCTCGCCTCGGCCAGGTAAGTCCGAGCCTTGCCTCGGCCAGATAGCCCGAGCCTCGCCTCGGCCAGAAAGCCCGAGCCTCGCCTCGGCCAGAAAGCCTGAGCCTCGCCTAGGCCAGAGCCCCCTCACGCGGTACGCCCGCCTGAGCCGGTACCTCGGCCGCGGACTGCCCGCTGCGTACACCTTTATGCGGTACGCCTGCCCAAGCGTGGTATGACCGACTGAGCCTGTACCTCGGCTGCAGCCTACCCTTTGTATCCCTCAGCACGGTACGCCCGCCTGAGCGTGTACCTCGGCTGTAGATTGCCCGCTGCGTACACCTCCGCGCGGCACGACTGCCTGAGCTTGTACCTCGGCCGCAGCCTGCCCTTCGTGCGCCTCAGCACGGTTCGCCCGCCTCTATGCAACACGCCCGTTTGGGTCTGTATCTCGGTTGCAGCCTCACAGCGTCTCCTCTCAGAATTGACCCCCAAAGTTCAACGCTCCAGACACCCTCCCTCGGATGATAAGCTAACAGATGTCCACTGCGGGTTCATAGAAAGCGTCCCCCCGCACCGATCAGAACTCTACTTGAAGCCAGCCTCGGACCCCTGAATGAGCACCGAGGCAGGGCTTCCTTCGGGGGGGAGAATGATGAGGGTAATAAATAGGAAGTGACGTAAGCCCATGCCACATACATCAGAATGACGTCCCCTGTCCCGCACAAAGCTGACTGTGGCCAAGGTTGACCGACAGATGTGACGTCGCCTGCCCCTCGTAGGCGGCGCGATCTCCGAGACACATCACCATCCAGCGGGGGTCAGGTCCTCGGTGCGCTGCCAGACGCAATCAGAGGCGCATCGCTTCAAGCATGTCAACAAGCAGCAATCTGGTTCATATAAACCCCAGCCATCGAAGGTAACCGGGGGGGGGTGGGTTTTCTCTTCCTCTCGATAAGGAAATACCCTAAAAAGACTATCCTTTCTGACTTAATCGTCGGAGGGGTCGGGCGGAGTTCTTCCCGACTCGGCCTTTGTGCAGGAACCGGAAGCCAGGCGTGATCGCCGGAGGAGTCCTTTCTTCCGCCTTAGACTCCAAGGACATAGCCCGGAGATCTCCTCCACATTCGGCCCGAACCCAACCGCGAAGGCCCCGAGGCCACGACATAAAGTTGTTTACACTAACAACTACTATATTTGTTGCCTTATTGGCTTTATATACTTAAACCATTACATGCTCATTCTGTTGCAATTATGCTGAAGTATATATGCCCGATGTTTTATGTGGATGTATTTTGTTGTTTGATGATGTGTTTTTGCCATCTTATGCATCTTTTTGTTTCTTTTGCTGGTAAGTATTCACTTCTGTTGTTTGACTTGAAGCTGATTCTGAAATTTTTAGCTCTTCACTGTCGAATGATAGGTAGTTCACACTCAATTGAATTTAATCATTTTGAAGAGTGAATTTGAGGATACCATCAACAGCCGGTTTTTTTGTCTTGGGCTTTTGCAAAGAGCCTGGATAGATGCTGTGGGCTGTTGTTGATGGCTAGAAATAGAGGGTCCACTTTGGGTACGGAGGGCTGACGACAGTCCTTGCATCGGCATAGAATACTGGTGAACTAGAATCTTGGGCCTACATATCACCAATGTAATGCATTATTACCTGTTACATGGATACACACCCTCATCTTTTGGCTTCTTAGTTGAATGTTCCAATCAGTAGTTCCTTCATTCTGATGTGACTTGTACCAAACTTCTTGCTTTATTGATACAGGTGGAGTGGGCAGTGGTGCATCTAGGGATGAAAAACTATGAATCAGCATATCGGCCATGCCTTGGATTCTGTAGTTCCAGTAAAAATATTGGTTTACTAGCAGCTTGAAACTCTCGGTAACGTGTTTAGCCCAAGCATAGAACTCTAAAGCTCTGTTTATTCTCTGATTTCTGAGAAATTGATTTCCAGATATCTGTTCAGATTTTTCTACAACACTTCATGATGCTTTAATTTATTCTCAACTTTTGTCAGGCCAGTTTGATCAGCTCTCTCACCGTTCTTTGGAAGGAGAGGCATATACTCATTTTTTTGTTCCTCTTTGCTTTGAATCTACAAAAAAATGTATAAATGTTTCTTTCAAAATATGTGATGGAGTTAAACTTATAACTATTCCTTGTTGCAGTTGTTTCTCATAAGCTTCAATATGGTTTTATTGCTGGCTGTTAATTGGGTATGGGTGATGGAAAAGAAATCCTGCTGTCTTTACTTGTACTATCAGCAGGTATGCTCAGTCAGTGTTCTAAGAACATTGTGGTTGATAGGATTGTCCTTTGCCTTTTGGCTGTTTCTACAGTTGGATGTCATAATTTGATCATGTACATGATGTGTTCTTCTTTAGGAAAATACATTTGGAATGCAAAATCTTATAGCTTGATGGATCTTGCATTGGCTCTTCTTCTGGACCAAGAAAGATCGTGGCGAGGGCTTGATGAGTACAGAGCGGATGGCACTAGATACTGCATCTCGGTGTCTAAAACTACTCGACCGCAATTAGCTGATGGAGCGGTTGTCATTCTTGTTCATTGTAATTGTGAATTGATATATATGGTGTAGTTCTTGCTCATTCAAACATATTTTCTGTAGGACATGCTAGAGATTGACTTTTACAAGAAACGCAAATCAGTTGGAGTAGAAGTCAAGCCTTGTGTTCATGGATTCGAGACCAACAAAATAAGTATGGGACATCAAGCACGCATTTGAAGATGTTCCATTTGCTCTTCATGCGAAATGTTGAGCCAACATTCGATTCATGTTTCAAATGCTCCAAGCCTCTTGGCGCATTCGACACTATCTTCTAATATTTGCTCCACGGAATACTTGTACTTGAACCCCATCTCTTCCAGCTTAGTAGAACTGCCTGGAATCCTTGTCCCCTCCCCTTCCACCCTGAAACCAGCCATCAGTAACCAATTAAGTCGATGCCTATGAAGAAAGATGAGGCGGAGAAGCAGAAGCTCACTCTCGGATCAGTATGGGAAGTTGAGGATACTTCTCAGCATAGTGATCAACGATGTCTTGCACTGTTGGGTAGGCGACGGCACATAGAAATCTGCCGGCCATTGACTCCCTCTCCATGCAGAACACATGAGCTTCACAGACATCCTCGATGTGTACGAGTGGTACTGATCCCAGCAATGCTTGCAGAAACCTCAGACCGTCGTGGGGCAACTTCTTGCCGGTCACCGGCGACACCATTGCTTCCACGCTCGGTGGTGTATGAGGTATAATCGCATCGCCTCCCACCAAGGAGCACGTTAGGCTTACCACCTCGAGTCCTCGCTCTGCTTTCTCGTTCGCCATCAGTAATTCTTTCTCGGACAGCGTCTTGGAATACAAATAAGCCTAATGGCGTCACGTCGAAGAATTAGTCACGATTGGTGTGGTATAAGAGAGAGAGAGAGAGAGAGAGAGAGAGAGAGAGAGAGAGAGAGAGAGAGAGAGAGAGAGAGAAATGGAGAATTCCATTGGCCTAGTCGTCTTGTCTAGGGCTCCACAGACCACTTTCAATGTCATACACAAAGGGAATAACGTGCGTTTTGATGGGGAGAGAGATCGAGATCGAGAGAGAGAGAGAGACCTTCAGATAATCGTCGAAGCGATCGTAGGAGAGGTGGAGAGGAGTCCAACAAGACTCGTCGATAGAATCCTTGAAGCCGGTGTCGTCTTCCTTCAAAGGCGACGCAGCTGTGACAGAACCAGTGTAGATGACGCGCCTCACCGTTCCGGAGAGCTCACACAACCGCAAGATGGTGCGGACCGCTGACACCGCCGCTTCGCTGGTGTCTTTGAACTGTGTCTCTTATACAAAACACACAAGGGTGTTGGAATCGGATGCAAGCGTCTCTCTCTCTCTCTCTCTCTCTCTCTCTCTCTCTCTCTCTCTATAGAAAGAGATCAAAGTTCCCTAACCTGGGAGTTGGGGCTGTGATGCATGGGGGTAGCGACCAGGAACACGTACTCGCACCCTCGGATCGCAGGCTCGAACGTGTCTGCAGTGTAGAGATCGGATTCGAAAAGAGAAAGCCTTGCATCGGCTCCGGGGAGGCTCCTGAGATGCCCAACCTTGGACTCATCCCCTGCCGTGGATACACATGCTCTGATGAAGTCTGAGGAGATGAAGCCAACGTATACTCTACTGTGGAGATACCTGAGTTCCTGACCGTAGCATGGACGTGATAGCCTCTCCGCAAGAGCTTCTTGACAAGCCAAGAACCGATGTAACCGGAACCACCTGTCACACAAACTGTGCTTGTCTTCTCCATTTCAATCATCTCTCTCTCTCTCTCTCTCTCTCTCTCGATCTCGATCTCGATCTCTCTCCCCATCAAAACGTACGTTATTCCCTTTGTATATGACATTGAAAGTGGTCTGTGGAACCCTAGACAAGACGACTAGGCCAATGGAATTCCCAAATCTTAAAAGATAAGAAAGTGAAGCCACCGACGCGAGGCAAATGCAAATGTCAAACCTTATCATCATCTGAGCATTAAAAAATATAATTATATTAGCACTATATAAAATTTTAATATTACAAATTAAAATCGAATAATAATAATAAATCAAGATCAAAATTATACACCTTTTAATATTATTTAAAAACTTTTTATTTAATCTACAAACACACCAATCGATCAATTCAAAAGATATAATGATGTGGATTTACAAAGAGAACAAAACTATCTTTCTTCTCTCTTTATATATTTTCATAGGACCATTATAACTAATGAAATATGAACTTTAAGATGTTGAGAATATATCTCGTATGATGTATAATTTTTAAGAGTTCTTATTGATTTATAGACGAGAGTAGAATTTCTATGATAAAAAAGTAAGAGAGTCCGTCTCAAGATCACATCCTAATAAAATCTTACCAAAATAGATTTCTTTTCTATTAGTTAATAATCATAATTAGAATCCAATCAGATATATAATTTATATTTTATCTAAATAAAATAGAGTCACATAATCTAATAATCTTCTATTTGATCGATCAATTGGTAAGATATAAAAAATTTAAAATTAAAATAAATAAAATAATTTTTTTTAAAAATAAATTACCAAATTAGATTTTAAAGATTATGAAAGAAAAATATACATGGTCATGAATTTTGAAAATAAGTCTAAAAAGTATAATAAAACTATATTAATTTTGATTGTTAATATGAGTCATAATAGTTGTTTGTAATTGATGTCATACTCCTTTTTATGTACCATAATATTGTTAGTCTTTTATAATATAAAAATTTATTTAAAAATAATTTTACCTAATTAAACTTTAAAAATTATAAAAGAAAAAAACATTTATGTATGGTCATGAATTTTGAAAACAAGCCAATAAGTCTAAAAAATATAATAATACTATATTAAGTTCAACTCTTAATACGAGTCATAATAGTTATTTGTAATTAATGTCATATTCCTTTCTATACCAAGAATCTTCTTAGCTGCTCCCAAATCTTTCATTTCAAATTTACTATTCAGTTGCATTTTCAAAGTGTGAATTTCTGACAAATTCTTAGCTGCAATAAGCATGTCATCAACATAAAGTAACAGATACACAAAAGAGCCATCATTTAACTTCCGGAAATAGACACAGCTATCATACATGCTCCTTGTGTAACCATGACCCAATATAAAGGAATCAAACCTCTTGTACCACTGTCTTGGAGACTGCTTTAATCTATACAAGGATTTTTTTAATAAGCAAACATGGTCTTCCTTACCGTCAACTTCAAATCCATGAGGTTGCTCCATGTAAATTTGCTCTTCAAGTTCACCATGTAAGAAAGCTGTCTTGATATCAAGTTACTCTAATTCCAAATCATACATGGCAACTAAAGCAAGCAAAACACAAATAGAGCTATGTTAACAACAGGTAAAAATACGTCATTAAAATCAATACCATGTACCTGACTATAGCCCTTTGCAACCAATCGTGCTTTGTACCTTGCATCTTCAACCCCTGGAATACCTTCCTTCCTTTTGAAGACCCATTTACATCAAACAATTTTCTTACCCGAAGGCGGCTTCACAAGATCCCAAGTTTTATTCTGATGGAGAGATTCAATTTCTTCATTCATCGCAATCAACCACTTAGCGGAATTATCACAAGAAACTGCATCTGAATCGGTAGTAGGCTCACCAACTCCACCTATTTCTTCTGCAACAGACAAAGCATATGCAACCAAATTTACATATCTTTGTGATGGTCGAATATCTCTCCGTGGTCTATCCTTGGCTATTGAATATTGCTTTTTCTCTGGATTATCTTCGTCAGTAGACTCGGGACCGTCTACTGGCATTCTTTGAGTAGAAGAGTTTGACTGAAGAGATTCAGAACTATCAATCTCAAGCTCCACCTGCTTCTGCACATTATCATTTGTACAACTAGTAGATTCCTCTTTAGAAGATAACATAGATAATTCATCAAAAGTAACATCTCTACTGATTATAAATTTTGGAGATTTGGGATCAGGACACCATAATCTGTATCCTTTCACCCCGGAAGCATACCTAAGGAAAATGCACTTTTTAGCTCGAGGTTCTAATTTTCCTTCATTTACATGCATGTATGTTGGACACCCAAAAATTTTAAAATCAGAATAATCAGCAGGAGTACCTGACCAAACTTCCTCTTGAGTTTTAAAATTAAGTCTTTGCAGAAGGAGCACGGTTGACAACGAATGTGCCATATTAATCGTCTCTGCCCAAAAGTCTTTTGTCAACCCTGCATTTGAGATCATACACCTTGCTCTTTCTAAGAGTGTTCTATTCATACGTTCGGCCACACTATTTTGCTGAGGCGTCATCCTAAAAGTGTGATGCCGAACAATTCCTTCATTTTTGCAGAATTCATCAAAGTCACCTTCATAAAATTCCATGCCATTATCTGTTCGAAGCCGCTTAATCTGTTTACATGTTTGCTTCTCAATCAAAGCCTTCCATCGTTTAAAGGTTAGAAAAACATCATTTTTATGCTTCAGAAAATAAACCCAAACTTTCCTGGAATAATCGTCAATAAAAGTCAACATATACATGGCACCACCCTTAGACTGAACACGAGCTAGACCCCAAAGGTCTGAATGAATATAGTCAAGAGTACCTTTTGTTTTGTGAACTACCGGAGAATTGAAGCTAACTCTTTTCTGCTTTCCAAAAATGCAATGTTCACAAAAATCTAGTGGCCCAGTACTCTGTCCACAAAGAAGACCTCTTTTGATCAATATACTCAAACCTTTTTCGCTCATATGACCCAAACGCATATGCCATAATTTGGTGATGTCAGAATCAGACAATGATGATGACGAGACTGCAACTGAGCCTGTGACAGTAGTTTCCTGCAAAATATACAAGCTACCAGACCTACAAGCTTTCATAACAACAAGGGTATTTCTAGAAACTTTCATAACTCCATCTTCAGCTGTGTATTTACACCCAAGAGCCTCTAGGGTGCCTAAAGAGATGAGATTCTTTTTAAATCAGGAACATGTCTAACATTAGTGAGCTTCCTCACAATACCATCATGCATTTTAATTCGGATTGTGCCTTTACCAATAACATCACATGCGGCATTATTGCCCATCAAAACAATTCCACAATTACAATATTCATACATGGAAAACAAATCCCTACTGGGACACATGTGATAAGAACAACCCGAATCTAAAATCCATTCATTTTTAGACATTAACCTATCATCAGTAGCAAAGAAAATATTTCCAAAATTCTCATCAGCCGCAACATTAGCTTCAGCGGACTCAGTAGTTTTCTCAACAATTTTTTCCTTTTGCTTTAATTTATTTTTCAATTTAAAGCAATCAGCCTTAATGTGCCCCATTTTATGACAATATCTGCATTCCAAATTTCTATGTCTGGATTTAGATCTAGATTTAGATCTACTATGTCAAATTCTCTTTTATCAGTTCTACCCTCGACAACTGCCCTCTACTGATTTCCTCTATTCTCCCCAGTGATATCCCTATCAATCTGCTCCTTAGATTTTAATGCAGATTTAATTTCCTGATATAAAATTATTTCTTTTCCATAAATTAGAGTATCACGGAAATACTTAAAGGATTGGGGGAGAGAACACAAAAGTAACAGGGCCTTATCCTCATCATCAATCTTTGCATCTATATTCTCCAAATCCATAACTAAGGAATCAAATCTATCAAGATGTGAGAGTATAGATGTACCTTCAATCATTCGAAGCATATATAAACTCTGCTTTAAGTAAAGACGGTTCTCCACTGTCCTCTTTATATACAAGGCTTTAAGCTTGTCCCGCATGCTCTTAGCCGTAGTCTCCGTAGCTACCTCCCGTAAAACCTCGTCAGAGAGATTTAGAATAATGCTAGATCAGGCCTTCTTATCCATACCTGCAAAATCTTCCTCTGACATGCCATCTGGAATTTTCTCAGCTCCCTGTAGTGTCAAATCAACTCCGTCTTGAACCAGAATAGCCTCCATCTTGAGCTGCCACATGCCAAAGTTGACATTTCTGTCGAATTTCTCGACAACAATCTTTGTTATTGTCATTGTTGCCAAAAGATCCCAAAACTAGGCTCTGATACTAGTTTGTTAGAGCTGGCCCCAGGAAATTACCAAAGGGTAATTTTGACAACCCAATAGATAATAAACAGAAAAATAAAAGAGGAGACAAGGACACCAGATTTACGTGGTTCGATCAATTGACCTACGTCCATGGACGAAAGAAGGAGCAAATCTCTACTAACAATGAGACAATTACAAATGCCTTAGGAAATTGTTCCTAGGCCAAAAACACCTGAAACTACTAAACAAGAAAATCCCAAAATATTTAATATGGACTTAATAGAGATTAAATCCAATGCGGCTTTTCTTGTGGTGCCTGTAGTGCATCTAGCTAGAAAGCTTAGACCCCTTTTTATAGCATCAATAGGGGATAGGAAATCTGGTTTTCTAGATGTTGGGACTAAAGGACTTGCCAAACCAACAACTCCCTCTCTATGCAGAACACATGAGCTTCACAGACATCCTCGATGTGTACGAGTGGTACTGATCCCAGCAATGCTTGCAGAAACCTCAGATCGTCGTGGGGCAACTTCTTGCCAGTCATCGGCGACACCATTGCTTCCACGCTTGGTGGTGTATGAGGTATAATCGCATCGCCTCCCACCAAGGCGCACGTTAGGCTTACCACCTCGAGTCCTCGCTCTGCTTTCTCGTTCTCCATCAGTAATTCTTTCTCGGACAGCGTCTTGGAATACAAATAAGCCTAATGGCATCACGTCGATGAATTAGTCACGATTGGTGTGGTAAGAGAGAGAGAGAGAAACCTTTAGATAATCGTCGAAGCGATCGTAGGAGAGGTGGAGAGGAGTCTAACAAGACTCGTCGATAAAATCCTTGAAGCCGGTGTCGTCTTCCTTCAAAGGCGACGTAGTTGTGACAGAACCAGTGTAGATGACGCGCCTCACCATTCCGGAGAGCTCACACAACCGCAAGATGGTGTTGACTGGCCGACACCGCCGCCTTATTTGGTGTCTTTGAACTGTGCCTCTTATACAAAACACACAAGGGTGTTGGAATCGGATGCAAGCGTCTCTCTCTCTCTCTCTCTAGAAAGAGATCAAAGTTCCCTAACCTGGGAGTTGGGGCTGTGATGCATGGGGGTAGTGACCAGGAACACGTACTCGCACCCTCGGATCGCAGGCTTGAACGTGTCTGCAGTGTAGAGATCGGATTCGAAAAGAGAAAGCCTTGCATCGGCTCCGGGGAGGCTCCTAAGATGCCAAACCTTGGACTCATCCCCTGCCGTGGATACACATGCTCTGATCAAGTCTGAGGAGATGAAGCCTGATAGTAGATAAGATTTCCTCCAACTATATGAGGAAATCTCTCTAGTTGTTGAGGGAAATCCTCCCTAATCTCTCTAGTTGTTGAGGGAAATCCTCCCTCTTAACCTGTATAAATAGACCTCCTATTGTATTGATCAAGATATACTTGTATAATTACTTTTCATCTTATCATGGTATCAGAGCACTTGCATTAAGTAAGAGTTTTTTTCTTTCCGTTGTCCAGCGACAGCGTCGACACTCCTGGCCGCCTCCTCTTCTCGCTGCTGCGGCAAGACATCCTCTCGCTCCTCTGCCTCCTCCTCCGGTGCCTCTTGTCGATCCGGGCCTCCACTAAGTAGAGGAACACCTTGCCCATCGCAGCGGACACGAAGATCCGCCCACGCATCGTGTTGAATGACCGATCTCTGTATCCAATCGTCGTCATCGACAGGTACACGACGTTCATCCAATCGAGATTCTCCAGCAGGCGGAGCACCACCGTCCCCACCCCGATAGAGAGCAGGACGGTCCCAACCGCCAGCCCTACCTTCGTGCGGATTCGCATCCGCCGCATCTGTGAGATCGCCACCTAGCGACCGCAGACCTTCGTGCAGATCCGCATCCGCCGCATCTGTGAGATCGCCACCCAGCGACCGCAGACCTTCGTGCAGATCCGCATCCGCTGCATCTGCGAGATCGCCACCCAGCGACCGCAGCAAGCCCTCGGAGGCGTCGTCCACTATCGCTGCTAGCCCCTTTTCGGCGAAGCGAGCACTCTCTGCCTCGACAGCCACAGATAGCCTCGCCAACACCGCCCCAGCAGCTTCCACCAGCAGGTGAGGGGGCAGCGTAGGCAGGCGGCTGTCCAGCATCCGGAGGATCCGCGGCCTCCTTCCCCTTCTCCACCGCTGCCGCTACTAGTGACCATTGACGCTGTCGCTTCTTCAAACCGCCGCAGCGAGCATGCAGTGTGACGCAAACAGGACAGTGCCACTGATCTCCGCCTCGACACTCTCTTCTGACGAGAACGCTCTCTCCCGTCGAACTCCACCGAACGGTGCGATTTGCATCGGTTGAGTTTTCGACGCATTGTATCATCAAATGGCTTCATCATCTACTTCCAATACTCCAGTCATTGTCCCTACAGGGAATAATAGCAGTTCTCAACCTCCAAGCCTCATCACTATCAATGCTGCGGCACTCATTCCTTTCAAGTTATCCAAAAGCGGAAATTATGCATCTTGGCATGCCCAATTTTCTAATCTTCTATTTGGATATGACCTTATAAGTTACATCGACGACTCTCTCCATTGTCCGCCTACAGTGCTCAACAGCCTAGGAGGATCTAGTCCAATATCAAATCCAGCTCACAAACTATGGTTACGTCAAGACCGTCTCATCCTCCAAGCCATTCAAGCCTCCGTCGCTGGGTCCGTCGCCCCACTAATATCTTAATGTACGACTGCTGCAGAAGCATGGTCCAAGTTGCAAACGACATTAGCAAATCGCTCGCGTACTCGCATGCTCGGACTCTTATCCAATCTAATGAAAGTGAACCAAGAGGGAAGTACTATTGCTGATTACTTACAAAATATCAAAGTGATCATCGATGACTTAACTTTGATAAGTCATTCCCTTAGTGAAGAAGAAGTCCTCGTTCATACACTTAATGGCCTAGGGGATGAATACAAAGAATTGGCAGCCGCAATTCGAGCACGTGACTCTCCAATATCATTTGAAGAACTTTATGACAAGTTGACCGACTACGAGACATATTTGAAGCGCGACGATAGGCTGCCCGGACCAACTATCACAGCTCAAGTCAATTATAAATCCAAGAGGAAGAGTAACCAATACAATAAGCACGTTAATCACGGTCCGACAAAGCTGCCTCCTGACCCTATGGGATCCACACCAAACCCCTCTCATCCACATTATCAACACTTTCATCCTCATCGTCAAGGTGATATCCCCTATAATCATCAGCACTTGCGTCCTGACCTCAGCGGCCATCGCCGAATCATCTATCAGTTGTGTGATAAGATCGGACACTCCGCGAAAGTCTGTCGCTCTCGACCTCGACTTCCTGCTCCAACACAGTGGCCTCAAGCCAATCTCACAACTACTCCGACGACTAGTCAACCCAATTGGATTGTGGACTCTGGTATATCACATCACATCACCTCCGATCTTCAAAACTTGTCTGTCCACAACAACTATGGCGGCGATGAGGATGTCATCATCGGTGATGGTAAAGGACTCCCTATCACTCATACTGGTTCTACAATACTTAATTCACTCACCACAACATTCACACTTGATGATGTTTTGTGTGCACCCCACATCAAAAGAAACCTTATTTCTGTCTCTCAATTCTGCAAGCAAAATAATACCTCCATTGAATTTTTTCCTGACTCCTTTCTTGTCAAGGATTTGAGCACGGGGGCATCCTTAGTCCAAGGCCAGAACAAAGACAACATTTATGAGTGGCCATCCGCTTCACAAACAACCCACCCCACTGTTCACTCCTCAGTTGCTGCTCCAGTTGATGTGTGGCATCGACGTCTTGGTCATCCCTCGTCTCTTATTCAGCAAAAGTTACTTTGCCATTATTCACTTCCTACCTCTACTAGCAACATTTTAACTTATTGTGATGCTTGTCGTAGCAATAAAAGTCATAGACTACCTTTTGGCACATCTTCTATATCTTGTTCTAAACATTTTAAAATTATTTATACTGATGTTTGGGGTCCTGCCCTAACTTTTTCTTTTGACAAGTTTCGTTTTTATGTTATTTTTGTTGACTATTTCACTAAGTACATATGGTTATATCCCCTCCGTCATAAATATGAAGTTTCAACTGTCTTTACCAACTTTAGAAAGTTGGTCGAGAATTTCTTTCAGTCTTCTATTAAAATAGTTTACTCGGATGGCGGAGGTGAATATCAAGCCCTCACATCCTGTCTTGCAGCTTGTGGTATGCAACACCTCAAGTCATCTCCTCATACTCCCCAATTAGTTGGTTCTGCTGAGCGCAAACATCAACATATAGTTGAAACTGGGCTCACACTTCTACATCAGGCCTCGTTGCCATCACCTTTTTGGATAGCAGCCTTTCAAACCACTGTCTATCTCATTAATCGTATGCTCACTCCAGTCTTACAATACAAGTCACCATTTGAGAAACTATTCCACAAGCCTCCAAACTTTCACAAACTCAAAGTCTTTGGTTGTCTATGTTATCCGTGGCTACGTCGTTATGCCTCTCATAAACTTACACCACGATCTAAGCCCTGCATTTTTATTGGATACTCTCTTGAATATAATGCTTTTCGATGCTATGAGCCACAATGATCTTGGCACCTTAAGTTACTTTCTGGGATATAGATCAAGAATAAAATCACTCAAATTATTTATAATGATCTTGGACTCTTATCTCTAATTGGGGCCGTCGTGTACCTGTCGGTGACGACGATTGGATACGGAGATCGGTCGTTCAACACGACGCGTGGGCGGATCTTCATGTCCGCTGCGATGGGCAAGGCGTTCCTCTACTTGGTGGAGGCCTGGATCGACAAGAGGCACCGGAGGAGGCGGAGGAGTGAGAGGATGTCTTGCCGCAGCAGCGAGAAGAGGAGGCGGCCAGGAGTGTCAACGCTGTCGCTGGACAGTGGAAAGAAAAAAACTCTTGCTTAATGCAAGTGCTCTGATACCAAATCCAGCTCACAAACTGTGGTTACGTCAAGACCGTCTCATCCTCCAAGCCATTCAAGCCTCCGTCGCTGGGTCCGTCACTCCACTAATATCTTCATGTACGACTGATGCAGAAGCATGGTCCAAGTTACAAACGACATTGGCAAATCGCTCGCGTACTCGCATGCTCGGACTCTTATCCAATCTGATGAAAGTGAACCAAGAGGGAAGTACTATTGCTGATTACTTACAAAATATCAAAGTGATCATCGATGACTTAACTTTGATAGGTCATTCCCTCAGTGAAGAAGAAGTCCTCGTTCATACACTTAATGGCCTAGGGGATGAATACAAAGAATTGGCAGCCACAATTCGAGCACGTGACTCTCCAATATCATTTGAAGAACTTTATGACAAGTTGACCGACTACGAGACATATTTGAAGCGCGATGATAGGCTGCCCGGACCAACTATCACAGCTCAAGTCAATCATAAATCCAAGAGGAAGAGCAACCAATACAATAAGCACGTTAATCACGGTCCGACAAAGCTGCCTCCTGACCCTATGGGATCCACACCAAACCCCTCTCATCCACATTATCAACACTTTCATCCTCATCGTCAAGGTGATATCCCCTATAATCATCAGCACTTGCGTCCTGACCTCAGCGGCCATCGCCGAATCATCTATCAGTTGTGTGATAAGATCGGACACTCCGCGAAAGTCTATCGCTCTCGACCTCGACTTCCTGCTCCAACACAGTGGCCTCAAGCCAATCTCACAGCTACTCCGACAAACACACATGACTGGAGCATCTCCTCAACCCTGTCACATGAACCTCTCACAACACCATCTAATCTTAACCCTCCTACTCAGTACACTCCTCCTGTTCAACACCTCCTCCTTACCCCTCCAATCCCTTCTTCATAAGTTTCTCCTATTAATGAAACAATACCCTCAGCTACATCATCAGGTGCTATTGAAGTACAGCAGACTAGTCCACTTGATCTCGCTGACTCACCATCGACTATGCCAACAACCCAACCTACCACTTCCGTAGCTCCTAGCCATCATATGATAACACGCTCCAAAAGTGGTATTGTTAAACCACGTCAAGTTCTTGATCTATATGCCATCACAAACTCTTCTCTTGAAGCTAGTGAACCCACCACAATTAATCAAGCGCAAAAATCTCCACACTAGCGTAAAGCCATGTGTGAAGAATATGATGCTCTTCTTCATAACTCTACATGGACCCTAGTTCCCTCTTCTCACACACAAAACATCATCGGGTGTAAATGAGTCTTTCGAATTAAGCAGAACCCAGATGGATCTATTGCTCGATATAAAGCACGTCTAGTTGCCAAAGGGTTTCATCAACGACCTGGTGTTGACTTCACAGAGACATTCAGCCCAGTTGTCAAACCAACAACAATACGACTTATCTTGAGCTTGGTTATCTCAAAAGGCTAGCATATACGATAATTGGATGTTAACAATGCCTTTTTACAGGGGACTATAACTGAAGATGTCTTCATGCAGCAACCCCCTAGCTTTGTGCATCCACAATATCCAAGGCATGTCTGCAAGCTACAAAAGACTATTTATGGACTTCGTCAAGCTCCAAGAGCTTGGTATAATGAACTTGGCACATTTTTAACATCCATAGATTTTATCAACTCCAAGTCTGATACCTCGTTATTCTTACGACAACAAAATAGAACCATAATATATCTTCTCGTATATGTGGACGATATTATTGTTACAGGCAATGATCCCTTGGAGATTCAGACATTCCTAAAGCAATTGGCTGATCGATTCTCTCTCAAAGATCTTGGCACCTTAAGTTACTTTCTGGGAGTTGAAGCAACATTTACATCTTCAGGTCTCCTCCTATCACAAAGAAAGTATATTCAAGATCTATTATCCAAAACAAACATGCAGGATGCAAAGGAGGTTACAACTCCCCTCTCTACGAATGAATCACTCAAATTATGTGATGGAAGCCCTGCTTCAGACGCTACTCAATACCGACAAGTACTTGGCTCCTTACAGTACTTAGCTCTCACCCGTCCAGATATCTCATTTGCAGTCAATAAATTGTCCCAGTTCATGCACCAGCCATCTACTATGCATTGGTCTGCAGTCAAACGAATTTTACGGTATCTTAAAGGGACCCTTCATCATGGCCTCTTTCTCCGTAAACATGCCTCACTTAATCTCCATGCCTTTGTTGATGCTGATTGGGCAGGCAACTTTGATGATAGAACTTCTACGTCATGGTATATTATCTTCCTTGGAGCTAAACCTATTAGTTGGAGTTCTAAGAAGCAAAAGACAGTCGCACGGTCTACAACTGAAGCTGAGTACCGTGTCATCGCTATTGCTACTACTGAAATCAATTGGGTCACAAATCTCCTTAAGGAACTCAACGTCAACTCTACCCTTCCTCCTATAATATATTGTGATAATATTGGAGCTACCTACTTATGTGTCAATCCAGTGTTCCATTCACGCATGAAACACATCGCCATTGACTTCCACTTCGTGCGAGATCAAGTTGTCAGAAATTAACTACGTGTCTCTCATGTACATACGGCTGATCAACTTGCAAATCCACTCACGAAGCCTCTTGCCCGTAAATTATTTTCATTACATCGATCCAAGATTGGCATCCTTGACAGGAGTACCATCTTGTGGGGGCATGATAGTAGATAAGATTTCCTCCAACTATATGAGGAAATCTCTCTAGTTGTTGAGGGAAATCTTCCATAATCTCTCTAGTTGTTGAGGGAAATCCTCTCTCTTGACCTGTATAAATAGACCTTCTATTGTATTACTTTACATCTTAGCAAAGCCTAACATATACTCTACTGTAGAGATACCTGAGTTCCTTACCGTAGCATGGACGTGATAGCCTCTCCGCAAGAGCTTCTTGACAAGCCAAGAACCGATGTAACCTGAACCACCTGTCACACAAACTGTGCTTGTCTTCTCCATTTCAATCAGATCTCTCTCTCTCTCTCTCTCTCTCTCGATCTCTCTCCCAATCAAAACGCAGGCTATTCTCTTTGTGTATGACAGCCAAAGTAGTCTATGTGGAGCCCTGCGCACGATGCGTAAAGATGAGGCCACGGAATTCCCAAGCCTTAAAGGATAATAAAAGTGATGCTACGATTAGGCGGAAATCTCAAACCTTATCATCTAAACTTAAATTATAATTATATTATTATTATATATAAAACTTTAATTTTAAATTTTGGAATCAAGTAATAGTAAATCAAGATCATCATTATCTTCTGATGTAATTTAGAAAATGTTTATCTAATATATAAATATATTATCATTTCTAAAGAGAACTAGATTTACTTTCTACTTTTTTTTTTACCTTTTTATATGGTTACTATAAGTGATGGAAATCAGCTTGGAGAGTGTAAGAGTAGATCTTGTATCGTTTATAGTCCATATGAGTTTTTATTTATTTATAAACGATAGCGGATCTAAAATGAATTTTCTTTCTATTAATCAATAATTATAACTAGAATCTAATTAGATGGATAATATATCTTATCTAATTAAATAGGGTCATATAATCTTAAATTCTCTCACTTTACCTATTAATTAGTAAGATATAAACAAATAAAATTAAAATAAATAAAATAAAATTTTATTAATAATAATTTTATCTAATTAGATTCTGAAAATTATGCAAAGAAAAAAATTTTGTACATGACTACGAATTTTTAAAACAAGTTAATAATTCTAAAAAGTATAATAATATTACATTAAATTCAAATACTAATACAAGTTATAATAGTATATCATCAATGTTATACAAGTCATAAAATTGTTAGTATTTTCTAATGTGGTCCACAATGACCTATGTAATTTATTTTATCAAGATAATTTTATTATCATATTCAACTATAATATACAAAAACATAAATTAAATAGGATAACAAAATAAATAACTTTAATTAAGTATATAAAGAAAAAATATTAATAATAATATTCACTTAAATATGTATCACTATATCTTTATGAGTTACTTACAAGTTTCAATTTATGGTTCTTAAACACTTAAGGCAGTAAAGCGTTATAAATCAGGAATAATCAAAATAGTACTTAGGTTCTTAATTATCACTTATTATTTTTAGATTTTTTTTCTAATTATTAAGTACTTTATTTCGATATGTTTAGAACTATTAAAGTATGTCATTCAAGAAAACTACTATAGTATTATCATAAGATATCTTAAGTGATCTAACAACTAAGTTGATCATACAAAGTCCTAAGATAAAATTTTGCAACCATAATATTTAATTTGTGACCTAAAAGTATATTATAAATTTAACTTCTATTATTGATGATATAATAACCAATTGCTTCGAAATTTTTCAAAAAATTATGTCTAAAATTTACATGAATACTAATCATGAAGTAGACTTTATCATTGAGGAACTTACAAAATCAATATTTGAATATCTCGTTACTTCAAGCTAATCAAATATCTTATATGTGAGCATGTATTCTTTTATTCCTATCCAATATCTCATCACTTTCTTTACAACTTTTCAATATTTCATTCCTAAGTTATCTTAGTATCTAACTAATATTCTAACTACAAAATTGATATCTGATCTCATACAAGTTTAAGTATATAATAAACTTTAAATTATGCATGTATAAAAATTGTCCGTCATTTTATTATAATAAACTTTTAATATATACATCATTAACTAAGAAAAACTCCATACTAAATCTTCCTAAAAGTTGGTTAATATATCCTTTGTTAGATAATCCTAATAATCATTTGGATCTATCCCTGAATATCTCAATATCAATAACATAATCTACTTTATTCATATTAATCATATTAAAATTCTCAGTAAAAAATATTTTGGTTTCATATAATAAATTAAGATCACTATTGATAAGCAAAAATGTTAACTTTATATAGAAACTGATCAACAATATTTTTTTAAATTTGAAGAAATTAATGATATCATAAATTTTATATACCATTGTTTAAAAGTTTATTTAAGGCCATAAATAGATTTTCTAATTTTATAAATCAAACTTTTCTTTTCCATCTCTACAAATCTTTTAAGTTGTTTTATTAAGAAATATTACTTTCATATATATAAATAATTATTAATATCATAACGATCCTCAAACGAGTCTTTTCTAAGAAGGAAATGTCTAGTTATAGTCGATGTTTTCTTTAAAAACCTTTAACCATAAATTTGACTTTATATCATTTAATATTACCCTTTTAATTATGTTTTGTCTTAAAGACCTATTACAAATGATTCTTTTATAGTTATTAGATAATTTAATGAGTTCTTATATATTATTTTAATCCATTGATTTTAACTTTTCTATTATTACATCAAATCATCTATCAAAATCGGTATTTTTTTTATGACTTATGACAATGATAAGAGATTTTTTTATTCATATATCACAATATAATTCTTTTAGATATATTATATAGTCATTAAAAATGGTAGATCTCTTTTTCCATTGGGATCATATCAAAAATATCGATTATAGTTATTCTACAAGATTTTTCACTCTTGTTTTTTTATAAACCTTACATTATCCAATTTTACTATCCTCGTACTATAATTAAGATAATAAAATATACATTCCTTAGATTTTTTTATACAACTAATAAAATATTTAGAAATAAATCTTAGTCATAGTAGTGTATCTGGTCCCTAGATTTGAGACACTAATGATGTCTTGTATGAATACTACACTCTTTGATACTAGAGTTATAGGTTTGGAAAGTTTCAGATCTAATACAGTCGGTTATTGAGAGTGGTAGCCAATTTTACGAGGGCTATTGAGTATTAATAGAGGATCATCTGCTCTCGGTATCATGAGAGGAATATCCCATGTATTCTTGCTCGAATAAATCCTTGGCCAAGGTCATTCGAATTGAGAGAGAAAGAGTTCTCTAGGAGAATCAAACAAGAGTAAGACTTGAAGAGAGATCGTATAAGCCTGACAGTACCATGCCCGATATAGGGTCTCTAGGATATTAGATGGATGAGGGACTATAGATACATGGTAACTGAGGACAGATAGGTCCAAAGGATTGGATTCCCCTGTATCGTCTAGGGGTTGCGGCGTAGTGGCCTAGTACGTTCGCAGTCGATGAGTTGGGTGAATTATTATAGAGATAATAATTCACTGAGTTAGAAGGAGTTCTGACAAGTATAACTTACGGCCAGCTCGATATTGGGCCTAAAGGGTCACACACTTATGATAGGTGTTGCGACGAGTAGAGGTTCGGATATGAGATATCCGTTGGAATCCTTATCTTATTGGATATCCATTAAGCCTCTGAATTATTAGATCCTAAGATGAGATCCAATAATTGCTAATAAGAGATTATTGGGTAGAGACTCACTAATCCAAGGGGCTTGGGGTGATTGGATGAAGATCCAATACCCAACAGGGCAAGATCCATTAGGGCTTACAAGGGGCCTCTATAAATAAGAGGGAACCAAAGCTCTATAGGCTGAGGGTTTCTTTTGGTAGTCACTTTCTGTTCTTCTCTCCTCAGAGAGGTGTATCGTCATAGTCCTTGCCGTGTGGATACCCCTAGAGAGGAGGACGCTTGATCTCCTTCATCCTTTCTATAGATCTGTAGGGATTCAGGGATATATGATCTCCCTAGGTAATTTTTTTTACACATACAGTTTTCGTGGATTTATTTTGATGCACCAATCTTCACATGATGATGGAAACTTTCTACGGAAAATTTGGGGTTTTATTTTTGTTCTTCCGCTATGCATGAGATGTCGCCCCCCTGAAGGATTTCCCAATAGTGGTATCAGAGTCAGGTTGTTCGTGTGAAAATCAGATCTTAAACTACATGTATTATATTTTGGATCAACTTTTATCGCCAAAATCGTTGGTGCAAGGGCGAGGAAGGGCAGCAATTGTTCTTTGTCATTTGCGCCAGGTCGTGCTGTGATCGCTACTGACTTACACAGGCAACAACCGGTGGCCGATGGCCTACGTCTAGGTTGCAGCTGGTCAGCAGGCTACGGGCCGCAAGCAAGCAGCACCTGCAAGTGCATGCACCGACGACCTGTCTGCAAGGGTCGACACCACCTACGAGCGCTGTGACCAAGGGAGGGTGACCCGTAAAGGAGGTGGCCCACGGGCGAGCCACCCGGTAGGGGCAGAGCTTGCGCGGGGGCAAGGCCGCTTGAGGAGGCGGCGCCACTCACGGGCGAGCCGCTCGCCTATGAACAAGCTACCTACAAGGGCAATGACGCCACCCGCGGGCGCCGCTCCAACCCCTCGCGGGCAAGGCTGCTGCCAATAGGGTGGTGATGACGGCTGCACCGTAATGTAGTAGCAGGAGAGGGAGAGGGGTTAGGGTTTTAGGCAAAAAAAGTTTTACCCTTGATAATTTACGAAATTCTAGTTTTATCCCCCGTGGTCGAATGATCAAAATACCCCTCAAAATTTTCTGTCCATTTTGATAAAATAACCAAAATACCCCCCCCCCCCACACACACACAAAATTTAAAAATTCTATTTTTATCCTTTTGGTCGAATGACCAAAATGCCCTTGGGAATTATGAAAATTTCTTCTATATCCTTGATTTCAGAAAAATAAATATATTAATTAAATAGATTAATTAACTATTATTTTTTATTTAGTAGTCCTATAAAATAATATATACATGCGATGTATGATGTGGACAGATGATCATGGACCTGTGATGTGATGTGTGTACATGTGATTATTATTATTGGGGCTAGCGAGCCTCTATTTTTCTCGTTTATTGTTGGGTCTGCGTACTTGTAATTATGTTGTAATTACAAGAGAAAGTGCATCGATAGCGGGACCCACGAGGCCAAGACGAACGATTCGACGCATGGAGATATGTTGAGATGCTGACGAATCCGACGAAGCGAGCAAGACGATCACAAGGTATGGAGATGCGCCTAAGCACACATAGATCTTGATGTGAGTGATTGGGCCTACTAGCTCAGGCCTGATCACATTAGGATATGGTTCATGATCATCTAATGTGATTGCTCATGTGATGTGTAATTTGTTATACACATATTATATATATATAAATATATATATATATACGATATAGATATATATATTAAATATACATGTGTGTGACACATTATGATAGGAGACCAAATAAAAAATCATCTCTATTAATAATTTTAAGTCGGTAAACGTGAGGCAATTAGATTGACCCATATGGCCTTCTATCGTTATAGGTAGGAACCGATTTTCAGTGTAGGTTGAGTTGGTCGAGTCTCTCGAGACTCACCTATATCGCGTTTCGCTATCTTATCTATGACATAAAGATGTCACCGGTGACTTGAGGACATTGTATGCTTGATTGAGTCCCTCGAGAGTATATCACCGAATCAGACTCATCTTGTAACGATGGTGATGACTTAACCGAATATCATGGTTGGTCGAGTCCCTTAAGGCTATGATGGTTCGGAGGTCGAACAGGACGGGAATCACAAGGAGTTGTGATTGGCAAGAGTTGTCTATCTTTACGGGCTTAACGTGATGGGTTGAGTCCCTCGAGGTTAAGTTAAGACGTCGATTGGATCTCGATCCCCACTAGAGATTCATCGAGGGTCTTCGATTCACACACCGAAGGGTGTTGTGTGTCTCATGAAAAATTAATGGGAATACATTAAGATAGAAGTCCTTATCTTAATTATTTAATTTTTACAAAGTCTACATGTTATTTATTTCTGCTACATTTTTAATTTTAGAAAAATATCATTTTCAAATCCTTTATGTGGCATACTTGATGCCAACTGCCTCACTGGTCTAAATTATACGAATTGGCTTCGCAATCTAAGAATCGTTCTCACGGTAGAGAAAATTGTGTATGTCCTTAATATAGTGATCCCTACACTCGACGAAGGGGCAAGCAAGGATGAGATCACTCGTTATGTGAAGTACATAGGTGATTCCACTCTTACTCAGTGTTTTATGTTGGCCTCTATGATTACTGAGTTATAGAGACAGCATGAAAATATGGATGTTAATTCTATACTCCTGCATCTCCATAAATTGTTTGAGGAATAGAGAAGAACTTAACGATATGAGATATCAAAGAGTCTTTTCTATGTTAGGATGACTAAGGGGACACCGGTTTAGAACCATATCCTTAAGATGATTGAGTGGATCGAGAAACTCACAGGTCTAGGAATGGTCCTAGAGGATAACCTGTGTGTGGATCTTGTGCTTTAGTCTCTACCAGATTCCTTTTCTCAGTTCATAATGAATTTTAATATGAATAAACTTGAGGTGACCCTCCCAGAGCTCCTCAATATGCTGAGAGAAGCAAAGAGCACCATCAAGAAAGAGAAGTCGGTTCTCTATGCTGGTGAGACCAGAAAGAAAAGAAAGGCTGAGAAGACCCTTAAGAAGGGCAAGGGCAAGGGCAAAATGGGTAAGGCAAAAGTTGCCAAGAAAGATCCAACAAAGGACAAAGGTTAATATTTCCACTGTGATAAAGATGGGTAATGGAAGAGAAATTACAAAAAGTACCTTATAGAGAGGGCGAAACAGAAGCTTAGAGAAGCTTCAGGTACATTTATGATTAGTCTCTATTTGTTAGAATCTTATGATAACACATGAGTATTGGATATCGGGAGTGCTTATCATATTTGCAATTTGTTGCAGGTTCTAGCAGGACCTAGAGATTGAACAAAGGCAAGATGAACCTTAAGATGGGCAATGGAGCAAAGGTTGCTGTAGTGGCTGATAGCAATGTCACCTTACATCTGCTTGGTGGAGCTATTATTGCATTAGATGCATGCTATTATATTCCTTCTATTATCAAAAATATTATTTCCATTTTATGTTTGATAGTTAATGGATATAAATTAATTTTTGAGAACAATGGTTATTCAATAATATTAGATGATGAGATCATCACGAGAGGAAAATTACATAATGGTTTATTTATACTAGATACAGCTCCACATATCATGAGTGTCAGTGAGTCTAAGAGGAAATGAGAAGAGGTGAATAATGCATATCTTTGGCATTGTAGACTAGGTCACATCCATAAAAGAAAAATTCAAAAGTTGCTAATGAATGGATATCTATATCTATTTGATTATGAGTCATATGCGATATGTGAACCTTACCTTCGTGGAAAGATTTAGTGGAACTAGAGAGAGAGAGCCACTGAGTTACTAGAACTCATACATAGTGATGTATGCGGTCCCATGTCGACTCATGTCATAGGTGGTTACTCCTACTTCATTACTTTCACTTATGATTTCTCAAGATACGGATATGTGTACTTGATGAAGTACAAGTTTGAGGCTTTTGAAAAATTCAGGGAATATAAAAATGAAGTGAAGAACCAAACATGAAAGAGTATTAAATCCCTTCGATTAGATCAAGGAGGTGAGTACTTAAGTACAGAGTTCACCCAGTTCCTTAAAGACTATGAGATTTTATCCTAATGGATACCTCCTTATACACCACAGCTTAATGGTGTATCAAAAAGGAGGAATCACACACTATTAGACATGGTGCGTTCCATGATGTGTTTTGTCGACCTACCCATCTCATTCTGGGGATATGCCCTAGAGACCACAGCTTACCTTCTGAATAGAATTCCAACTAAGTCAGTGATATCTACTCCATATGAGATATGGAATGGAAGAAGCTCGATCTTAAGGTTGTTAAGATTAGGGGTTATCTTGCCCACATCAAGAGACACAACCCTGACAAATTGGAATCCAGGACGGAATGGTGCAAGTTCGTGGGATACCCTAAGGAAACTTGTGGGTATTATTTCTATCACCCTAAGGACCAAAAGATCTTTACAGCCAAGAGAACAGTGTTTCTTGAGAAGAAACACATTCTTAGTGGAGACAATAGGAGCATGATAGAGTTGAGCGAGGTTGGAGAACCTAGCTCAAGCACTATTCCACAGCCAGAATCTGTTCAGATACATAACACATAAGTTCCAACTTTATGTAGGTCCGATAGAGTATCCTATCCTCCAGAGAGATATGTGGGATATATTAGAAGAGAAGATGTTGAGGATATTGATCCTCAGACCTATGAGGAGGCTATTATGAGCATAGACTCCGGAAAATGACAAGAAGCAATAAATTCAGAAATGGATTCCATGTACTCCAACAAGGTTTGGAACCTACTTGATGCACCCAAGGGTATTATACCCATTGGCTACAAGTGGATCTTCAAAAAGAGGATTGGAGTAGATAGAAATGTAGAGACCTATAAAGCAATGCTAGTGGCTAAAGGGTATCGTCAAAGGCAAGGTGTTGACTATAATGAAACTTTCTCACCTATAGCCATGCTAAAATCCATTCGAATTCTATTGGCTATTGTAGCACACTATGATTATGAGATCTGACAGATAGACGTCAAAACCGTATTCCTCAATGGCAACATCGAGGAGGAGGTGTATACGATACAGCCTGAGGGATTCGTATCCAAGGATAACCTAGATAAAGTGTGCAGGTTGCTTAGGTCCATTTATGGACTAAAGCAAGCTTCCCGAAGTTAAAACATAAGATTTGATAAGGCAATCAGATCTTATGACTTCGCTAAGAACGAAGATGAGCCTTGTGTGTACAGGAAAGTAAGTGGGAGCACTATCACCTTTTTAATATTATATGTGGATGACATCCTGATCATTGGGAATGATGTAGGAATACTTTCCACAATAAAGACTTGGTTATCTAGGCACTTCTCCATAAAGGACTTAGGGGAAGCATCCTGCATATTGGGGATACGAATCTATAGAAATAGATCCAAGAGGATGTCTGGCTTGTCCCAGTCTAGGTACATAGATACCATTGTTAAAAAGTTTGGCATAGAAAATTCCAAGAGAGATCTCATACCAATGAGGCATGGAATATCACTTTCTAGAAATATGTCCCCAAAGACTCCTGAAGAAAGGGCACACATGGATATAATACCATATGTCTCAGCGATAGGATCTATCATGTATGCTATGCTATATACCAGGCCTGATATAGTACATGCTCTAAGTGTCACGAGCAGATATCAGGCAGATCCAAGCTTGGAGCACTAAAAAGTAGTAAATTATATCCTTAAGTACTTGAGAATGACTGAGGATCTTTTACTAATATATGTAGGTAGTAGCCTAAGGGTTGAGGGTTACATGGACTCGAGCTTCCAGTCCGATGTTGACGATAGCAAGTCTAATTCAGGGCATGTGTTTACCTTGAATGGAGGAGCATAGGAAGAGTTCCAAGCTAGACACTACTGCTGACTTGACCACAGAGGCGAAATACATTGCTGTAGCAGAGGCAGCAAAGGAGAGAGTCTGGATGAAGTAGTTCATCACAGACCTAGGAGTCATGTTGAGCAGCGAGGATATGATTCCCTTATATTGCGACAATTATAGGGTGATTACTCAAATAATAGAACTCGGGTCTCATCAGAAGTGTTCTGAGGAGGTTCTAGCTTATTAGAGAGATCATGGCCCGAAAGATATAGTAATGGAAAGAGTTCCATCTGAAGATAATATTGCAGATCCACTAATAAAGCCATTGACTCATATTGTCTTTGAGTGTCATAGAGGTCTGATGGGGATCAAACATATTTGTGGTTGGCTTTAGGTCAAGTGGGAGATTGCTAGTCATATGTGCTCTGCAAGCCAATCATATCAGTGATGGCACTTGTGACTTAATATGCATTTTTTCTCTTTACGTATTATTAGGCATTTTATCACTTTATCTTGCGTGTTGTATATATTGTGATGTCCTTGGATCTGTGTAATGGGAATTGTATTATGATGAGATCACGTTAATGCGGCTGATTCACTTTTAAACATAGACCCTAAATTATCCTGGTATAGGTTACTCAAGAAGGACATCGAGATAACTGGATAGACTGATGTGCTGTATACTCATCCATATGATGGAGGTAGTTGGTCTCATAGCTACTCATGTGGGGACACTAAGGGTATAGTGCAGGTGCTCATTGGAGAATGAGTTCACTGATTTATCCACCTACGGAATGCTAGATGGTTATTGATACCTCATGTCAGACAGCGATTTTGTAGTCCTAATAGTATATCTGGTCCCTAGACTTGAGACACCAAGGATATCCTATATGAGTACTCTACTCTTTGATACCGGATTTATAGGTTTGGAAAGTTCCAGATCTAGTACAACCGGTTATTGGGAGTGGTAGCCAACTTTATGAGAGCTATTGAGTGTCAATAGAGGATCATCCGCTCTCGGTTTCATGAGAGGAATATCTCATGTATTCTTGCTCGAATAAATTCTTGGCCAAGGTTATTCGGATTGAGAGAGAAAGAGTTCTCTGGGAGACTCCGACAAGAGTAAGACTCGAGGAGAGATCATATGGGCCTGATAGTACCATGTTCGGTATAGGGTCTCTGAGATATTAGATGGATAAGAGACTATAGATACATGATAATTGAGAACATATAGGTCTAAAGGATTAGATTTCCCTGTAACGTATAGGGGCTGCGGCGTAGTGGCCTAGTATGTCCATGTCAATGAGTTGGATGAATTATTATAGAGATAATAATTCACTAAGTCAGAATGAGTTCTGACAAGTATGACTTACGGCCAGCTCGATATTGGGCCTAGAGGGTCACACACATATGGTAGATGTTACGACAAGTAGAGGTTCGGATATTAGATATCCGTTGGAACCCCTATCTTATTGAATATCCATTAAGCCCCTGAATTATTGGATCCTAAGATGAGATCCAATAATTACTAATAAGAGATTATTGGATAGAGACCCACTAATCCAAGAGGCTTGGATAATTGGATGGAGATCCAATACCCAATAGGGTAAGATCCATTAGGGTTTACAGGGGGCCTCTATAAATAGGAGGGAACCAAAGCTCTATAGGCTGAGGGTTTCTTTTAGTAGCCATCTTCTGTTCTCCTCTCCCCAGAGAGGTGCATCGTCATAGTCCCTACCGTGTGGATACCACTAGAGAGGAGGATGCTTGACCTCCTTCATTCTTCTTACAGATCTGTAGGGATTCAGGGATATACGATCTCCCTAAGTAATTTCTTTTACATATGTAGTTTTCGTAAATTTGTTTTGATGCATCGATCTTCGCACGACGATGGAAACTTTCTACGAAAAATCTGGGGTTTTGTTTTTGTTCTTCCACTGCACCCCCCCCCCCTTGAAGGATTTCCCAATAATGATGAATGCAGTTGGGTCTCACAACTACTCGTGTGGGGACACAAAGGATATAGTGCATATGCTTATTGGAGAATGAGTTTACTAATTAATTCACTTATGAAATATCGGATGGTTAATGACACCTTATTATCAAACAGCGATTCTGTAATCCCAATAATGTATCTGGTATTTAGACTTGAGATATCAAGGATGTCCTGTATGAGTTCTCCACTCTTTGATACTGGACTTATAGGTCTAGAAGTTATAGATCTAGCATAGTCGATTATTGGGAGTGGCAGCCAATCTTACGATGACAATTGAGTGTCGATAAAGGATCATCTACTCTTTGTGTCATAGGAAGAATATCTCATTTGTTCTTACTCAAGCAAATCTCTAGCCAGGATCATTTAGATTGAAAGAGAAAGAGTTCTCTGGAAGAATCCGATTAGAGCGAGACATGAGTAAAAACCGTATAGGCCTAATAACACCATGCCCGGTATACAATCTCTAGGATATTAGATGGATGATGAACTATAGGTACACGATAATTGAGGACAATTATGTCCAAATGATTGGATTCTTCTGTATTATCTGAGGACTGCAACATGTGGTTTAGTATGTCAATAGTCAATGAATCGAATGAATTATTATGGAGATAATAATTCATTGAGCCAGAAAGAGTTCTAATAAGTATGACTTATGGTCAGCTCGATATTGGGCCTAGAGAGTCACACACATATGGTAGATGTTATGACGTATAGAGGTTCAGATATAAGATATCAACTAAAGCTCATATTTTCTTGGATATCCAATAAACTCTTGAATTATTAGATCATATGGATAAGATCCAATAAGAATCTACGAAAGATTATTAGGTAGAGATCCACTAATATAAGAGGCTTGGATAATTGGATGAAAATTCATTACCTAATAAGGTAAGATTCATTAGGGTTAAGTTAACATGATATCTCTATAAATATTAGAGAATCAAAGACCTATAGACTATGGCTCTCTTAGCTGCTATCTCCTATTCTTCTCTCTCTTTGAGGAGTTACGAAGTAACTCATTGTCGTATGGATTACCGCTAAAAAGGATGACGTTTAACATAATCTAGTGTTGCACTTATGAAGTTTGGAACTCATGTCCATTGAGACCCAAATCGTGATTTTGTGCTATTGATGTTTCTTTTTCTTCTTGAAAACCTTTGTAAAGCAGAATTTATAAGCTTTTTTTCTCTCAAATTCTTTATGAACACCAACATTTTAACTTATTTATTAGTGGTCGTATGTGATTCAAAACAACATAGGCTTTGTATTCTACGGCAAGAGCAGAAGAATATCGCATAGAGAAATTTAGAGGCTTCTTCAAGGCACCTTTATCTGACAAATTAATCTGGTCAAGAATTTGACTCTCATAAAGGTTATTTAACTTTCAACTTGTTGGTGTATTTCCCGGCATATCGAGCACTCTGGGGAGGACGGCGGTGGTAGAGGCCGCGATGTGCGGCCTCATCTCTTTTGCCGTGTGGTCGACGCCAAGTTTCATGTTCGTTTGTCATCTCACTCTGTTTTCGACCTTTCATTTAGTGTTCCAAAAGGTGGTCTTTCCGCCTCTAATCCATCGTTCTTTTGGGGCTTCGACGGATGCAGGCTGATGCGGCAACAGACGAGGTCCTACCCCCTACTTTCTCTTCTTGCTGAAGGCGAGTTTAGGCCTCTCGATTTGCCATTTTATAGACATGTAAGGCCTTTCTTATCTCTTCTGAAGGTATGAGCTTGATCATGTGTAGTTGATCTTGAATCAAATCATTTTTCTATTGTCGACTATCTTTGCATGCATACTCCTCTTGGTTTTCTTCTTTGAAATTAAAAATTTTGAGCGCACACATACTGTGCCTAATATGCTCTTATTCCTACTACTTGCAATCATTTTACATTTCATTAGTTTATATATTGTACGTATTGCTAAGGCTCGATACTGAAGATAATATGTTATTCTACGTATTGCTATGTATTGCATAATCCTTGAGCACGGTATTGTTGCGCCGAGTCTCCGAACAATCCAGGTGTATGCCTTCCATTATATCATGTCGTGTTAGAGAAACTTAAATGAATAAATCCTTGCTTACAATAGTAAAACTAGATCGCAAGATCAGTTTTACTCTTAATACCATTATTTGTGTTGTATTATGTGTTATTTTGTAGGTCATATTGTATAATTGCTACTTTATTTCTTGTTTTAATTATTTGTATTGTACTAATATATATATTTGACTCATTCACCGAGATTCATGGAACCTGATAAATATATCAATTAGTTGGTCTATAAATTCAAGAATTATGTTGAAGATTGAAGTCTTTTGGTGAACTCCTTTTATATTAAGTGTATTTATTTTCTATTTAAGTATCCTAGAATTCATATTTGGATTTCTAAAAGACATATTAATTCCCTAAGAGATTACTCTTAAGAATAATTCTTCGAAGACTCTTAGATCCTATAATAGTGGTTCTTATCAATAGAACAAATATTTTAAATTTGAATGAAAAAAATTATATCTTTTCTGTCTCTTAGTTTCTTAGTTGTTGTACGAGAGCTAATTACTTCTACATCACCCATGCATGTATCCTTTAACATGAGAGTTATTGCGGAAGACATTCTGTTGTTCGTATTTCCTTATAGCCAAACTCCATCTCCATCTGTGTTGACTACAATCATATAAAAAGTCTGGTAAAATTATAAAAAGATTTCATAGTTACCGCAAGATTATGACAAAAGATTTTATATATATTTAAGTTATATTCTTGCATTCTAGGCACCAGACAATCAGGCATGTTAAGTTGTATGGTCACAGATATCAAACTTACACGATTTAGAAAAGGGTGTGGCACATATGTTTATTCTGTCTCACAAGAAAATCCATCCTATTTTAGCTTACTTTACTTGAAAGTGTTGTATCCTTGTTGATTCTTACAAACTGGTGTAATATTTCTGTCTCTCAAATAATATGTGCCACTTGGTAAGTTGAATCATGGTAAAAAAAACCTTCCTTTGGGAGACTCCATGATGTTGTTATAATAATTAGAGGAATTTCATGACATCTAGGACTAGAATTTTTGTTCAGGAGATTTGGAAGTGTTTTGAGCTTTGCTCACATTTCAGCAAATCCATTTTTTCCTATTTTTTTATTTCTTTTTCTTCTGTGTTGGCAGGTGCTCCATTACTCATCACACAGTTTTGCAATCTGTAGGAACACAATCTTAAGTTCCCTCACCATAAATGTCAGGAGAGAAATCCAAGCAACATAATATTATTATGTGTTGTTAGGATTGTAATTTACATAAACATGACATGCCGCTTATCTTCAAACTATGCTAAGATGGAAATACTAGATTCACATAGTGATAGTTGTTGGGAACTCTCATTCTGTCCATAGTCTTTGCTGCATCAAACTATGCTAGTTTATTTGCAGGCTATTACTCTTATGCTACAGTAGCAAATAACTTGCAGCCTGTCATCCTGTCACATTATATTATATAAATTATTTATGTAATATTTTTTTAACATATTTATGTTATTAACATAAATTTAAACATTTTTTTCTCCACAAAAGAGGTCTTAACTTCATATATAATCCACTATTTAGGAGTTAATCAGCAACGCATAAACGCAAGACATCACATCATTCTCCAATCATGCATGCAGTGGATAACATAACATATATGATCACGTGAGATCAGCGTTTCGATCTGTAACATTGTATATGCCGGTGTTGCCTTGACTTTATGTCCACGTCTACATTTCTAGCATCATACAATCCCTACTCTCGCCTCTTCATGCAAGTCAAAGTCTTCATGTCGAAGCTTCCTCAGCTCCTTCGTTCTCTCCCAACAAACCCACACCGTAGGAGCTGATGGTCATCAGCTGAATTCTCCTCATGATAACGCCGGCGGCGGCGGTGCGGTCGCGCTGGTGAAGCGTGCTGACATGGTCTTCCTCACCGACGCGCGGATCTCCGGGGAAGCCGCCGCTTCCTTCTCCGAGATATCCGGAATCGAAGCGAGTCGACCGGACTTCCGGTGCGGTGCTCGATCCTTGCGTTCGTGCGACCGAACTTGAACCTTGAGCATGGATGGAACGTGGAGCACCGACCGGAGAAGCCTGTGAACTGATCTGAAGAGCTTGGAGGGCTTCTTCCGGGCCTGCGCGGGAGGCGGATGAGAGCTCCGGGACAAGTGTGGCATCGACATGGTCCGGGAGGTGATCGCGGAGTCCAGCTGCTGCATGAAGGACTTGAGCTCGAATGAGTCGTAGAGAGAGCTGCCACAGTCCCACACAAGGCTTTTGTCCTTCTCCATCTTACTGTGTTGAAGAGGAGGAGAAGAAGAAGAAAAAGAGGAAGGACTTGAAAGAGGAAAAGATGGGGGGAGGTGCTTCACAACAGGGGGATGGACGCAGCCCCAACGCGTCTGCGACGTAAAGGAAGTGTCACAACCCGTGGATTGGTATACTGCCACCATTTCTACCGGTTGGTCGTTAATGAGATGGCACATCTTCAACTGGATGAATGGAAGAAAGCTGCAGAATGAAAGCAGCATTTTTCTAACCGGTGATGGAAGCTGAGCTCACATGGAGTTGGGAACATCTTGATGAGGGGATTGAATGCTTCGTAGTCTACTCCTCCATATCGGTCTCGTTCTGATTTGTTTAAAGGGGTCGCCTCTATCCCCAACAACCATTCCACAATGCAATATTCTGAGAGCACCAAAAGTCTAATGGAATTGGCTGGACAAACGCAATCGTGATCATCTTTTTGATGTGGATAAGGACTCATTGCACGAGTAGAATTTTTGTGGCACCGAAGTGAAGTTTTACACTGAGCCCAAGTTTTTGTATAAGAAGGGTTAATTCCCTTTTTTGACTTTTGGAGCTAGAGAAAATAATAAGGTTGGTTCAATTAATATCTCATAAGATATCGTATTCAACGTGTTATGATAAGATAAGAGTACGCGTCGACATGGCTTGATCTTTTCCCAAAGATACAATGTCATCCGAGAAACCCTCATGGGAGTTTGGTTGACACGGCAGAGAGGTAGTCTCTAAAGTAGCTTCCAAGAGTTCGAGGTGGATTTTAATATTCTAAGTGGGTTCTTATATAGAGGTCAATGATTTCAATATTCTAACTGGGTTCTTATATAGAGGCCAGTGTTGGGGTGAGTTTCCCAACCTGACCTCTTATGATATTTAAATTAAGTTTTTTGAGGGTCACGTAGAATGTGAATAATTTTTAGAAAAAGATCTTAACCTCGAGCAAGCACAAGGGTTGACCTTTATACCTGGGTGGTTGAGGGGACCATTTGTAACCATCATAATACTTACCCTTTGACATTTTGTCGATGGGGTGATAGGCCAGAACAGTCTCTTGCAAACTATCATCCATGAACATCAGCTAAGAGGGAATAAGTATGAACGATCATCTAGGGATCACTATCCACATATATCAATAAAATCAATTCAAACGACGTCCCACTGATTATTGTCCACGAGGTTGATAAACCATTATTGTCCCCCGTGTTACTACCTAAGTGAGGGAGTGACTTGGCCCTTGTCCCCCATATCAATATTACAATTACAATTACAATTATCAGTATCTTCTCTATATTATTTTTGGATTATTAATATCTAATTTAAATTATTTTAAGAAGAAAGTTTCTTGGAGAACAAAATATCACGGAAAAAAAAATCTTTTTGAATTAGGGTTCATAATTTTAAGAATGAGAAAACAACGCTTATAACATCACTTTAACTTATTAAGTTTTTAATCTATTAAATTTTTCTCGTCACTTTTTAGAATAATGTGCGAACTGCTGCGAAGTGGAAAGCTTTAATCTTGCAACGCAGCAAGCTTCGCCATGATAGTCGACGGTTCATTGAGGGCGGTACGTGTCCTCTCCATCGACGCCGCCGGCATCGACCTCGCCGGCGTCGCTCTTTCCCGACTCGAGGCATCCCTCCGCAAACAGGCTGGCGACCCCGATGCCTGCGTGGCCGATTTCTTCGACCTCGCAGCCGGGTCAGGCGCCGGGGGAGTCCTCTGCGCCCTCCTCTTTACACGAGGCCACGACGGCCGGCCCCTGTTCTCCGTCACTGAAGCCCTACGCTCGCTCGCCTAGCCTCTTCGGCCGCCCAGCGGAAAGGAATCCTGGGGGGGCCTCCTCTGCCGGTCTGGAGGGCTGCTCCGACGGGTGTTCACCTGTTCGGGGAGGTGACCCTGCGGGACGCCCTGAAGCCGGTGCTCATCCCGTCCTACGACCTGGCGACGGGGGTGCCCTTCGTGTTGTCGCGGGTGGACGCCGTGGAGGAACGCCGACGGCGACGATACCGCCGCACCTAGAGACGCCGACGACGATACTGCAGCCGTCGCCGATGCGGGCGCCCGAACGAATGGAGTCGATGTCGGTCGACGAAGCGAAGCCAGCGGAGATGGTGGTGGCCGCGGTGGGTGTGGTGGAGGAAGTTGAGGAGAGGAGTGAAGGTGCGACGGCGGTTATGAAGTCAGGTTCCATATCAGAGAGAGAGAGAGAGAGAGAGAGAGAGAGAGAGAGAGAGAGAGAGAGAGAGAGAGAGGTGTGTTGGGTCACAAAGTCGAGCCAGAATTGAGGCCACTCACCAACTCTGCATTCTTTGTCGGACATGGAACGGTGAAAGAGATGGATGGATGGTGCAAGGCCCAAGAAAGCTCTGGTTGTTTGGAGCTCTGGGGCCTGCTGCTTTGTTCTATCGAAAGAAAGGGAGCGGTGGCAATCCAATCATAGGGGAAGAAGCCAAGCAAACCTACCATCGTAAGGTGGCGGCAAAATATGGTAGGAAAACAAGGATAAGAAGCTTATCTTTCTCTTGCTTTGCATCAATCAATTCTAACCATTTTATTCTATCTTTTCACTAGATTTAGAGAGTGCAGATTTACGTCATACACGCCCATTTGGTAGCATTTCGTAAGTAGCCTTTCAGAATCTTGATATCCTACAAGATAGTGGAATTAAATATGACTCCAGCAAATGATGAATCTGGTCTTTACTGGAACTGTAGCACTTGAATAAAGTCAAAAAGGGATCAAAGAAAATACAAAGGACCAGATTTAGATAGGTGTTGTGATCATACCTCAGATTCTGGGGATTAAAATATGCAGTTAAAATTCCTGATTCAACTTGGAGGAGAGATGCAACTATGCAAGTGCTTGTATGATCATCATCATCATCACCACTTTGCAGCTATATATGGTTGCTACTCAGGATCAAGGATTTTGTCTGACAGAATCTACACATTGGAGTGCAGGGCCATGTCCTTATGGAATGACAAAAGGTTCCGAGGCCCACAGAGTGTGACCATGGTCCCTCATCTTCTCCAAGATTTTATCCTTTCTTTTCTTTTCAGGGATTCTGACATTGTCTAACAAGAAGAAGAAAAAATTCCTGAGCTTAACAAATTGAACCTACTGAATCATTGCACAACAGAGACTATTTATCTGTGAGATAAAGGCATAACTATAGAAATTTATGTCAGAACCTCAAGTCTCAAAATAACATCCTCTTCACATTGAGTTCATCCCACACACAACAATGATTTGTCAGCGACTGCAAGCAACCTGGAGCAAATAGTTCCTCCTGTTTCTTTGATTGTGGATGCTTGTTTGCGACGCTTCCATTGGGCAACCTCTTAAAGATGTATGATTACATCTTTCAGCATTCTGCAGGAGCATTTATACAAACATCTTCTAGGGAACACACGGCACAGCAATGTGTTGAGATGATTCGAGTTTGAGAGTCTGGGCTCCTTCTTCTTCTTCTTCTTCTTGACCAAGACAGATGGACTCCACATAATCTCACTGGTGGAGGGGTCTGGGGTGCTGCTCCCCCAGTGGAGCAGTCACTGACATCTCATGGGATGATGCATGTCACACCTTCGCGGAATCTGCCATCAATGTTTAGTTTCTATCGGGCTCAAAGATCCAAATCAACAGCTGGTGTAAGAGCTCTGCACCTTGCCTGAACCAATCAGCTGGAGTGGCAGGTCAATGTTGCTGTGTGCGAGTAGAAATCTGTGGAAAGAATTGAATGCACTACTGTACTGTCCCACCAATGGTTTCTGATGCTGTGGAGAAACTCCATGTACCCGAAAGACCAAAAACATACTGTAGACCACATGGTACAGAGAACCCCAGCCATGGATTTGTTTTGGAATCTTCCATTTGCCTGTAGTTGGATTGCCTGGAAACAGTGACTTGAATGGGCATTTGGAATGACACTGACGTGGAAAACGGAAGATCTCATCGAGCACAGAGTACAAAAGATGAACAGTGGATGCCATATTTAGGGACTAAACCGTGCAGACCGATGAAAACATGCTGTCCAATGCGTCCACCACAATGTTAGTTGAGCAAAGATGTGCTTGATCTCATTGGATAGGAGCGTCGATCAACAAACACAAAAAGAAGCTATGTTTTGAAAGAAAGATGAGATGTTTCACAAGCCATGCTTCACTTTTGGCAGTGAGTGAGTGAGTGAGTGAGTGAGAGAGAGAGAGAGAGAGAGAGAGAGAGAGAGAGAGAGAGAGAGGTCACCACCCAAAGCCAGCTTTCCGTCCTCAAAACATCCCACTTTAACTAACCCTTTGAACGTGGCAGCTTAAAACTCTCTCATGTCCAATATAAATTAGAGGAGAGGAGAGAAGGAAAATTTCCACATCGCACGCGATGCCGTTCCGTCGCCGTTAACAGACGGAGACACGTTGGAGGGCAAAACTGCAAATATCGGATCGAGTGAGGAAGCCGCGCTCTTTCGTCTGACGGCCACGACGCCAAATTAGAGGGCTGGGAGAGCGTCGATCGGGAATAAGTCGCCGATGTCCTCGAAATAGTCGGCATTCTGCCACGTGGACGACAAGAAGTCGAGGTCCAGCTTCGGGCCGATGAGGGCGTCGGTCATCTCCTCGGCGAGGTTGCCGATCGGCGCGGAGTCGCCGAAGTAGCTCGGCTCCGAATCCCACGTGTCCAGGAAGTCGTCGAATGGCGCCGGTACCTCTTGGAACGGCGGGTAGTCGCCGAGCTCCTTCAGTAAGCTCCTCGTGCCGGCGGAGTCTGGCGCCTTGGGTGGTGTCGGCGTGTCGGGTTCCTCCTTGAAGCAGGTGGCAGAAGGTGACGAGGAGGAGGACGAGGAGGAGAAGCCGCGGAGGACAGACGTCGGGGAGCAGAGGTTGCGCGACTCGTTGCTAGAGTCGCACGCGTCCGAGACGGAGGCGAGGTTGTTGTCGGAGAGGTTCTTCTTGGGTGGCGGGGCGGCGGCAACGGTGGGCCGGGAGAAGTTGGTGGTGGCGCCGGGCCCGCGGAGCTGGATGGCGGCAGAGTCGTACACCTTGGCGGCCTCCTCGGCGGTGTTGAACGTGCCGAGCCACACCCGAACGCGGCGCCAGGGGTCGCGGATCTCCGCCGCGAACTTTCCCCACGGCCGCCGGCGGACGCCGCGGAACCGCTTCACGCTCCCGTCGCCTTCCCCCGCCGCGCCCTCTCCCGCGACCGGGGCCTTCCTCTTCCTCGCGGGTACGGCCTTCATCCCCTTGTTGCTCCTGCCGGCGGAGGAGGGCCGGGCCTCGAACCGTATCTCCTGGACGTAGCGGCGGACGCGGCGGGACCGGAAAGGCGGCTCGTCATCGTCGCCGGAGGAGTCAGTGGCATCGAAGTCGTCGCAGATGAAACGAACGGTGCGGGGCGCGGGCAGCGACGAGAGGGGCTTCCGGATCACGTCGACGTGCTCCCCCCGCACTACGGACACAAAAGGCGCCGCCTCCATCGTTCTCAGCGGCAGAGGAACCACACCACAAGCTTCACTCCGCTGCACTCCACTCGCCATCTAAGTCCGCATGTGCTCTGCTTTCGCCCACCGCCGCAACCCTGTTCCAGAAACCCAACACCACCCACCATAAAAATCCTACCTTTTTCCACGCCAGAAAGCGAGCAGAGAGAGGAAAGAGAGGCAAAACGAACAAATGGGAGGCCACAAAAGGGCGATTCCTCTGATATCCCCCAGGCGAGGCGAATAAAGACGGATCGGATGGCTTCGACATGCAATATTCTACGGTAGAAACAGAGTCAGGGAAGTAGAAGATAATAAACCAGTGAAATTTCCAGGAAAGTTGCGACCTTTGAGGGACGAACACACCATTCCAACCCCCACGGGATTCCACCACGCACAGGAGAGGGGAAGAGAGAGAAGGGAGTGGTTTAAAGGGCAAACTGAGCTCTTTTTGGTACCTCAAAAGGGAATGGTTTCGGCAGGAGAAGCGTTCCCAGGAGCGCAGGCACAGCTCCGGATTGGGTAGTGCTAATTCCGGTAGCTCAGTGCAGCAGCAGCACGGGCTTGTATCGGTGGAAGCCTCTGCTTGCTCCGGGTAACGAAAGAGCAGCAGTACAAAACACACAGAAGAAGATTGATAGAGAGAGATTCGAGTGAGTTCGTTTTGGAGCTGAGAGAGAGAGAGAGAAGGCTACAGAGCAGGCGTCGCCGTGCAGTTTTATAGGATCGGCCAACGGCTCGGCGCTCCACATGGTAATAATTAATTGTAATTCTAATTTGTTTCGGGATGTTTATTTATTTAAATCGGATCGGGTTTATAAGATTAATTTATTTTGCTGATCAACATGTTACCGGGTTCGATTCACTTGAGATCCGAATCCGAAACCAATCTGATGCACACATGTACATATAAAACAATCAGATTCCGTACCCGAATATTAAAGTTTTCGTACTCCGCGAAATCAAATTGTTCTTTATTATTTTTATGATTATTGAAATCTTTCTCATCCTACTAAAAAAATATTAATCTTTGTATTGATCCACTAATGGGGTTTTTAAACTCGCTAATTAACTTTCCTTTATTGTTTCATTAAATTCAACACATAGCTTTGGGGTTTTTGACTCGCCAATGAGACGCATTTGGGAATTAATTGGGCACCTTTAATTGCATTTATCTTTGCCAATGGAGCCACAGTGCTGCGTTTCCTTTGACCTTCCTGCCCCCACGACTCGAGCCACGGCTCCCTTGTCGACCAGCCCCTCGTACCGTGACTCGTGAATTAACTCTACGCAGCTTGCACTCGCTCCAATTAAACCAAGTGTTGAATGAGGTAAAGGAATAATGACGCGCAATTAAGCATGAATTGGTTGGGAATTTTGGTATTAGTCCAAGCGAAGGTCAGTATATAGCAAGAACGAGACAATCGGAATCTTTTCGATCTCAAAATTCTTGGTATCATTACTTGCCTTAAGCTGAATGTTTTGGTCGAGTTGATGGTCTCACATCGAGACCATCATCCATGACAATTGGATCAATAATCGCATGTTCTCGAACAACCGAGTCGAATCTGAGGGGCGACATTATGACTCATCCGACAGAAAGAGTTCACATCACCATTGAGGATGCTTTGAGATTCACACATGAACTTGGTAAACGTCATTAAGATTCGTGCAAATGGCTCCTAACAAGTCATGTGTGAGGTTATTATTATTATTATTGTCATCTCTTGGATTCAACTAAGGAAAACAACTAACAATTACGAAGACCTAAAGTTTTGGTAGATTGTATCGATCACATGTGTGCTTTAGTTTATTTTTCGATCAAATAAGAATAACATCGTATTTTGTCTCATTTATAATTTATAAATTATAGGAGGTTGACTCCAATGGCCAAGTTGACGTGTAATTATCATCTAAATAATTTTTTTCAAGGTTCCATCAAGTTAAAATTATCCAAAAAAATGTAATTTTTTTTCCAATAATTAATGTTGCATTACAAATTTCTTAAAATTCAAGATAATGGTTCACTTGTTAGCTTTTTTCCTCTATACTAAATGCCCTATGAATAATTGCCTTCAATATTTTGTAATTTGTTGGCAATAGACACGTAAGATGGGATCAATTTTTGGCTTCGTCAAATTCTTCTCCCATGTGGTGGTAAGAGGGCTAATCTTTCAGATGCCATCAATGGTGCAACCTACTCAAAATAGGTGCACCATTTACTTTGTTTGATCCTTTGAAGAAATATTTGATTTTTTTTGGGTCATTTCGAAATGAAAATGGTTAAAAGTTATTCTGATTTAATTCGAGGCCATTGGCCGATTTAGTTTTAATTTTTAATTGATTCATCTTTGATTCAAACCAAACTATCATTTGAAAAAATCAATCACACCAACGGTTTCATAACCCAAAATTAATTAAAAATAATATACTCATTTGACTATTGATGTCAATTCTCAAATAGGTAAAACTTAAGATTTTATTATTGTTATTATAATTATTAATGTCAATCCTTAAATAGTTGAGATCTATAATTTTGTTATTGCTATTGCATTATTGGTGTCTATCAAACCTACTGATGAGATCTGTAAGTTTGGACAATGGGAAGTAAGACACCGAAGGGATTGAACGGATAGGTTCCTACGTCCTACCACAGTAGCTAAGCAATTGAGCGGCGATAGAATGCTAATTGGTAATAAATGGGTTCACGTGATAGAGAAGGCGCTGCTTTGAGGTTCGCGCCCGCCACCCCGACGTGAGCCCGAAGGCAGTAAATGTCGAATCATTAATGCAACTCATGCGGTCTCAGCAGCCAAGACCGTTAGGTGAATCCTCTCAGCCGATGGGGGGCGCACACCACATTTGCATGAGCTCAACATGTGGAAATCGAAGTGGGTCATGATATGATCTCTGAGAGGGTTTTAATCCAAGTCATGCAGTTCGTCGAAGAAGAAGAAGAATAAGAAGAAGAAGGAGCAAATCTTTATCAATATGGATTAGAGTTCTTTCTTATTATAAGAAGAAGAGATGATGGAAAGTGCACTTGAAGTGCAATTTCAAGCTGGTGAGAAAATAAATGAAAAGAAAAATGTAACCTAAATAATCCCTCTTCTTTTTTTTAGTCTTTTACTGCATAATTGTTCTGGATGTTGGAAATGAATTCTGTAGCTTTTCTTTTTGTGGGAATCATTCAGAATTCTATGTTTCAAGATTTGTCTATGTATTTCCATCTTCATAATGTTAATCATTTGGTTGCTTTGAGTTAAATAAACAAAGAAAAAAAAAAAAGCAGCAGCAGGTTTCCATTCTTTTAATGGCTGCTGGTGATCCAGTTGGGGACAGCAGTGGCTTTGAGGGGTTGGTGAAGACAGTGGGCTTGGCTGCCTGTGTGCACCAGCTGACATGCCCCGACCATAAATGGGGGAAGCTGTGGACGGAAGGCTCCCTGCAGCCACACTTTTCCGCACACACACCAAGACCTGATGCCAACACATCTTCTTCTTCTTCTTTCTCCACTGGGCAAGAGAGTGACAACTTTCTCAACTGGTGTACCTTCTCCTAGGATGGATGATCTCATTCCTTCCTCTGCTCTCTCTCTCTCTCTCTCTCTTTCTCTCTCTCTCTCTCTCTTTCTCTCTCTCTCTCTCTCTCTCTCTCTCTCTCTCTCTCTCTCTCTCTCTCAGCTCATTACCCTCTCTGTTCTAGGGAAGCAAGAGAATCTTCCTGTGTTGTTACATGCCAAAACCTTCCAAATCCTCTCTCTGCCTTCTTCTTCCGCGAGTACCACTGCTAATCATTTCAACATCTGAAACTTGCCCCCTCCTTTATCAGCTTTAACCATCACCAGAGATCTCAAGTACAGACAACCCTCGCATTCTTTCCAGGCATGCCGTCCTGTAATCTTCACCTGATGAAAGTGGAAAGCATGGCTTATTCATTGGTTTACACAACAATAATTCACATACTACTGATCCTGAAGAACCTTGACTTTGCAAAAGATGTTATGATTTGATGTTCATTGACCGACAATAAGGAAAGTCTCAAAGAAGATACTTTTGGAGGCATGCATTGAACTGATTTTACTGTGAGATGGACATCTTCTGGATTTCTTTGTTTTCGGTGTATCTAAGAAGGAAAAGCTGTAACATAATTTTGTGTCTTGTAGAGCGAACGCCATGAACAGGTCAACAGGTGATCTCGAGCCTGGGCTCGAAGCAGAAGCCAGTGAAGAGCTGCAGGGGGAACCTCTTCGTCACGGGCGACTTGGCGGACCACCGCCACTGCTTCAGGCTCATGTCGAAGGTGAGCAGAGCCGGGGATCCAAAGCTTTGTATGTAGATGAGGTCGTCGGTGCCGCTGCTGGCGAAGACATCGTCCAACTCACCGAACCCCTGGAAGAACTTGTGGGGCATCCGAGCAACCTCTCGCCATGCCTCCTTGTGAAGCTCCCAGATGCCGATCCCCTTGATGATGCCCGGCCGGTCGTGTTTCCCGATCCCACCGACCATGACCAGCCTCTCCCGGAGGTTCATCAGCCGTCCGCAGGTCAGCGAACATGGGACCGGGATGGCCATGCGCATGAGCGACGTGCGAGAAGACCTCGTGGAGAGATCATACATAACCAGGCAGTGTCTGGACTCGGCATTTCCCAGAACACCTGTGGGGTAGATCAAGGAGTAGAGGACTCCATCGCAGATCACGCACTCATCCCCTCCCCTCCAGCCAACCAGTACTTCTCTGACAGCGGTCACCCATGTCCTAGTCTCCGACTCGTAGATGTGGATCGAGAAGTCCCACTGGTAGTAGTCCTGCGGCACCTGCTTGCACTTCGCCACCGCGACCACGTAGCCGTGAGACCTCCTGTCCACAGACATGGCGAGTGCGGTGTAGTCAGGGAACTCACCACCGGGCGCATCCTGCAGCCTCTTGCAGTCCTTGGTGATCGGGTTGCAGACGAACACCCGGCTCCTGTTCTCGCCATCCATCAGGCAGACCAGCCCGCAGGAGGAGGAAGTGGACCAGTTGCTGTTGTCGATGCAGGGGAATCGGAAGCCGTACCACTTCCGGAGGCTGGGGTCGTAGGCGTAGCCACCAACCACGTCGTCGCTGCAGGTGAACATGAAGTACCATGGCCTCTGCGGCGACATGGCAATCCACGAACGTCTCCCGGCATGCACAGCTTCGTGCCATCTTTTGCACACACAGCCCGACCTGATGATGCTGACGATGGGCAAGAAGGAGAAGACCTTCTCCAGTAGGTCATCAGGCAAGACGGCGTCCAGTGAGACTAATGTGCGTCCTTCTCGGGAATCACTTCTGTCCTCAGGAATCGCTCTGAATCCGGCAAGCTCGGTTCCGTGGAAGGAAGCAGGACATGATTCCCGGGATGTCTCACCTTCCATGAATCAGATGGAAGAACCTGAGGGAACGATTGCCAGAAGAAGAATCAAATCTACATAATCGGCAAACCAGAGATATGGATCCAACTCTGGCAGATGCAAGAGATTGCCGTTGGCCACCTCCGAAAGATAGCTCAGATGAGACAAATCAAACACATTAGCAGACTCAAATCACGAAGAACCAACTACGGGCATTGAAATGCGCCAAAGTATTACAGGTAGGCGAACACTCGACAAGCCATATCCCATGAAACCATGAAATGTTTTGGGAATGCTGGTCTTGTCACATCTAATCACTGTGATCTATAAGGACTCGTAATAAAAGGAAAACATAAATTGGTCATCAATAGCCCCAGCAATCAAAAAATGGATAGATAGACAGAGAAATAATACCAGTAATGCAATTGATGACAGTGAAAACAAATGATGCTAATCATGACCATGATGATACCCAAAAAAAAATAAAAAAAATGCTGTACCTTACCAGAAGCAGATTAGGCAAGAAGAGATCTAAAACTTTATGTGCTTGGTTCTTTCTCTTGGTACGAAAGAGACGTGTTTGTTGCCCTCTAATATGTATTCTTCTTCAAGATTTGCATCATCAGAGAGAAATAAAGGCCATGAGCACCTCTCCCTCCTCAAGGTTGATGGAGTGGAGGGACATGCAAGGAGATATAACAGTGGGCTTGCCTTCAACAAGCTACAAGGTGTTAAAGAGAAGGATGGGTGATGAGGGGAAGCTGGGAATGGTGGAAATAGTGGTGTGGAGGTGTTGGTGATGATGTCTTGTGTGCGCCACTGGATATAAATACCTGCTGAGGGGAGAGAAAGGATTGAAGGCTAAGCTTGTTTGGACTCACTCGAGGAAATGATGGCCACCTTCCTCACCCCCACCACCTTGAGCTTTGGCCCATCATGTCTTTTGTGCCATGTATTCCCCACCCTTTCTTTAGAGTAGGGGAGGATACAGAGAAAGGAGAGGCCCCAAATGTTCTTTGGGACACAGTGGTGAGGAGATTGGAGCTTTCCCCTTTATCCTACCTTTTACCTCCCCTCCTAGAGAGAGAGAGAGAGAGAGAGAGAGAGAGAGAGAGAGAGAGAGAGAGAGAGGAAAAGGTTGGTGCTGGTTCTTGGTTGGATTGGGTTCCTCTTATAGTTGGTGGAGACACCATGGTCCACCTTTACCTAACTCAGAACAACAATGCTGTGCTTGTACTCATTAGATGGTGTTGATTGTCCTTCGCATGGTTCATCAAAACATGAATAGGGATTGCAATGGATCACTTGTTTCAGGTATTGTGTCTATCCAACCCACTTATGTTGGATTTAGGCACTCCTTGAGAGGATTTAAGATGAGCAGAATATATATATATATATATATATATATATATATATATATATATATATATATATATATCTGACTCCAACTGGAGTAATTTTTTTATATTTTTTTATCTATTTGACCTACTTAACATCGAGTTTCGGATGATGGTCGTATTTTAAAAAATTATATTTATATGTACTTTTAACTTTGGCTATGAATTACAAATTGATATTGGTTACATATGCAAAAGATATATATTTTATCGATATTTCTTTAGTAGAAAAAAATCCTATTAAAATTTAAATATAATAATAAAAGGTAACAAAAATGGTAAATAATTTAAATATGAATATTTGGCGATATAGACAATTCAATACTCATCATTATTCAGATATTTGAATATAAGCAATTTAATACCTGCTTCTATTCCTCAATGAATTAGAAGATCTCAGGTACCGATGTCGTATCTTATTAGATTCGATATAGATATACTAAGAAACAATGAACTATGAATAATTCAATCAACACTCACCTCCCGATTAATGATTTTGACATCAATAGTCAAAGATATTTATCAATTAAAAATAATTATCATCTTCTGAAAAATTTAGTACATGAGATCTTGAATCATTGTCCCTGGTTAAAATTTTTCAATATAAAAATATTATCAAATGAGATTTTAAACCCACAGACGTTGAGAAATAGGTTCGGAGAATAAAATTAGAAATTTCACGTTCATCTAGACAAATCAATCCAACCATTTCTCACCAGAAAATCCTAATTTTTTTATTCAGTGACCCTGATGATCAAAATTCTTGAGTCATATTATTATCATAGGGCACCAAAATTTCCTAGATATTGGTTCCAAAAATTAGGAACTGAAGTATTGTTAAACACACATCATTCCTTAACAACGATAAGATCTGGAAGAGGAATTGATGATACATTTGAATAAGTGACTGAGGCACTCGTATATGATGGAAGTCGTTCCAGAGTGTGTTATCAGCCCTCCTCCTGCATCCCTTTCTCCTTGGAACAGGCAGCCTCCACAGGGTGAAACCGAAGGGATGGGATGCAGAGGAGGTCATCATCATGTTGCTTGGCACTGAGGCAGCGCAGACACAGTTTTAGTGTTCATCAAAGCAACAACAACCACTTCTGCCACTAAATCTTGTGGCCAAAGTAAACATGCTTTCTCATTGGCTCTGTTGTGGCCTCTCACCTTCCAAAGCGGTACTCTTGACACAGTGTTACTACGGGGGAACTCGTCAAGTGGTGGCCACACCGCTACACCAGTCATGCTTCACTCAGTTCCTGTGGTGAGTTAGGGGTGTCTTAGTAAGTGTGTCCTCAGGCCGGGAATAAAAAATACGGATCAGGAAAGACTGGCTCTCCTAAAAAACCAAGGCCATCACTCAGTTTCTAAGATCCAAGTCACACTACAACATATTGCAGCAATGACTTGCAGCAGCTTAGAATACATTAAACTTGCCTGCCCATTGCGATCTAAAAGCGCATCAGTTTGGAAAAGCCAGTGCTTTTGGACGTGATGCATTTGCCTTTCGACACCTACAAAGGCATGCGACAGCCCCAAGGCAAGTGGGTGCAACGTTGCTCCCAGCAAATCAGAGAGCCATGCTCCCCAACATGGATCAGCGTAAAGCAGCAGACAACAGTAAGTATATATATGAGAATAATTTTATCGAAATGATTATAATGAGAGGAAAGAGAAAAACTATGTATCAAAACAATTAATTCAGATATCAAAAGTAATTTTTATTCTGATTTGTGATGATGTAGCATATCTAGCTCTATTTTATTGTGTAGCGTCCGCGTACTTAAGTATTGCCGCTAATGATATATATTAACATGACGGAGTGGATGGAATGGGTGGTGTGAGAAACCTAATTATAATAAAGCAGTAGTGGAACCCATCAGTGGAGAGAAAAGATTTTTGCTGCTGAAATCAGGTTGATGTACATCAGTCACATCACTTTCCATAGGCTTTGGCCAAGTGAGTTGCCCAAGGCTTCAATTGGATGCAGGGAGACCAAAGAAACCAGTGATCTCAATAAGATGGTGGAAGGTTAGTGAAGGGTCACACTCTTGCACTTCCATCATCTCCTCCAAAGATTTACCTCACATTCAAATGTTATTCAATAATCAAAGGTTAAAATCTAAATGTAAGTCTAATATATATCTTCGTGGAGAATGAAAAAGATCACATACAAAATTAAATCAAATAAAAAATATATTAATTTTTTTTAAAATACTTACATAACTTAAATTCTAAACCTATAAGCGTAAATATTTGAGAGTTGAATATATATATATATATATATGTCATCTATTTATAGGTGTGAAATAACAATTTAAATCATGAAACTCTTATCTTCATAATATTATCAAATTAACATATTAAAAAAAGATAAAAGTATAACAATTTTAATTTTTTTAATATATATATTTTAAAATTTAACGATCTCCACAATTAGATTATAAATTATATCCATCCCAGATCTTGCATTAACAAAAGGTATAATCAAGAGGCTCTGACGAAGCCGATAACAAAAAAAAAAAAAAAAACACACACACACACAATTATTTCGATCAAGAATTTGGTCTGATAAGCTTTTGGATGAGGATTAGGGTAGATGAAGGTGGCAGAGGCATGGTAAGGACTCATTGAGATGTCTCTCCGATGGCACTTTGATCGATAGGACCCAATGATCGCTTCGAACATTATAATGTAAAACCAACCCCGACGGCTGTGTCAGGTTTCAGGTTGGCATGTGGTCCTCTCTCTCTATCTCTTTCTCTCTTGTTGTGCTCTCCGAGAAAGCCCGATCAACAACAACGTTAAACACACATTGAAGATAATTATTTCTGATCCCACCAAATTTAATTCTACTCTTCAATTATATGAATCGATCACAAGCTCTCATATCTAAATTTCACATATAATTCTCGTTTTTCCCCCAACTCCATCGATCGACTCACTGCCAATTCCAACTTCCCAATTCAAAGTATGCCACTATGCGGCATGTCTCGTTTCATAAATGGTGTTTATATTTATATCAAAGCCTATGGGTTCGACCGCTCGACATATCGTCTCGGTGTTAGGATTCTTTTATTTTCTGAATTTTTGAATAATATTTATTAAATTTATTTAGTTCAATAAAAATTGAATAATGATTTATTTAATATTTATTTATTATTAAGAGTTTAAATCTTGATGGACTCTGGTAGAACTCTATAAATAGAAATTTATATATTTCTTTTTATCAGGTAATAAAAATATTATTTTAGCCGTTTGGTAAACCCTAGGAGGCCAATCCCCTTGAAGTGACCATCCTCTTTTCTTTTGCTTCTTACGCTTCTTCTATGATAAAACCCTATGGATCTTATCATTTGGTATCAGAGCGATGATCCTCAGCATTCTCGCCGCAACTTTATCATATTTATCATCATCATCATAAGAGAGAGAGAGAAAGGAGAAAAAAAACAAAGGTTGAAACCAGCAGCCACGCAAAGGAGAAAGGTTGAAGCCGTTGCTTCACGACCGACAACCACACAAAGGTTGAAGCCGTGACTTCCTAGTCATGACTACCACCATCGCTGGCTCTCGGCCAACGATCACACCCCCCCCCCCTCTCAAGCGAGAAGGGCCGTTGCCACTATTCCACAGCCAGCAGACCACCCCCCTCATCGCTTCTACCATCAGTGATAATACTCCCAACTACGACGCTCACTGCCTCCCTTTTGGTCGCAACTACAACCATAGCCACAACTGCTTGACCATCCCTCCTCACGGTGATCGAAACAGGGCAACCACGACTGTCATAGTCGTTGGTTACCACCATATTACACCAACACCATCGCCTTCGAGCCCCGTCACTCTTTGCCCTCGTTGCCTCCCCTTGGGTCGTAGCCGTAATCGCCACAGCCATCGTCGTTTCCTCCCCTCTTCACTGTCGGCATCGATAACAATCGTCATTGTAATCATTAATAATTTCTCCCTTAACATAAATTAATTACTATAAATAATATATTACTTTATTATTAACTTCTATGTTTGTATATTATAGTTAAAGAAATAATTAAACTTGATTTTCTTAATCATACGGATAAGTTAGAAATTTTATTAATCAATTAGATTATTAATTGATTTATTTCCTAATAAGTGATATGATTTTTAGAAAGTAAATAGTATACATTCCATTTTTATGTATGAATCATAATAAATGAATATTATATTTCTATTTTTGTGTGTGATAGTAAAATAAAAATAATTTTAAAATAAAATTAAATATTCATTTACCTTTTGGAGAGATATCACCTTTTCCTATATAAGGGGGCTCCTCTTTTCTCATTCCTACCAAGACTGATAATGGGAGGATTGAGAAGAGAAATTTCCGAGAAGATGATCTCAAGAAAAGGATAGCCAAGGAGAGATAGGATCCTTTCTCTTTTTTTTAATTAGCTTTGATTTATATTTCAAAATCTTGATATTGGGATTGTTATAATTTTATGATGCATAATAATGTTTTAATTTCGAAATTTTATGATTTATAAATAATGATATATAAATAATGATAATTGATTTGTGATATTAGAATGATTATTTGATTGATATTGGTCTCTAGTCTAGGGTGATTCCAAACTAGTTCTATAAGGATTTAAGGTTCATTCTGTTAGGTCATAATTGAATTGAATATAGTTTAAGTCAATTGAGCTATTCCAATTAAGTTTTTTGTTGATTGAGGACTATTGAGAGATTGATGTTTTAAGCCCTTATGATTTGATGAATTTTAAAATTTTCTTTGAAGATGTCATTTGAAAATGATTATTGATTTCCTACTTTTCTTAAGTTTATAATATAGATATCATTGTACCATGTAGTTGATGTAATTAGGCTAATGGCCTACATTGGAAGTGCAACTTGTGAAAGGAGCTACGGGCCCATCACAATGCAGAGCTATCAATGGACATAGTCTAGTAGATCATATATAAAGCATAGTCTCTTATAATATTTAATCATACTATTTCTTGGGTGCATGTGTGAATGAATGAGTAAATGTAAATGAATGATCATAGATGTTTATGTATCCCTGCTGAGGGCAGGTATGGCGATTTCCTTCGGGGATTAGTAGGCCATCAAACGTGATGATTAGATGGTTCCTCCATCTGCTATTAGGAGGAACGTGTCCCCACTTTGGGCAGGTGAGGGATATCACTCCATTCGCTGTTGGGAGTGCGATATGAATTATTTTCATCAGTTGTGGAGAGGAATCTATCCCGTGAAGTATGCCTCTCCATCTGCTATTGGGAGAGTGCACTATCGGGTGTGATATGCGCCTTTGTTATTTAGTTATTTTGTATGTATTGTATGTAGTTGATGCATGATTTTACTTATTATGTAATAGATTATCATCATTTATCTGATGCATAAATTTTATGATGAATAGATACATTATTATTTCTTATTGACATTTATTTTTATGAATATTAAAGATTATTTTTATGATTTTTTCGAGGTTCCTACCAGCATGTGTGGTTGTTGATATATTTTTATCTTATATTTATTTTCAGAGTAATCTACAACTTTTACAATAGATCTGAAGCTTAGGTGGCAGAAACTTGTGACCTTATCAAGAAGATATGATTTTTTTGTTAATAAAATCTTTGCTATTGTAAAGACAAGGATTTGAATTCAATGATAAAAAAAGGAAAGGAGTATATTCTATAAATAATAAATTGATGATTTATTATATTTTATAAATATGGGATGTGACAATCGTAGCCTTGTTCGCAGTAACTGTTGCAACCATACCCCAACGCTGCCTCCCCCCTTACTCTTCATCCTTTGTCACAATCATCGGTTGCCACCAGATTACACCAACGCCATTGCCTTCTAACCTCGACGCTCTTCCCCCTCGTTGCCTCCCCTTAGGTCATAGCCGTAGTCGCCACAACCATTGTTGTTTTCTCCCCTCTTTATTGTCGGCATCGACAACAACCACCGTAGCCTTGTCTACAATTGTTAGTTATAGGTGCCCTACGAGCCAAACACGTGAGTGATGGCGCCTGTAGCATGCTACATCAATCTTTTTGCTTATGATTACTGGCATTGTCTTATATTATCTATGTGTATATTGTGATGTCCTTGGATCTATGTAATGGGAATCGGATCGTGATGAGATCACGATAATGAGACTGATTCACCTTTAAACATAGACTCTTAATAATCTTGGTCATAGGTTACTCGAGAGGGACATCGAGATAACTGGACAGGCTAGTGTGTTGTATACCCGTCCATATGATGGAGGTGGTTAGTCTCATAGCTATTTATGTGGGGACACTAAGGATATAGTACAGGTGCTCATTGGATAATGAGTTCACTAATTGATCCGCTTACGGAATGCTGGATAGTTATTGATACCTAACATTAGACAACAATTCCATAGTCCCAGTAGTGTATTTAGTCTTTAGACTTGAGATACCAAAAATGCCTTATATTAGTACTCCATTCTTTGATGCCGGACTTATAAGTTTGAAAAGTTCTAGATCCGGTATAGTCAGTTCTCGGGAATGATAACCAACCTTACGAAGGTAATTTAGTATCAATAGAGGTTGATCTACTCTCGATGTTATGAAAGAAATATCCCATATGTTCTTGCTCAAGCAAATCCCTGACCAAGGTTATTCAGATTGAGAGAAAAAGAGTTTTTCAGGAAAATCCAATTAGAGCGATAATCGAGTGAAAACTGTATGAGCCTGACAGCACCATGCCCAATATACGGTCTTTGAGATAATAAATGGATGAGGGACTATAGGTACATGGTAATTGAGGGCAGATAGGTCCAAAGGATTAGATTCCCCCGTATCGTCTGGGGACTACGACGTAGTGGCATAGTACGTTCGCAGTCGATGAGTCGAGTGAATTATTTTAGAGATAATAATTCAATGAGTCAGAAGGAGTTCTGATAGGTACGATTCATGACTAGCTTGATATTGGGCCTGGAGAGTCAAACACATATGGTAGGTGTTACGATGAGTAAAGGTTCGAATTTGAGATATCTGTCGAAGCCTCTATCTTATTGGATATCCAATAAACCCCTATATTATTGGATCCCATGGATGAAATCTCATAAGAGCTAAATTATTGGGTAGAGACCCATTAATCTAAGAGGCTTGGGTAATTGGATGGAGACCCCCATTAGGGTTTACAGGGAGCCTCTATAAATAGGAGGGAACTAAAGGTCCATAGGCTAGGGTTTTTTGGTGGCCACCTCCTATTCTCCTCTCGCTAGAAAAGAGCATCTTCGCAGCTCCTGCCATGTGGATCACTACTGGAGATGAGGATGCTTAACCTCCTTTATCCACCCCATAAATTTATAGAAATTCAAGGATATACGATCTCTCTAGGTACTTTCTTACATGCATAGTTTTCAAATTTACGGATTTGTTTTATGCACCGATCTTCGCACAACGATGAACCTTTTGTAAAAATTTAGGATTTTTGTTTTCTTTTCTTTTGCTATGTATGAGATGTCGCCCATGAATTTTCCAACATTGGTATCAGAGCTTGGTTATTCGTGTGAAGATTAGATTTTAAACTACGTATGTTGTAACTTAGAATAGCTTTTGTCGTCAAAATTATTAATGCAAAAGTCGAGAGAGGACAGCAACTATTGCTGCCCTCGCAGGTTAGCCATGGCCAAAGGCTACTTGTAGCCTCTCAGCCTAGCCACCTTGCGGGTAGAGGTCATCGACAGCCAACGGGTGGTGGCCGTCTGCCCGCATGCACGCAAGGAGCCCACAGGCAGGGCTGCAGCAGGCGGCCTGCCCACAAGGGTGGGCAGCGCCCACTTGCAGGCGGTGCTTGTAGGGGCGCTGGGCTTGCGGGCAAGTCGTTAGGACTCTAGCTAGGATAGTCCTAATTCTGTTAGGACTTTAGCTAGGAGAGTCCTAATTTAGTTTTATTAAAAGGGACAAACATGTAAATCCTAAGGGCATTCATGTAAATCATATATAGTCAACCCCTATTAAAGAGGTGAAGAGGCCGGCTCGGTTAGGATTAGTTTGAAGATTGCTTCTTAGAGAAGGAGTCCTATTAGAAGTAAGAGTCCTATTAGAAGTAGGAGTTGATCAGAAGTAGGGGTCCTGAGTATGAGTCCTATTAGGAGTTGGAGTTTAGAAGCCCTATAAATAGTCATGTATTCACCCTCTTTATATCATGAATAGATCATCCTTTTAGTAGCCTTTGAGCAACAACTTGGAGTAAGGAACCCCTATAGAGTTCCAAGGAGGTCGATCCCCTAAAGAAATCAACCCCAAGCTTAGAATCCGTAAGGGTTCTATCACTTGGTATCAGAGCAACGTTCTTGGCATCTCGCTACCTTTCCACAGCCACCCATCAGCCCTCCACAGCCGTCCAAAGCAATTCCCATAATTGCTTAAAAGGACATCGCTGAATTTCGTCGTCATCTCCACCACCGCGGATCATCCTTTGATCTCCTTATGAATTACATCAGATTCTAGTTTCCTACCTTACTATTGTTGCAATTTAGTTATCCTTATTTTAAAAAATTTAAAAATTATTCCTATATTGCTACATAAACTTTTCGTCGTAAAGTTTTCATCTCTACGACGAAAGATGCGCATAATTCTAACCGCATAAGCACTGTTTGTTTGATCTTGCTACTGCATTTCTTCTATCCAAATCTCTACAAAATTTTTACGACAACTTTGACACTTCCTAACAGTAGATTCCCCTTTAGTTTTGTTAAAAAATTCTCAATATAAACTACTGATCTTTTACATCCAATCTGCTATACTTTAGATGTAAAAATCTGTTGTAGTACCTTTCTATGATCCTTAATTTTACCAAACCTCTTGCTGTCATTTTCTTCTACGAAATTTTTAACAGTATTACCTCTCCCTTACCAGTAGATTTCCTTTGAGTTTTACTTGAATCTCTATTGAGAATTGTTGAAAAAAATTACATCTTTACTATTGGAATTTTTTTGACAAAAAATTTGGTGATGCACCTTTGTCCTTTTTTTTCTTCGTAACCTACCAAACCCTAGCCACCTTGCTGCCACCAACTAGGACATCTTTAGAGTATCCCTCTAGCCCTAAGATGCAATCATCATAACCTATTTTCATAACCCTAATAGTGTTAAAAATCATAGCCCAAAATAGTAAACCATTATAGCTGAACCCTTCTATCACTAATCTATTGTCCGAAACTTCCATCACCCCATACTATTAACCTATCAATTGAAAAAAGACAAGGACATCTCTGATTTAGAGGCATATACTATAGCTTCTCAAGATCTAATTGATGCCAAATTTAAAGTAGTGGGATCTCGGATTGAATCGCGACTTGAATTGCGCTTGGAGGACAAATTGCGCGCTTTGTTTGCAGAATTCAGAATTGGACAACCACTGAGTCTAACCAAGTTTTAGCGAAGAGAGAGTTCAGAGAGGCCTCGAGAGAAGGAGAGACAGCCCTCAGACATGCTTCAGCCATGCATGAGGGTGGACTTCCTATGATGGGAAGAAGGAGACCCGGCAGGGTGGATTTCGTGCGCCGAATATTACTTTCACTACTACCGAACGTCAGATGATGCTATGGTAGAAATTGCTATCATCCACTTTGAAGAAGATGCTATTCAATGATACAACTGGTTGGAATACAATCATGGGGCTCTAACATGGAATCAATTTAAGAACACACTCCTGAACCATTTCGGACCTACGGAGTATGAAAATATCGACGATCAACTCGCAAAATTCGACAAACCTCTATGATTCAAGAGTACGAAACCAGGTTTAAGAAGCTATCTTACCTTGCTCATGATTGGACTAATTATTAATTGTTAGGAATATTCATCGAAGGACTCAAGCCAGAGATAAAAGAGGAGGTTAAGGTGCGGTAGTCCTATACTGTGATGGTTGTGATTTATTTTACCCGAATACAAGAAGAATGGCTCAACCAAGATGCTCGGAGGATAAAAACCTCTCTTAAGCCCATGGCATATAAACCTCCTTTTGCTCCCGGTCATTCTTCCTTGCCAAAAAAATTAACAACAGAAGAACTACATGACCAATCAACAAAGGGTCTTTGTTGGCATTGCGACGAGATGTAGAACCACGATCATTGCTGCAAAAGGGGCCGCCTCCTACTGATTGAACCTCTTGAAGACATGGAGGAAGAGGTTGTAGATAAAGAAAAACAATCGGTTAATATTACGATGCATGCTCTTATCGGTTACGTGATCCCGCAAACGATGAAAGTGGGAGGACTTCTGAAGCAACAACCGATCATCGTTCTTATTGACACCGGGAGCACTAATAATTTTATGAATAGTAAGGTTGCTATCCGGATGGCCTTACCTATCAAGAATTGTAGCAAGCTTGACGTTAAGGTCGCCGACGAATGAATTTTGTAGTGTGATCGTAGATGCCCGAGGGTGAAACTATTACTGCAGGACCAAGAGATAATTGCAGATTTCTTCCTCCTCTCTCTTGATGATTATGAGGCCATGCTCAGCATCAAATGGCTGACAACATTAGGTGATATTTCTTGGAATTTTGGAAACTAATTATGAAATTTTATAGTAAAGGGAAATAAGTGATATTACGCAGGAAACGTGGGGGCGACGTAACGACAATTTGCACACAACGAATGGAGAAAGTTTTACACAAAGCATATAGTGACTTTTTGGTATAACTTGAGTAGCAATCTAAGGGAGAGCCAACCAAATTTGAAGATCCAAACCTACTTCCCTTGCTTGTTGAATTTTTAGATATATTTGATGAACCGCACAGCCTACCTCCTACTCGTCGACATGATTATCGTATATCGATTCGTCTAGGCAAACCTCCAGTAAATACTCGGCCATATTGATATCCATATCTCCAAAAGGATGAAATAGAAAGGATTGTAAAAGAGATGCTCGAAACAAGAGTTATTCGGCCAAGTTGCAGCCCCTACTTTTCACTGGTGCTCCTCGTATAAAAGAAGGATGGAACATGACGAATGTGCATTAATTATCGAGCTCTCAATAGCATAATCGTTAAGGACACGTACCTTATTCCAGTAGTAGATGAATTGCTTGATGAATTAAAGGGATCATGAGTCTTTACAAAGCTGAACCTTTGATCCGGGTGTCATCAAATATGAGTGTGTGAAGAAGACGTATCGAAAACCATCTTTCGAATGCACAATGACCACTACGAATTTCTGGTAATGCCCTTTGGTCTCACCAATGCTCCCTCCACCTTCCAAAGCCTTATGAATGATATTTTCTGGGGTTATCTTTATAAGATTATGCTGGTTTTCTTCGTCGATATCCTTATTTATAGCCCTTCTCTTGAAAGTTATTTTCAATACTTACGACTTGTTTTGACGATTTTGTGAAAACATATTCTTTTTGTCAAAAAATTGAAGTGCAGCTTTCTTCAATAAAAGGTAAAATATCTTGGGCATATCATATTAGAGGAAGGTGTGGTAGTGGACCCCTCCAAAACTGAAGTAATGCAGAACTGGCAAACCCCGAGAAACATAAAATCGCTACACGGCTTTCTCGTTTTAACAGGCTAGTACTGCAAATTCGTGAAAAACTATGGAAAGATCAGTGCACCCCTTACTTCCTTGCTGAAAAAAGATACTTTCCAATGATCGGACAAAGCCACTATTGCCTTCGACATACCTAAAGTCGCAATGATGACAACGCCCGTACTAGCGCTACCCGACTTTAGCAAGAATTTTATTATTGAAGTCGATGCCTCCAGAGTCGGAATTGGTATTATACTAATGCAAGATGGCTACTCCCTCGCTTATACTAGTATGGCGTTATCTCATTCCCATCGTAAGATGACTATTTACGACAAGGAGATGCTCACGATTGTGCATGCGGTGGCCAAATGGAGACCGTACTTGATTGGGCAACGTTTTCAAATCAAGGCTGGCCATAAAAGACTAAAATATTTCTTGGAACAGAAGATATCTTCCCCCGAGCAGTAAAAATGGGTAACAAAGATTCTTGGATATGATTATGAAATAACTTACAAAAAGGGGAAAGATAATATTGTCGCATATGCGCTTTTGCTGCTACCCGAGTAAGCTGAATTTTCGATCGTTTCACTTCCGATCAACGACTTCCTTAAGGATATTAGGAGGAAATGGAAAGATGATCCAGAGACCAGTAAGATCATAAAAAAATTGGAGGAAGCTCTAAGCTCTGTGGCTCATTATAGTTGGGACTCAAAAGACTTGCATTATAAGGGACGTATTGTGTTTGTGCCAAATTTTACTTACATAAAGACCATCCTTCAAGAGATGCATTCCACACCTATGGCCGGGCACTCCGGATTCCTTAGAACCTATAAGAGAATTAAGTAAAATTTTTATTGGGTAGAGATGAAAAATATTATTGCTGAATTTGTAGTATAATATGATGTATGTCAACGACATAAAGGTGAGATAGTGGCTAGTCCTGAAAAGCTACAATCTCTACCCATCCCGGACTCAATATGGATTGATATATCAATGGACTTCATTCAAAGGGCTTCCCTCATCATAAGAAAAAGCTCAAGCGAGGATGAAACAACAATATGATCAACACAAAGGCGAAAGAGAATTTTTAGTAGGAGATTGTCTTCCTATGACTCTAGCCATACAAGCAAACATCAATCCAGACCAGAGCATCTATGAAGCTTTCACCTCGGTTCTATGGACCCTACTAGATTTTGGAGTGCATCGGAGTAGTAGCATACATATTGGACTTACCCACCAACTCCCGAATCTATCCAGTCTTTCATATGTCATGTTTGAAGCTTAAGTTGGGACAAAATGAGACAGTCCAAAACTATCTACTAAATATGACTACCTGAGGAGAGTTCCAGACCCAACCGAGTGCCATTATTGATCGACGGATCGTGACTCGATGACGACGACCCACTACTGAAGTGCTAATACAATGGGTGAACCTACCAGCAAAAGATGCCACTTGGGAGAACTATGAAAACTTGAAGATCAAATTCCCAGAATTCATGGAGCATCAGCCTTGAGGACAAGGCTGATTTGAAGAGGGTGGGTCTGTTAGGACTCTAGCTAGGAGGGTCCTAATTCTGTTAGGACTCTAGTTAGGAGAGTGCTAATTCAGTTTCATTAAAGGGGGCAAACATGTAAATCATAAGGGCATTCATGTAAATCCTATTTAGCCAACCCCTATTAAAGAGGTGCAGAGGCCAGCTAGGTTAGGATTAGTTTGGAGGTTGCTTCTTAAAGGAGTCCTATTAGAAGTAGGAGTTGATTATAAGTAGGGGTCTTAAGTAGGAGTCCTATTAGAAGCCCTATAAATAGCCATGTATTCACCCTCTTTTCATCATGAATAGATCATCCTTTTAGCAGCCTTTGAGCAGTAACTTGGAGGAAGGAACCCCTATAGAGTTCTAAGGAGGCTGATCCCTTAAAGAGATCAACCCCAAGCTTAGAATCCGCAAGGGTTCTAACACAAGCCCCCTTGCGGGCTCTACGCCCGCGACGGCTAGCCCGCAAGGGGCGAAGCCTACGGGTGGCACCCGTAGGGTAGATCGCCACCGCCCACGAGCAGGGATGAACACTCACTCTGCGGGGGCGGTGCCACCCGCGGGAGAGCGGCCTGCAGGGGTAGCAAATGTGGGCACTGCACACGTATGCTATGGCGGCGCCCCATCGCTCCCCTCGCATAGAGGTCGCCGTCGGCAGGGTGGCGGCGGTTGCAATGCAGCAAAGCAGAGAAGAGGATTAGGGTTTTCAATCGAAAGATAGTTCTACCCATTAGAATTTTAGAAATTTCAGTTTGTGTCCCTTCTGGTCGAATGATCAAAATACCCTTGACAATTCAAAAAATTTCTTTTATATCCTTGATTTCAGAAAAAAAAAGTTAATTAAAAGATTTAATTAACTATTATTATTTATCCAGTAGTCCTACATGATGATGTTGTGCATGTGATGTATGATATGGATGGATGATCATGGATCATGTGATGTGTGTGTACATGTGATTATTATTATTGGGGCCTATGAACCTTTATTTTTTCATATTTATTGTCAGGCCTACGTGCTTATAATTATATTGTAATTACATGAGGAGGCACAATGGAAGCGTGAAAGCAATAGTAGGACCCACGAGGTCGAGACGGACGACCACGGCGCATGATGCGCCGAGATGCCAACGGAATCGACAAGGATGAGATAGATGATTACAGGGCATGGAGATGCACCACTGCTCATATAGATCTTGATGTGGGTGATTGGACCCATTAGCTCGGGCTTGATCATATTAGGATGTGATCCATGTGTTGAATCTCGAATTTTGATGATGAAGTCAATTGATAGATTATTTGATCTAATCCATATTGTTGAGAAAAGTGCTGGAGTCGAGTACGATCATTATGTTGGAAGTTCGAGTATTCGTTGGAAGTCCGAAGGTTCATCGAAAGTGCTGCCGGAACTGGCCAAGAATAAGTCGAAGACTTGCCGAAGGATTATCGAAAGTTCGACGGAAGGTTCGTCGAAGGTTCACGGAGCTCACCGAAAAAGTCAAAAGCTTACCAAAAAGACTCATTGAAACTTGTCGTAAAGCCCGGAAGCCTACTAGGAGTCTGCCGGAAGATTGTTCGAGTGTTCGTCGGAAGTCCACCGTAAGTTCGCCGGAAGCTCGCCAAAAGAAGACTCAACGTCATCGGATTATATTTTGTTTAGAATATATTTTTAATTTTATAGTTAGCATATAATTAGAGCTAAGATTAGGTAATAATCATTTAACCCTGGTAGGGGCCAACTAGGCTTGTAATTTAATTGGATTAGGCCAGATTCAAGGCCTATCCAAGTTTACTGGACCTTTCTGGTGGTGGCATTGCTCGGGGAATAGGTTCCCAGGTGGTCTGGGTGGTGGTACCACCTCAGGTTAGTAGTGGTACCATTTATAGTTATTACCTGTCAACGGTGGTACCGCTTGACAAGCGGTGGTACCACCCCTCCATAGAGCCCGAGGACTCTATCAGGTGGTAGTACCGTCAGACTGGGCGATGGTACCATCCAATGTATTGAAAGAACCAGGATCAACTGACGATGGTATCGCTAGTGTTAGGCGATGGTACCAACTGAACCCGAAAATCTAGGATGTGACTCTTTTTGGCTCTAATTCTGAAGCCAAATGAGTCTGTAAAAACCCCTTAGTTCTCATCTGGCTAAGTACATTGAGAAGTAATAAGAATTAAGTCAAAACTCTAGCAAAATTGCTTTTGAAAGTTTGAGTGTTCACTTCCTAAAATCTCATTTGTAAAAGTTTTGTAAGAGAGTGTGAACCACTTATAAAAGTCTGTAAGAGGGGTGCTTGGTCCTTCCCCTTCAAGAAGGATTAATAATGGAAGCTGGGAACCTCATCGGAGGAGGTTTCGGAAGTGGACGTAGGTCATTTGATCGAACCACTATAAATCACTACGTACTTCTCTTGGTGTGAGTTTTTAAATTACTACATTTCAATTTTTACTTGGCTGCAATCTCTCTGTCTCCTTCTCTCAACTCTCTTTCATATTCAATCGAAATATTCACTTTGCTGAAATTAATTTCATCGGACCAAAACTTCTTAATGTACAACTCTTTTCGGAATTGATTTGAATTTATGGTTTTTATCCACTGCATTAATTCACCCCCCCTCTTAGTGTCGCTCTAGATCCTAACACTATGATCATATAGTGTGATTACTCATGTGATGTGTGATTGTTTATACACCTACTAAATATATATATTTACATGCGATGTAGATATATATTAAATATGTATGTGTGTGACATGTTATATTAGGAGACCGAATCAAACATCCCCTATGTCAATAATATTAAGTCGGTAAACATGAGGTAATTATTTTAACCCACGTGGCCTTCCATCGTTATAGGTAGGAACCGATTCCCAATGTTGGTTGAATTAGTCGAGTCCCTTGAGACTCACCTATATCACGATTCGTTATCTTACCTATGGCATATAGATGTCACCGGTGACCTGAAGATATGGTATGCTTGGTCGAGTCCCTTGAGGGTATATTATCGAATCAGACTCATCTTGTAATGATGGTGATGACTAAACCGAACATCATAATTGGTTGAGTCCCTCAAGGTTATGGGTGGTTCGGAGATCGAACAGGATGGGAATCACAAAGAGTTGTGATTGGCAAGAGTTGCCTACCTTTTAGGCTTAGTGTGATTGGTCGAGTTCCTCGAGGTTACACTAAGACGCTGATTGAATCTCGATCCCCACTAAAAGTTTGCCGAAGACTTCTGTTTCACGTGCGGAGGGTGTCGCGTGACTCGCTAGAAAAATAGTGAGAGCATGTCAAGATAAAAGTCCATATCTTAATTATTTATATTTATACAAAATCTGCATGTTATTTATTTTTGTTGTATCTTTATTTTTGAAAAATATTACAATTAGACTCTCTATGTGGCATGCTTGATGCCAACCGTCTTAATGGTCCAAACTATGTGGATTGACTTCATAACCTCAGAAAAATTCTCACAACGGAGAAAATCGCGTACGTCCTTGATATAGTGATTCCTATGCCCAACGAAGGGACAAACGAGAATAAGATCGCTCGCTATATGAAGTACACAAATGACTCCACTCTTGCTTAGTGTTATGTGTTGGGTTCCATGACTCCCGACTTATAGGGACAACATGAAAAGATAGATGCCATATTCATACTCCTGCATCTCTGCAAATTATTTGAGGAATAGGGAAGAATTCAATGATATGAGATATCGAAGAGTCTCTTCCACGTCAGGATGGTCGAGAGGACACCAATTTAGAACCATGGCCCTAAGATGATTGAGTGGATAGAGAAACTCATAGGTCTAGGAATAGTCCTAGAAGATAACCTATGTGTGGATCTTGTACTTCAGTCCCTATTAGATTTCTTTTCATAGTTCTCTATGTTGGTAAGACCAGAAAGAAAAAAAAGCAGAGAAGTCCCTTAAGAAGGGCAAGGGTAAGGGTAGATCGGGTAAAGCAAAGGTTGCTACGAAGGACCTGACAAAGGACAAAGGTCAGTACTTCCACTACGGCAAAGATGAGCACTGAAAGAGGAACTACAAGGAGTATCTTGTAGAAAAGGCGAAACAGAAGCTTAGAGAAGCTTTAAGTACATTCATGATCAGTCTCTATTTGTTAGACTCGTATGATAACACATGGGTATTGGATACCGACGGTGCTTGTCACATCTGCAATTTGTTGCAAGTTCTGACAAAGGCCTAGGAGATCAGTGAAAGGCAAGATGGACCTCAAGATGGGCAACGAAGCAAGAGTTGTTGTTGCTATCGACGAGGTTAATTTACATCTACTTGGTGGAGCTACTATTGCATTAGATGCATATTATTTTGTTCCCTCTATTATCAAAAACGTTATTTTCATTTCATGTTGGACATTGAATGGTTATAAAGTAGTTTTTGATAACAATAGTTGTTTAATTATTGAGGATGATGAGATCATCACGAGAGGAATATTGCATAATGGTTTGATTATGCTAGGCACTACTCTACACATCATGAATGTAATTGTGTCCAAGAGGAAATAAGATGAGGTGAACAGTGTATACCTATGACATTATAGGCTAAGTCATATCCATGAGAGAATGATTCAAAAGTTGTTGAAGGATGGATATCTAGATCCATTTGGCTATGAGTCATATGCAACTTGTAAACCTTGCCTTCATAGAAAGATGACCAACTCTCTATTTATTAGAATTGGAGAGAAAGCCACTGAATTGTTGGAACTCATACATAGTATATGGTCGCATGTCAGCTCAGGCTATAGGTGGTAACTCCTACTTCACTATTTTCATTAATGATTTTTCTAGGTACAAACATGTGTACTTGCTGAAGTATAAGTTTAAAGTCTTCGAGAAATTTATGGAGTATAAGAATGAAGTAGAGATTCAGATTGGAAAGAGTATCAAGACTCTTTAATTAGATCGAGGAGGTGAGTAATTGAGTATAGAGTTCACCCAGTTCCTCAATGACCATGGAATTCTGTCTCAATGGACACCTCCTTAAACACCTTAGCTTAATGGCGCATCTTAAAGGAGAAATCGCATACTATTAGACATGGTGTAGTCCATGATAAGTTTTGCCAACCTACCTATCTCATTCTGGGGATATGCCCTAGAGTCCACAACTTACCTTCTGAATAGAGTTCCAACTAAGTCAGTAGTATCTACACCATATGAGATATGGAAAGGAAAGCCTGATCTTAAGTTTGTTAAGATTTGGGGTTACCTTGCCAATTTCAAGAGACACAACCTCGACAAGTTGGAATCCAAGATGGAACGATGCAAGTTCAAGCGATATCCTAAGGAAACTTGTGGGTATTATTTTTATCACCCCAAAGACCATAAGGTCTTTGTAGCCAAGAGAGTTATATTTTCTGAGAAGGAATACATTCTTGGTGGAGACAATGGGAGTGTGATAGAGTTAAGTAAGGTTGAAGAACCAAGCTCAAGCACCATTCCACAGCCAAAGTCTGTTCAGGTACCTAGCACACAAGTTCCGACTTTATGTAGGTTCAGTAGAGTATCTTATCCTCCTGAGAGATATGTGAAACATATCAGAGGAGAGGATATTAATCCTTAGACCTACGAGGAGCCTATTATGAGTATAGGCTCTGGGAATTAGCAAGAAGCCATAAATTCAAAGATGGATTCTATGTACTCCAACAAGATTTGAAACCTAGTTGATGCACCTGAGGATATCGTACCCATTAGCTATAAAAGGATCTTCAAGAAGAAGATCGAAGTAGATGGAAAAGTGAAGACCTATAAAGTGAAGCTAGTGGCTAAGAGGTATCGTCAAAACAAAGGTATTAACTATGATGAAACCTTCTCACCTATAGTCATGCTAAAATCCATCTGAATTCTATTAGCTATTACAGCACACTGTGAGATCTGATAGATAGATGTGAAAATCGTATTTCTCAATGACAACCTCGAGCATGAGGTGTATATGATACAGCCTGAGGGATTCATATATAAGGATAGTCCAAATAAGGTGTGTATGTTACTTAGGTTCATGTATGGACTGAAGCAAGCTTTCTAAAGTTGGAACATAAGATTTGATGAGACAATCAAATCTTATGACTTCGTTAAGAATGAAGATGAGCCTTGTGTGTATAAGAAGGTAAGTGGGAGCACTATCACCTTCTTGGTGTTGTATGTGGATAACATCCTGATCATTGGAAATGATATAGAAATGCTCTCCACAATAAAGGCTTGACTATCTGGATACTTCTCTATGAAGAACTTAGAGGAAGCATCCTACATATTGGGGATTCGGATCTATAGAGATAGATCCAAGTGAATGCTTGGCTTGTCCTAGTCTAAGTACATAGGTACCATTGTCAAAAGGTTTGTCATGAAAAATTCTAAGAGAGGTCTCATACCAATGAGACATAGGCTATTGTTTTCTAGGAGTATGTCTCTAAAGACTCCTGAAGAAAGGACAGACATGGATATGATACCCTATGCCTCAGCGATAAGGTCTATCATATATGCAATGCTATGTATCAGGCTTTATATAATGTATGTTCTAAGTGTCATGAGCGGATATCAGGCAGATCCAAACTTAGAGCATTAGAAAGCAGTAAAGTATATCCTTAGGTACTTGAGAAGGACTAAAGATCTTTTACTAGTATATGGAGAAAGTAGCCTCATGGTATAGGGCTACACGGATTTTAAGCTTCTAGTTTGATATTGATGATAGCAAGTCTAATTTAGGGCATGCACCCTGAATAGAGGATTAATATGCTAGAAGAATTCTAAGTAAGACACTATTGATGACTCGACCACAGAGGCAAAGTACATTGCTGCGATAGAAGCAGCAAAGGAGAGAGTTTGGATAAAGAAGTTTATCACGGATCTTAGAGTCATGTCGAGCAACGAGGAGCTGCTTCCTTTATATTGTGACAACTACGGGGCAATTACTCAAATAAAAGAATTCAGATCTCATCAGAAGTGTCCTGAAGAGGTTCCAACTTGTTAGAGAGATCGTGGCCGGAAGAGATGTAGCAGTGGAAAGAGTTCCATCCAAAGATAACATTGCAGATCCACTAACAAAGCCATTATCTCATATTGTCTTTGAGCGTCACAGAGGTCTGATGGGGATCAGACACATAGGTGATTGACTTTAGGTCAAGTGGGAGATTGTTAGTTATAGGTGCCCTATAAGCCAATAACGTGAGTGATGACACCTGTAGGACGCTGCATCAATCTTGTACTTATGATTACTAGTATTTTCTCACATTACCTGTATGTATATTATGATGTCCTTGTTAGTTGTAGATGCCTTACAAGCTAATCACGTGAGTGATGGCACATGTGACATGTTACGTCGATCTCATCGTATATTATTATTAGCATTTTCTTACATTGTCTGAATGAATATTATGATGTCCATGGATCTATGCAATGGGAATCGGATCATGATGAGATCACGATAATGAGACCGATATACCTTTAAACACATCCTAAATTATCCTGGACATAAGTTACTCAATAAGGACATTGAGATAACCGGATAAATTAGTGTATTGTATATTTGTCTATATCATGGAGGCGACTAGTCTCATAGTCGCTTGTGTGGGGATACTAGAGGTACAGTGCAGGTGCTCATTGGAGATGAGTTCACTGATTGATCCGCTTACAGAATGTTGTATGGTTAATGATACCTAATGTCAGACAGTGATTTTGTAGTCCTAGTAGTGTGTCTGGTCCTTAGACTTGAGACACCAAAGATGTCTTATTTGAGTACTCCATTCTTTGACGTTGGACTTACAGGTTTGGAGAGCTCCAAATCTAGTATAGTCGGTTCTCGGAAATGGTAGCTAACCTTACGAAGGCATTTGTGTGTCAATAGATGATCATCCACTCTCGGTATCATGAGAGATATATCTCCCGTGTGCTCGCTCAGGCAAAATCCTAGCCAGGGTCGTTCGGATTGAGAGAGAAGGAGTTCTTCGGGAGAATCCAATTAGAGTGAGACTCGAACAGGATTTCGTATAGGCCTGACTTTACCATGCCTAATATATGATCTCTGGGATATTAGATGGATGAGGGACTATAGATACATGGTAACCGAGGACAGACATGTTCGATGGATTAGATCCCCTTGTACCGTTTGGGGACTACAGTGTAGTGGCCTAGTACGTCCATAGTCGATGAGTCGAGTGAATTCTTATGAAGATAATAATTCACTATATCAGAAGATGTTCTGAGTCAGAAGGAGTTCTGACGGGAGAGACTCACGGCCAGCTCGGTATCGGGCTTAGAGAGTCACACACATAAGGTGGATGTTGCGATGAGTAGAGGTACAGATATGAGATATCTGTGAAGTCCCTAGTTTGGATCCCGTGGATAAGATCTAATTGGGTAATTTGATAAGATCCAATTAAATAATTGGATAAGATCCAATTGAATGAGATCAAATTAGATCCTGTGGATACGATCCAATGAGATCCAACTGAATAGAGATCCAGTGTGAACATGATATGTTAAGGATAAGCTTCCTCCACCTCTATAAATAGGAAGAACCTCCTGGTTCATAGACTGAGAGCTCTTGGTAGTCAATCTCTCATTCTCCTTAGTCTCCTCTCCTCAGCTCCGGCGGCTTATGGTGCACATGGAGAGAGATCCCGCGATGATATGAGGAGCGTCATTGTTGCGTCCACTATGTGGATTACCGCTAGAGAGGAGTACGCTAGTGCTCCTTCATCCTCTTCATCAGATTTGGAATTTTCAAGGATATACGATCTCCCCAAGTAATGCTTCTGACATAATACATGTGGATTTTTTGGATTTATGATTTTTGCGCATCAATCGTCACACGATGGCCAAGTACGTAACTATGGGAAATCTAATCTTGTTTTTGTTTTTCGTTGTGCATGAGATGCCGAATCTCTCGATTTTCCAATAGTGGTATTAGAGCCAAGTTCGTCGTGCAATGATTGGCTTATAAACTGCATGTGTTATGTTTTGGATGGGCTTTTGACGCTAAAATTGTTTACGCATAAGACGAGAGAAGACAGCAACTATTGTTGCCCTCGTAGTTTGGCCAAGGCTGCTTACAGCCATGGCTATGCGCGTAGGGCCGTCGGTGGCCATTTGCCCACGATGGCAGTACTGGCTGCATGCGTGCAGGGAGCCCGTAGGGGCGGGTCGGCGCCCGTGGAGGCAGTGCCGCACCCAGCAGGGGTGGCGTCTGCGAGCGCTGGGCTCGCGGGCAGCTTGTCCCCAAGGGAGGGCAGCGCTAGCGCTCACAAAAGGGGGGTAGTGCCGCCTGTAGGCTTTGCTCCGCAAGGGCGGCACCGTAGGGGCGTCCGCGGGATAGCGCCTGCGGGCGCTGCGTCCACAAGCAATGTCGGCGTCGCCCGCAGGTGAGCCACCCGCAAGCATAGGCAACACCCCCTTGCGTGGCCCCCCCACCTCTCGCGGCGTCCCGCAAGCATGGCTGCCGCCGACAGGGTGGCGACGACTATAGCCATAGCGTTGCAATTAGCAGAGGGAATGAGAATTTGGGTTTTCGACTAAAAGATAGTTTTTCTCCTCGGAATTTTAGAAATTCTAATTTTGTCTCTTATGATAGAATGACCAAAGTACCCTTTAGAATTTAGATAATTTCCTACATGTCCTTGATTTTAAAATTTAGTTATTTAAAAGGTTTAAGTAACTATTATTATTTATCTAGTAATCCTACATGATATATACATGTGATGTGATGTGGGAAGATGATCATGGACTTTATGATGTGTGTATGTGATTATTGGGGCCTGCGAGCCTTCATTTTTCGTTGAATGTCAGGCCTATGTGCCTGTAATCATGTTGTAATTATCCTAGAGATGCGACGGAAGTTTGAAGGTGGTAGCGGGACCCCTGAGGCTAATTCAGACGATCGTGACGCATGGAGATGCGATGAGGTGCCGGCAGATCCGACGATGATGAGATAGATGATTACCATGCATTGGGATGCACTAATATGTATATAGATCCTGATGTAAGTGATTAGACCTATTGGCTCAGGCCTAATCATATTAGGTTGAAGTCCATGATCATCTGGTGTGCTTGTGCATGTAAATGCTATACACATACGAGATAAGTATATATATATTTGCATGCGATGCAAATATATTAAATATGTATGTGTGTGATACGTCATATCACGAGACCGAACCTAAAACCCCTCATATGATAATATTAAGTCATTAAGTGTGAGGTAATAAGATTGACCCACATGACCTTCCATCGTTAGGGGCAAGAACCGATTCCCGATATAGGCTAAGTTAGTTGAGTCCCTCGAGGCTCACCTATTTCGCGTCTCGCTATCTTGTCTTTGACATAGAGATGTTACCGATGACCTAAGGACATGGTATGCTTGGTCGAGTCCCTTGAGGGCATATCATCGAATCAGACTCATCTTGTAATAATGGTGATGATTTAACTGGACATCATGGTTGGTCGAGTCCCTCGAGGCCATAGTGGTTCGGAGGTCAAATATGATGGGAATCATAAAGAGTTATGATTGGCAAGAGTTATCTACCTTTTGGGCTTAGTGTGATTAGTCGAGTCTCTCGAGGTTACACTAAGATGTCGAGTGGATTTCGATCCCCACTAGAAGTCTACCGGAGACTTTCATTTCACATGCATGAGGGTGTCATGTGACTCACTAGAAAAATTAGTGGGAGCATATCAAGATAGAAGTCCATATCTTGATTGTTTATTTTTGTGAAATCTGCGTGTTATGCACTTATGCTATATTCCTGTTTATCAAAAACATGTCGTCATCAAACCCTCTACATGGCATACTTGATGCCAACCGCCTCACTGGTCTAAATTATACGAATTGGCTTCACAATCTAAGAATAGTTCTTACAATAGAGAAAATCATATATGTCCTAGATACGGTCATGCACCAACCTGAGGTAGAAGCTCCTCAAGAAGAGTTTGCCCAATATGCAAAGTATATAGATGATTCCACTCTCGCTTAATGTTACATGTTAGCCTCTATGACTCCTGAGTTACAAAGACAATATGAAAATATGGATGCTCATTCCATACTCCTGCATCTCTGCAAACTGTTTGAGAAACAAGGAAGAACTCAGCGATATGAGATATCCAAGAGACTCTTCCATGCTAGGATGACTGAGGGGATGTTGATTCAGAACCATGTCCTGAAGATGATAGAGTAGATTAAAAAACTCACAGGTCTAGGAATGATCCTAGATTATAACCTGTGTGTTGATCTTATACTTCAGTCCCTACCATATTCCTTTTTTCAGTTCATCATAAATTTCAATATGAACAAACATGAGGTATCTCTCTCTGAGCTCCTCAATATGTTGAGAGAGGCAGAGAGCACAATCAAGAAAGAGAAATTAGTTCTCTATGTTAGTAAAACCAAAAGAAAAAGGAAGGTTGGGAAGACCCTTGAGAAGGGTAAGGGCAAGGGTAAATGGGATAAGGCAAAGGTTGCCAAAATTGACCCAGCAAAGGACAAAGGCTAGTGCTTTCACTACGGTCAAGATGGGCATTGGAAGAGAAACTACAAGGCGTATCTTGCAGAAAAAGCGAAACAGAAGCTTGGAAAAGCTTCAAGTACTTTCATAATCAGTTTCCATGTGTCAGATTCTTGTGATAATGCATGGGTATTGGATACCGATAGTGTCATATCTGTAATTCATTGTAGATTCTGACAAGGTATAAGAGATTGGCAAAAGGCGAGATGGACCTTAAGATGGGCAATAGAGCAAGAGTTGCTACTGTTGCTATCGGCGAGATCACTCTGCATCTGCCTGATGGAGCTATTATTGCATTAGATGCATGTTATTTTATTCTCTTTATTATCAAAAATATTATTTCCATTTCATGTTTGACATTAAATGGTTATAAAGTGCTTTTTGAGAATAAATATTATTCAGTTAGTAAGAATGATAAGATCATTACTAGAGGGACATTGCATAATGTTTTGTTTATGCTAAATACTGCTTCACACATAATGAATATAAGCATGGCCAAGAGGAAATGAGAAGAGGTGAATAATGCATATTTGTGGCATTATAGGCTAGGTCATATCTATGAGGGAAGGATTCAAAAGTTGTTGAAATATGGATACTTAGATCCATTTGACTATGAGTCATATACAACTTGCGAGCCTTACCTTCGTGGAAAAATGATCAACTCTCCATTTAGTGGAACTGGAGAGAGAGTCATTGAGTTACTAGAACTCATATATAGTGATGTATGTGGTCCTATATCAACTCATACCATAGGTGGTTATTTCTACTTCATTAATTTCACTCATGATTTCTCTAGATATGGACATGTGTACTTGATGAAGTAAAAGTCTGAAGCCTTCAAGAAATTCAGGGAGTATAAGAATGAAGTACAGTACCAGACTGAAAAGAGTATTAAAACTCTTCGATCAGATCGAGGATGAGAATACTTGAGTATAGAATTTACCCAGTTCCTCAAAGATTATGGGATTCTATCCCAATAGACACTTCCTTATATACCATAGCTCAATGGTGTATCAGAAAGGAAGAATCACACATTATTAGATATGGTGCGGTCCATGATGAGTTTCGCTGACCTACCCATCTCATTTTGGGGATATGCCCTATAGACCGTAATTTATATTCTGAACAAAGTTCCATCTAGATTGGTAGTGTCTACACTATATGAGATATGGAGAGGGAAGAAGCCCGATCTTAAGATTGTTAAGATTTGGGGCTGCTCTGCCCACGTTAAAAGATAAGACCTTGATAAGTTGGAATCCAAGATAGAACGGTGCAAGTTCATGGGATACCCCAAGGAAACTTATGATTATTATTTCTATCAACCTGAGGGCCAAAAGGTCTTTGTTGCCAAGAGAGTAGTGTTTCTTGAGAAAGAACACATTCTTGGCGGAGACAGTGAGAGCATGATAGAATTGAGCGAGGTTGGAGAACCTAGCTCAGGCACTATTCCAAAGATCGAGTTTGTTCAGGTACCTAACACACAAGTTCCAATTTTGTGTAGGACTGGTAGAGTGTCACACTCTCCTGAAAGATATGTGTGACATATTAGTGGAGAGGATATTTAGGTTGATCCTCAGACCTATGAGGAGGCTATTATGGGCATAGACTTCGGAAAGTGACAAGAAGCCATGAATTCTGAGATGGAATCCATGTACTCCAACAAGGTTTGGAACCTTGTTGATGCACCTAAGGGCATCGTACCCATTGGTTGCAAATAGATCTTCAAGAAGAAGATCGGGGTAGATAGAAATATGAAGACCTATAAGGTAAGGCTAGTGGCTAAGGGGTATTATCAAAGGCAAGGTGTTGACTATGACGAAATGCTGAAATCCATCCGAATTCTATTAGCTATTGCAGCACATTATGACTATGAGATCTGGCAGATAAACGTGAAAACTATATTCCTCAATGGCAATCTCGAAGAGGAAGTGTATATGATACAACCTGAGGGGTTCATGTCCAAGCAGAGTCTAGATAAGGTGTACAGATTGCTTAAGTCCATTTATGGACTAAAGCAAGCTTCCTGAAGTTAGAACATAGGATTTGATGAGGCGATCATATCTTATGACTTCGTTAAGAATGAAGATAAGCCTTGTGTGTATAGAAAGGTAAGTGGGAGTGCTATCACCTTCTTGGTGTTATGTGTGGATGACATCTTAATCATTAAGAATGATGTAGGAATGCTCTCCATAGTAAAAGCTTGACTATCTAGACATTTCTCCATAAAGAACTTAGGGGAAGCATCCTATATTATGGGGATTCAGATCTATATAGATAGATCCAAGAGGATGCTTGGCTTGTCCCAATCTAGGTACATATACTCCATTGTCAAAAGGTTTGGCATGAAAAATTCCAAGAGAGGTCTCATACCTTTGAGACATGGAATATCACTTTCTAGGAGTATGTCCCCAAAGACTCCTGAAGAAAAGACATACATGGATAGAATACCATATGCCTCAGCGATAGGATATATCAAGCATGTTATGCTATGTACCAAGCCTAACGTACCGCATACTTTGAGTGTCATAAGCAAGTATCAAGCAGATCCAAGCTTGGAGCATTGGAAAACAGTAAAATGTATCCTTAAGTACTTGAGAAGGACTAATGATCTTTTACTGGTATGTAGAGATAATAGCCTCAAAGTTGAGGGCTACACGAACTCGAACTTCCAATCCGATGTCGATGATAGCAAGTCAAATTCAGGGTATGTCTTTACCCTGAATGGAGGAGTAGTATGCTAGAAAAGTTTCAAGCAAGATACTATTGTTGACTTGACCACAGAGGCAAAATACATTGCTACGACAGAGGCAGCAAAGGAGGGAGTTTAGATGAAGAAGTTCATCGTAGATCTGGGAGTCATGCTAAATAGCGAGGAGTCAATTACCTTATATTACGACAACAATGGGGCAATTGCTCAAGCAAATGAACCTAGGTCTCATCAGAAGTCTAAGCATGTTCTGAGGAGGTTTTACTTGATCAGAGAGATCGTGGCCCGAGGAGATGTAGCAGTGGAAAGAGTTCTATCTAAAGATAACATTGCAGAACCACTAACAAAGCCATTGACTCATATTATATTTGAGCGTCACAGAGGTCTGATAGGGATCAGACACGTAGAAGATTCGCTTTAGGTCAAGTGGGAGATTGTTGGTTGTAGGTGCCCTACAAGCCAATCATGTGAGTGATGGCACCAGTGACATGTTACGTCGATCTCTTCGCATATTATTATTGGCATTTTCTCACATTATCTGGATGAATATTATGATGTCTATGGATCTGTGCGATGAGACTCGGATCGTGATGAGATCACGATAATGAGACCGATACACCTTTAAACACAAATCCTAAATTATCCTGGTCATAGGTTGCTCGATGAGGACATCAAGATAACCAGATGGACTGATGCATTGTATACTTGTCTATATGATGGAGGCGACTGGTCTCATTGTCGCTTGTGTGGGGACACTAGAGGTACAGTGCAGGTGCTCATTGGAGATGAGTTCATTGATTGATCCGCTTATAGAATGTTGTATGGTTAATGATACCTAATGTCAGACAGCGATTTCGTGGTCCCAGTAGTGTGTCTAGTCCTTAGACTTGAGGTACCAAAGATGCCTTGTTTAAGTACTCCATATTTTGACGCCGGACTTACAAGTTTGGAGAGCTCCAGATCCGATATAGTTGATTCTCGGGAATGGTAGCCAACCTTACAAAGGCAATTGCGTGTTAATAGAGGATCATCCACTCTCAGTATCATGATAGATATATTCTGCGTGTGCTCGCTCAAGAAAAATCCCTGGCCAGGGTCATTCGGATTGAAAGAGAAGGAGTTCTCCGGAAGAATCCGATTAGAGCGAGACTCGAATAAGATTTCGTATGGGCCTAACTTTACCATGCCCAATATACGGTCTTTGAGATATTAGATGGATGAGGGACTATAGATACATGGTAACCGAGGACGAACAGGTCTGATGGATTAGATCCTTCTATACTATCTCGGGACTATGGCGTAGTGGCCTAGTACGTCCATAGTCGATGAGTCGAGTAAATTATTATAGAGATAATAATTCATTATATTAGAAGGTGTTTTGAGCCAGAAGGAGTTCTGATGGGAGCGGATGTTACAACAAGTAGAGGTGGATGTTGCAACAGTTTGGTATGTTGCAATAGTTCAGTGGATGTTGCAATAAGTAGAGGTGGATGTTGCAACAGTTCAGTATCAGGCTTAGAGGGTCACACATAAGGTGGATGTTGCAACAAGTAGAGGTGCGGATATGAGATATCTACGAAGCCCCTAGTTTGGATCCTATGGATGAGATCCAATTGGGTAATTAGATGAGATCCAATTAAATGATTGGATATGATCCAATTAGATGAGATCAAATTGGATCCTATGGATAAGATCCAATGAGATCCAACTGGATAGAGTCCAGTGTGAATAAGATCTATTAAGGATAAGTTTCCTCCACCTCTATAAATAGGAGGAACCTCTTAGTTCATAGGCTGAGAGCTCTTAGTAGTCATCTTCCTATTCTCCTTAGTCACTTCTCCTCCTTGGCTCTGGTAGCCTTGTGGTGTACGTGGAGAGAGATCCCGTGGTAATCTGAGGAGTGTCGTTGCCGCGTTCGCTATGTGGATTATCGCTAAAGAGGAGTACGCTAGTGCTCCTTCATCCTCTTCATTAGATATGGAATTTTCAGGAATATACAATCTCCCCAGGTAATGCTTCTGACATGATACATACGGATTTTTCGGATTTATAATTTTTGCGCACCAATCGTTGCACGATGGCCAAGTACGTAACTATAGGAAATCCGATCTTGTTTTTATTTTCCACTATGCATAAGATATCGAATCTCCTAATTTTTCAACAGTCCTTATATTTGTGTAATGGGAATCGGATCATGATGAGATCACGATAATGAGACCGATTCATCTTTAAATACAGACCCTTAATAATCCTGGTCATAGGTTACTTAAGAGAGACATCGAGATAACCAGATAGACTGGTGTACTGTATACCCATCCACATGATGGAGGTGGCTGGTCTCATAACTACTCATGTGGGGACACTAAGGATACGGTATATGTGCTCATTGGAGAATGAGTTCATTGATTAATCCGCTTACGGAATGCTAGATGGTTATTGATACATGACGTCAGACAACGATTCTGTAGTCCCATTAGTATATCTGGTCCTTAGACTTGAGATACCAAAGATGCCTTGCATGAGTACTCCATTCTTTGACATCGAACTTACAGGTTTGGAAAGTTTCAGAGCTGGTATAGCTAGTTCTTGGGAATGAAAGCCAATCTTACAAAGGTAATTGAGTGTTAACAGAGGATCATCCGCTCTTGGTATCATGATAGGAATATCTCATATGTTCTTGCTCAGGTAAATCCCTGGCAAGAGTTATTTGAACTGAGAGATAAAGAATTCTCTGGGAGAATCCAATTAGACCGAGACTTGAGTGAAAATTGTATGGACCTGATAGCACCATGTCCAATATACGATCTTTGGGATATTAGATGGATGAGGGACTATAGGTACATGGTAATTGAGGGTAGATAGGTCCAAAGGATTGGATTCCCCCATATCGTCTGGGGACCATGACGTAGTGGCCCAGTACGTCCGCAGTCGATGAATCGAGTGAATTATTATAGAGATAATAATTCATTGAGTCAAAAAGAGTTCTGACAGGTATGACTCACGGCCAGCTCGATATTGAACCTAGAGGGTCACACACATATGGTAATTGTTGCGACGAGTAGAGGTTCGAATATGAGATATCTATTGAAGCCCCTATCTTACTGGATATCCAATAAACCCTTGTATAATTGGATCCAATGGATGAGATCCCATAAGAGCTAGATTTGAGACCCATTAATCTAAGAGGCTTGGGTAATTGGATAGAGATCAAATACCCAATAGGGCATGATCCATTAAGGGGGGCCTCTATAAATAGGAGGGAACTAAATGTCCACAGGCTAGGGTCTTATGGGGGCCATTTACTATTCTCCTCTTGCTAAAGAGGAGCATCTGTTAAATCTCGGATTTTGATGATGAAATCAATTGGTAAAATATTTGTACTAATCTCTTTGTTGAGATGAGTGTGCAGGAATAACTACGATGGAAAGAAAACATAACGTGATTTACCGAGGCCAAGTCCGTCGGGGGTTCAAGAGTTCATCTAAGTCCGAGAGATTTTCGGAAGAGTTTTAGGAACCATCCAAGATCAAATCAGGGACTTGTCGAAGTTTTGAAAGTCCATTTCAAAGATCGTCGAAGGTTCGCGGAACTTAGGAAGATTCGAAACCAGTAGAAGACTAGTTGAGCTCCGGAGTATCTTGGGAGACCACCTTTGGTAGCAATCCGAGGGAAGCATCTGAGGCTTTAGGAATCTCGCCGGAAGTCGACTTGAAGATCAAATCACGTTAAGTTATGTTCGTAATTTGCACATGAGTAGAGCAAGGATTTAAGAAATAAATCCTGCCCAAAATTCGGTGAGGAGCCAACCGAGCCACTCTTGTGTCAAGTTGAGAAGGCCCCATTGGCTTCAGAATGGGATTGGAACCGCCTAAGCCTGGGCGGTGGAACCGCCCGACTGGGGCGGTAGCACCGCCCTACACACACACACAAGCGGTGGAATCGCTTTGCTGAAGCGTAGCACCGCCAGACATGTGATGGCGGTGGAAGCACTGGGAAGCGTGGTACCGCCTTCGATCGAGCGTGAGCGGTAACCGCGCTGGCGTGGCGCACGCTGGCCGTCGATCAAAGAGCGGTGGCACGCGCCGTCGAAGCGTGGCACCGCTTCATCATCGTCGATCAAAGATCGACACAACAGCGGTGGCATCGCTTCGACGCGTGTGGCACCGCCTTTGACCACTGTGAACGCAGAACTCCAAATTCACTTGGATTTTGGAGCCCAATTTTGAATCCACTTTGGATCTATAAATACCCCCTTTCTCACCTGAAGGGTACCCTTTTGAGCAAGAAAAAGTTTGAGTCTTGAGCTTTTGAAGAGTTTTGAAAAGTGTTGTATTCTTTGCTAAGTGTTCACCTTCTTCTTCTTCTTGAGAGATCTTGTACAAGTGTGAACATCTTGTAAAGGGTTGTAAAAAGGGGTGTTTGATCCTTCCCCTTCAAAGGACTTGCTAGTGGAAGAGCGGAGCCTCATCGCAAAGGCTTCAAGAGTGGATGTAGGTCATTTGACCGAACCACTATACATCATTGTGTCCTTAAATGTGTGAGTGTTTATATTTCTGAAATCATTTCATTTCTTGGCTGCAAGTTCATAGTTAGTTCCTTTTCACAAGCAATTACTTTCAAGTTCTCTTTCGTAGAATCGAATTCCTCTAGAACTTGTGTTTCTTTTGTAAATCGGTTTCAAGAATACGAGTTTAATCCGCTGCACTAATTCACCCCCCCTCTTAGTGCCTTTTGATCCTTTCAATTGGTATCAGAGCAGGTTTGCTCTCATATTGGTTTAAAACCCAAGAGAGATGGCCTACTCCGGTATACAAGAGGGTCTCTCCATTACTCCACCTATGTTCAATGGGTCGGATTATACGTATTGGAAGACTCGGTATGAGGATTTTTCTTATCTCCATGGACTTGAACTTTGGAACATTGTCGAAAATGGCTTTGCAAAAAATCTTCTCTTCCGATGAGTGAATGGAATGAGTCGGAGAAGAAGATTTTCGCTCTCAATGCAAAGGCTATGAATGCCTTATTTTGTGCACTTGATAAGAATGAGTTTAATCGGGTTTCCATTTGTGAATCGGCTTTTGATATTTGGCGCACTCTTGAAATCACTCATGAAGGCACTAGCCGAGTGAAGGAGTCCAAAATCAACATTCTTATGCATTCCTACGAACTTTTTCGGATGAAACCAAATAAGTCCATTGGAGACATGTACACCCGCTTTACGGATGTCATCAATGGACTTAAAGCTCTTGGTAAAGGCTTTTCGAATTTTGAATTGGTAACTAAGATTTTAAGATCCCTTCCAAAGTGTTGGGATCCAAAGGTCACGGCCATTCAAGAGGCCAAGGATCTTAAAGTATTTCCCATTGAAGAACTTATTGGATCTCTAATGACTTACGAGATGACGTGCCATGCTCATGAAGAGCTTGAGAACCCCCTTCCAAAGAACAGGAAGGATATGGCACTTAGAACACAAGAAGACCACTTGAAAGGAACATCAAGTGATGAGGATAGTGACAATGACATTGCACTTCTAACTCGAAAGTTTAAGAAATTCATAAGAAAGAACAAATTCAAAAATAACACAAAAAGCAAATTTAAACACAAAAAGGACCAAGTCATTTGCTACGAATGCAAGAAGCCGGGACACTTCAAGAATGAATGCCCTCAAGCCAAGAAGAAGCAATTCAAGAAGAAAAAAAGCCTTGAAGGCCACATGGGATGATTCAAGTGACTCCGAGGTTGAAGAGGCTAGCAACAAAGAGGAGGCAAACTTCGCTCTAATGGCATTTGGAGAAGAGGTTAGTGAGTTACTTAATGAAGAGTTATCTTTCGATGAACTTTCTATGGCTTTTCATGAGTTGTTTGATGAATGTAGAACTATTAGTAAGAAGTTCAATTTGCTTAAGAAAGAGCATGCTTTATTACAAAGTAAATTCAATAGTCTTCAAAACCCTTCTCTACCCCCATGCTCTAAGTGTGAAGACTTAGATGCAACAAAAAGGGAGAACTTGCTACTCAAAGAGACCCTAAACAAGTTTAAGGTCGGTAGAAGGGCTTAGACATGATTCTTGCTAACAAAGGTCATGTCGGAAATAGAAGTGGTATCGGATTTGTGAGAGGTTCTCACGAGAATCCCACCACCTTTGTTAAAGGGTCTACATTGCATGTATCACCCCATTTGAAATGTAATTTTTGTTGCAAAGCGGGACATGTTACCTACAAATGTCCATTCAAGAAAATTAGTCCACAAAAGTTGATATGGGTTCTAAAGGAACCATAAACAATTCAATGATAAATTACAAAATAAGTAGATCAATTTGTAAGGCACCCAAAATCAAATGGGTACCTAAAAACAATCCTCTTTTGTAGACAAACTCACAAGCTAGGAGCAAGAAATGGTATCTTGATAGTGGATGCTCAAGGCACATGACCGGAGATCCATCTCATTTCTCTATGCTCTCTAGCAAAGAAGAAGGATATGTCACCTTCGGAGACAACAATAAGGGTAAAATCATTGGCAAGGGAACCATAGGTAACAAATCGAGTTTTTCAATTGATGATGTGTTACTAGTTGATGGTTTAAAACATAATCTTTTAAGTATTAGTCAACTATGTGATAAAGGTTATGTTGTTAGATTTGAATCAATGTTTGCATTATTGAAAACCCAACAACAACATATCCATGATTGCTTTAAAACAAAACAATGTCTACACCATAAATATTGATAAATTAAGTAATAAAATGTGTTTTTCGGTTTTGAATGATGACGCTTGGCTTTGGCATAGAAGGCTAGGCCATGCAAGCATGAAACTAATCTCTAAGATTTCATCTAGAGATTTAGTAAGAGGTATCCTTAAATTTGTTAAGGATAAGGTATGTGATGCATGTCAACTAGGAAAACAAATAAAGACTAGTTTTAAATCAAAAAATCACATTAGCACCACTAGACCATTGCAATTGATCCACTTGGACTTATTTGGACCAATTGACATAACAAGCCTAGGAGGTAGCAAATATGCCTTTGTAATTGTGGATGACTATAGTAGATACACTTGGACCTATTTTTGGCTCATAAAAGTGATTGCTTCAAATGTTTCTCTAAATTTTGTAAACTCACTCAAAATGAAAAAGCTTTATGATCTCATCAATTCAAGTGATCATGGAGGTGAATTTCAAAATCATGACTTCCAAAATTTTTGTGAAACAAGCGGATACAATCACAACTTCTCTACTCAAGAAATCCACAACAAAATGGAGTAGTAGAAAGGAAAAATAGAAGTTTGCAAGAAATGGCTAGAACCATGTTAAATGAATATAATTTACCAAAATATTTTGGGCGAAGCCGTGAATACGACTTGCTATGTGATGAATAGAGTTCTAGTGAGACCATCCCTATCCAAAACTCCATATGAATTATGGAATGATAAAAAACCCAATGTTTCTTACTTTAAAGTTTTTGGTTGCAAATGCTTTATTTTGAATGAAAAGGATGCCTTAGGAAAATTCGATGCAAAATCCAATGAAGGCATATTTCTTGGTTATTCTTCCGTTTCTAAGGCTTTTCGTGTTTTCAACAAGAGAACCTTACTTATAGAAGAATCTATTCATGTGGTTTTTAATGAAGTTTCGAATTTAAGAAAAAGATTTTGATGATGATTTTGGTCTTGATGATTTGAATTTGAATGAACCCTCTCCTCAAAATAACATCTTGGATGCATCTTCTTCCCAAACTTCCTTACCAAAGGAATGGAAGTATGTAGATGCTCATCCCAAGGAGTTAATTATAGGAGATGCATCGAAAGGGTTCAAACTCGCTCTTCTTTCAAAAAATTTTGTGCTCATGCTGCCTTTCTTTCTCAAGTTGAACCAAAATGCATTGTTGATGCCCTAAAAGATGATTCTTGGGTTATCGCAATGCAAGAAGAATTGAATCAATTTGAGAGGAATGAGGTATGGAAGCTTGTTCCTAGACCTAATGACCACTTAGTTATTGGTACTAAGTGGGTCTTTAGAAACAAGCAAGATGAATGCTTGTATCGTGGTTAGAAACAAGGCTAGACTAGTGGCCAAAGGTTTCAACCAAGAAGAAGGTATCGATTATGAAGAAACCTTCGCTCCGGTGGCAAGATTGGAAGCCATTAGGATGCTCCTTGCCTATGCTAGTAGTAAAGATTTTAAATTATTTCAAATGGATGTCAAAAGTGCATTCTTAAATGGTTTTATTTCGAAGAAGTTTATGTTGAACAACCACCCGGATTCGAAAACTCTCTATTTCCTAACCATGTGTTTAAGCTAACTAAGGCCTTATATGGTCTTAAACAAGCCCCTAGGGCTTGGTATGAGAGGCTTAGTTCTTTCTTGATTTCAAATAATTTCACTAAAGGCAAGGTTGATACTACATTGTTTATTAAACATTTTGAAAACAATTTTCTTATTGTTCAAATTTATGTTGATGATATCATTTAGGATCTTGTAATAAATCACTATGTGAATTATTTGTTAAGGATATGAGTGATGAATTTGAGATGAGCCTAATGGGAGAACTATATTTCTTTTTAGGACTTCAAATCAAGCAACTAAGTAATGGTATATTTCTAAATCAATCAAAATACACATTAGAATTGTTAAAACGATTTAATATGGATGGATCAAAAGAAATTAGCACTCCTATGAGCACCTCCACTAAATTAGATATGGATGAAAATGGAGAAAGTTTTGATCAAAAACTTATAGGGGCATGATAGGTAGCTGCTTTATCTCACTTTGCAACTGCACGACATCATGTTCGAGTGTAGGGCTATGTGCAAGATTCAAGCTAATCCTAAGCTATCTCACTTGAAAGTGTCAAGAGGATTCTTAGATATCTTAAAGGGACCCCTAATCTTGGATTATGGTATCCAAAATCTGAAAATTTTAGTTTGAAAGCTTATGCAGATGCGGATTTTGGTGGATGTAAACTAGATAGAAAAAGCACATCAGGAACATGCCAATTTCTAGGACATGCACTTGTTTCTTGGACTTCAAGAAACAAAATTCGATTGCACTATCTACAATGAAAGGTTGAATATATAGCTGCTAGTGCATCTTTGTGCACAAGTTATCGGATGAAAAATACACTAGAGGACTATGGAATCTACTTAAAAATATTCCTATAAAGTGTGATAACACGAGTGCAATTTATCTAACTAAAAATCCAATCCAACACTCTCGCACTAAGCACATTGACATCAGGCATCACTTTATACGTGATCATGTAAGTAGTAGAAATGTCACTCTTGATTTTGTTGATACAAATCATCAATTAGCGGACATTTTTACGAAACATTTAAATGAGGAACAATTTGATTTTATTAGAAGGAATTAGGCATGCTAAATTGTCCAAGTAAGTAACTTTTTGATGATGTCTTTTCTTGAAATTATGTTTAAACTATGATTTCCATCGATTTGATTCGGATTGTCCCATGGATTTATTCCTTTTAACTTCATCCCATCTCTGAGATTTTTTTAAAAAAATAAAAATAAAAAAAAGAAAAACATTAAATCGAATTGGTTTTGTGCTACGGTGTAGCACCGCCAGATCTTGTGGTGGAACCTTTGGGTAATCACCCAGGCGGTGGAACCACTTTCTTTGAAGCGATAGTACCGCCTTGAACACCCCTGCTATAAAATGTGTTAGGGGGCGGTGACCGCCGCCCCTAATCTGTGAACCGCCTCTCCTCACTCTTTAAACTCTTCCAAACTTCAAATTGGTGTCATTTCTTCCTATCTAGAAGCCTAAGGAGGAGATTTTATCTTGATTCAAGCTTCCTACATCTCAAAGAACCAATCTAAGATAAAAACAGAATTATTTCTCTTTCCTTTTCTTGTGAGGTTTCATTCCTTTCTTCAATTGATTTTTGATCATTCTTGAATAGAAATGGCTCTTAGAAGAACATCAAGAGACAAAGGAAAAAGGATTGAGGTAGATTCATTTGACCAATCCTTGTTTAAATCACAAGAAGCCTCCTTTAGATTTTCTGAATTTGGTTCTAGACCCATTCATAAAGGAAAGTATGTTGATTTGAATCAATTAGGAAACTTAGAACCTATCATGTGGTTTGCAGACTTAGAGGCTTTACCTATTCTGCAAATTATTGAACCTATTTATCCACGTTTAGTTAAGTTGTTCTATGCAAATTTAACTGTGAATGATGATGGCTTGTCAACTTATCTTCTAGGTAATGAGATTCAAATATGTGATAATACTATATGCTCATTAATTGGAATTGTTGAAAAAGAGCTAGGGTGTTATTTTCGGGGAAAATGGGATATGGACACAATTGGTGCCACTCACTCTGAAGCTTTAGAAACTGTGTTTGCAAACCCAAATTTAGGAATAATTCCCAAGAGTTGTGAACATTTATTACCTTTTAACTCTAAAATTTTGCATCACATTCTAATAAGCATTATTATTCCTAAGCAGTTTCATCATGATGAGATCAGTTTCACTGAATTAGGTACCTTATATTGGATCATGACTAGACAACATTTCTGTTTTGGTTACCTAATCAGGCAGCACATGATAGAGGTCCTTTCTAAAGGATAAATGTTACCATATGGAGGTTTGATAACTAGACTATTGCATGCCCATAACATCTGCATTCCACCGGATGAAGAAGCAATACAAGTCGAAAAATTTAATATTATTAATGTTAAACTCTTGAGACGACTTAGATGTCTTGTCGAGCATGGAATAGGGGTTAGGCAACCTAGGAGATGTGATATACCTCCCCAGTAGTAGACCATCCTGAAACACCAGTCCTTAGGGGAAATGAATCTCCTCCTAATCCTTTTGTTGCAGCTACATCGGTGACATTTTTCTGCTCCATCTTCTCTTGATCCGATCATGAGAGAGTTAAATGAAGTAAAACTACTGAGCAAATTGAAATTTTGAAGGAAATGCGGAAGATGAACTTAAAGATCGATCACATGTATAGGCATCTTGGCATTCCTCCCGAGGAGTAGCTTGCTGTGTTTTCTTTTGAACGATGTAAACTTGTGTTGTCTGTTGACATTTATGTTGTATTCCTTACATCGTGACATCTTCTTGTTGACATCTATGCTGTCTTAACTTCATGCTATGTTATCTTACATCTTTTCGGCCACTGTGGAATGGTTTTCGGTTTTCTGATTTCCTTTTCCACATTTGTGATGTTTTTCGACCCTCCTTATTGTTATGATTCCCTCGTTTCCTTTTTGTTGATGACAAAGGGGGAGAAATGATATGTGTATTGCCATATGATATGCGTTGTCCAACATAAACTTAGTTGGGTTCTTGATATCATGTTTTTTGAATATGTATACTTCATTGATATCCTTGATATCTATTTTGAAATCTTAAAATTAAAATTAATTATGTTGAATTCAAAAATTGAATTCAAGCAATTTTTCTTTATGGCATATACATAGGGGGAGTTAAGAATAACACCATCACCAATTGATTGTCATCATCAAAAAGGGGGAGATTGTTAAATCTCGGATTTTGATGATGAAATCAATTGGTGAAATATTTGTACTAATCTCTTTGTTGAGATGAGTGTGCAGGAATAACTACGATGGAAAGAAAACATAACGTGATTTACAGAGGCCAAGTCCGTCGGGGTTCAAGAGTTCATCGGAAGTCCGAGAGATTTTCGGAAGAGTTGCTGGAACCATCCAAGATCAAATCGAGGGACTTGTCGAAGTTTTGAAAGTCCATTTCAAAGATCGTCGAAGGTTCGCGGAACTTAGGAAGATTCGGAAACCAGTAGAAGACTAGTTGAGCTCGCCGGAGTATCTTTGGGAGACCACCGTAGCAATCCGAGGAAGCATCGGAGGCTGCTTAGGAATCTCGCGAAGTCGACTTGAAGATCAAATCACGTTAAGTTATGTTCGTAATTTGCACATGAGTAGAGCAAGGATTTAAGAAATAAATCCTGCCCAAAATTCAGTAGGAGCCAACCAGGGCCACTCTGTGTCAAGTTGAGATCTAAACAGGCCCCATTCGGCTCTGTCAGAATGGGGCAAGCGATGGAACCGCCAAGCACTGGGGCGGTGGAACCGCCACTGAAGCGTAGCACCGCCTACTACACACACACAGCGGTGGAACGCTTTGTCAGCGAAAGCGTAGCACCGCCTGCATACATCGATAAGCGGTGGAACCGCTGGTCGTAAAGCGGTGGCACCGCTTCGATCCATCGGCTGAGCGGTAGCACACTGCTGCACAGGCGGTGGCACGCCGTGACGTCGATCAAAGATCGACACAGCGTGACAGCCGCTCGACTGTGCGGTGGCACCGCCTTGACCACTGTGAACGCGGGAACTCCAAATTCACTTGGATTTTGGAGCCCAATTTTGAATCCACTTTGGATCTATAAATACCCCCTTTCTCGGTGAAAGGGTACCCTTTTGAGCAAGAAAAAGTTTGAGTCTTGAACTTTTGAAGAGTTTTGAAAAGTATTGTATTCTTTGCTAAGTGTTCACCTTCTTCTTCTTCTTGAGAGATCTTGTACAAGTGTGAACATCTTGTAAAGGGTTGTAAAAGGGTGTTTGATCCTTCCCCTTCAAAGGACTTGCTAGTGGAAGAGCGGAGCCTCATCGCAAAGGCTTCAAGAGTGGATGTAGGTCATTTGACCGAACCACTATACATCATTGTGTCCTTAAATGTGTGAGTGTTTATATTTCTGAAATCATTTCATTTCTTGGCTGCAAGTTCATAGTTAGTTCCTTTTCACAAGCAATTACTTTCAAGTTCTCTTTCGTAGAATCGAATTCCTCTACGAACTTGTGTTTCTTTGCGAAATCGGTTTCAAGAATACGAGTTTAATCGCTGCACTAATTCACCCCCTCTTAGTGCCTTTTGATCCTTTCAGCATCTTCGTAACCCCTATAGTGTGGATTATTACTAGAGAAGAGGACGCTTGATCTCCTTCATCCATCCTATGAATCTGCATGAATTCAGAGATATATGATCTCCCTAGGTACTATCTTTCTTACATATGTAGTTTTTGGATTTACGAATTTATTTTTTACACACTGATTTTTGCACGATGACAAAACCTTTTTCATGAAAATCTAGAATGTTTTGTTTTTGTTCTTCCACTACGTATGTGATGTCACCCCTAGATTTCCCAATAGCAGCAACCATCGTAGCCTCACCCCATCACTACCTCCCCTCTTGCTCTGCATCCTCTACTACAGCTATCAATTGCCACCACTGCTGCTTCTCGACCGTTGTCAACACCGCTTCCCAACCGTAGCAACTACATCCACATCGACGCTGCCACCTTCCAGCCCCCAACGCTCTCACCCCACATAGTAACAAAAATAAGGCATCAACTTTTCCTCCTTGCAGCGATCGTAGCAAGCCTTTACGTTGCCATCAACGTTTGCTTCTTCGGCAGCCTCACGTTGACAATACTTATGCCCTTGACTAGACATTAGAAATAAGAATTGGATATTATAAATTTACAGTCTTATGCAATGACTACCAACAACTTGATGAAAGTCTAACAAGAAGCTTTGGAAGCCAGAATTGAGAACCGACTACAGAAAACTCTTAATGATTTCAAAAGAAGTATATTGGAAAGCTTTAGCAAGTTTCAACAAGATGGAAGTTCAAGCCTTACATTGAATCGATCTAGAGACATGGGTAAAAGGAACTAAAATCATGACGCAAGCTATCCACGCATGAAGGTGGAATTTCCAAGATAAGAAGATGGAGATCCAACTAGTTGGATTTCTAGGGTAGAAATTTTTTTTCCTTTTCATAGAACCACAGAAGAATCTAAGGTGGAAATAGTCTCAATCTAGCTAGATGGAGATGCAATCCAGTGGTATGATTGGTACGAAACTTGTCACGGAGTCCCCCCGTGGGAGTAATTCAAGAGATGGCTTATTATTCGCTTTGGACCATCTGAATATAAGAAAGTTGATGGACAACTCGCTAAAATTCGTTAGATTTATACAGTGTTGAAATATCAGAGTAGATTTGAATGATTGTCAAATTAAGCGAGAGATTGATCCGAATGACAACTGGTGGATACATTTATTTAATGACTTAATTCAGATATCCGATGTGAATTCAAAGCTCGTTAAACCTGCACTATGATAACTGCAATATCATTTGCACGTTTGCACAAGGAAAAAATTAGTAGGAAAAATCATCAAAATAAAAGTGACAATAAACAAATGATCAACAAACTACTAGCCCTATCTATTCCTAATCGAAATACTCAAAGACTAACCCGAGAAGGACTCAAGAAAAGATCAGCGAAAGGTTTGTGCTAGCACTAGGATAAAAAGTGGAGTAAGGAGCACCGATATAAATAAGGGCAATTTCTGATGATTGAACTAATTAGGGAGGAACCGAAAGCTAATAGTGTGGACTCCGATCATGAAGGCATGGATTCTGACGAAGATGTTGGACCTATCACACATATAGTGTATACATTAACCGGCTATTCTAACTCATAAACTATGAAAGTTTGAGGAATTTTAAAACATCAACATGTTACAGTTTGATTGATACTAGTAGCATTAACAATTTCATGGACAATAAGGTTGCTGACCGATTGGCTTACCATATTGAAGGCTGTGATAAATTAAAAGTAAAAGTTATTGATGGACAGATTTTAACTTGTGATAGCAAATATTCGAACATAAAATTGACAGTATAGGGCTAAGAGTTATTTGTGGATTTCTTTCTGCTACCCTTGGAATACTTCAAAGTGATGCTTGGAATTGAATGACTATCAACCTGGGTGATATTTCTTAAAATTTTTCTAAACTAATTATAAAGTTTTTTATTAATGAAAAGTATGTGATCCTAAAGGGAAGATGTAGAAGTAAGGTCATAATTGCCACTAGCCATTGGATGAAAAGGGTTTTTCAATTTACTATAATGACTACTACATCGAAAGACTGACCTATTGCCTATACTATCAAGAAGTGGAGACTGTACTTACTTGATTAACGAGTTGTGATGCGCTGTAGATACCTTGTGACTGAAGTGTTGAAAGAGATGCTCCTCGAGTTTGATATTGCTCAGTCTTGAGGACAAGACTGATTTGAAGGGGGAGGAATTATTAGGATCCTTTTATTTTTTAAGTTTTAAATATTGTTTATTGAGTTTATTTAGTTTAATATGAGTCGGATAAGGGTTTATTTAATATTTATTTATTATTAAGAGTCCAAGTCTTGATGGACTCTAGGTGAAACTCTATAAATAGAGATGTATATGTTTCTTTTCATCAAGCAATGAAAATATTATCTCAGTCGTCTGGCAAAACGTAGGAGGCTGATCCCCCCGAAGTAATCAAGGATGCCGATCCCCTCGAAGTGATCACCTTCTTTTCTCCTGCTTCTTCTGCAATAAAACCTTAGGGATCTTATCATTTGGTATCAGAGCAACGATCCTCGGCATTCTCGCTACAACTTCGCCACAGCTATCATCATCATCATAAAAAAAAGAGAGAGAGAGAGAGAGAAGGGAGAGAAAAAACAAAGGTTGAAGTCGCTGCTTCTCGATCGTGACCACCATTATCGTTGCCTCCCGGCCAGCGATCACGCCCCCCCCTGTTACGCCCCACCGAATTTATCACATTCAGGAGGTGTGACCCTATCTTAAAAATCCATAACATTAAAATTTTAAGAACAATTCAATCCAGGATCGATTCTAACAATTTGAGGATACTAAGAACCATTCAAATCGATATTTAAACCCTTAAATTCACAATTCGTAAACATGTATAGTTTCATAAATCATACTCCACTTCATTCATTGATTCATAAAGTCCAAAATTAACTCAACTAAACAACATCGACATCATAAATCCACAAGTGTGAGAAATCCATACAATCTCAAAACCAACCTTTACCACTAGTTCATATCGTTATATAAATTAAACTTAACATTCCAAATCCTAATATAGAGGTTCTTTAACATTTACAAAACACATAAGTTCATAATTATCATAGACATTTCCTTAAGCTAAAATATTCTTATACAACAAAACTTATCAACCATTAAAGCTCAAGCCAAAATCTTCTAGCATTCCTTCCTCAACCCAATTTAAACATTCCAGAGACTAATAAGCTAGCCTGAAAAAAAAGTTATAGCAATCGGAGTGAACATAACAGAGCTCGGCAAGTGACTAATATATCCATGGCATATGAAATATTTCAGAGCAAATCAAGAATAGATGAAACATTCCTGAATATAACAAATAGCATATGAAATGGTTTCAGAATATATTTCAAAGGATAATAATGGCATATGAGATATCTCAGAGCATATCAGAAGAACAAATCAGAAACATAAGCTCAATTGTCATATCTGACGTTCATTCATTTCATTCTCATCCAAAGCGTACATATAAACACATAAGCAAGGCTTTGGATATCATATCAAAAACACAGAGGGTGCAGTGGGATCTCAAACAGAATCTCCCACGTTTGGGAGTATCATACATCCATGTCCGGATGAAGCCAGAGGGGGCCGACAGAGCATCGCGGGCTCTAAGCATACACCATTTACCATTTCTGGCAAAGGTCCAAATAATCCCTTTACCATTTCTGGCAAAGGTCCAAATAATCCCTTTATCATTTCTGACAAAGGTCCAAATAATCTCATAGACACCATAGTATAAAAGAACAGTATGAACAATAAAACTGATATATATCGGAAGCACATGCGGAATAATGAAACGTACATGCGCCTTTATGAAACAATACGATGTAAACATAATCTTTCACAAATTCAATCGAATTTTGAAAGGAAAATAAAAGCAAGAGTATACAAGGATATGAAGCAATAATATAAAGCTCAATCAAAGAAAGAATTATAGCTGGATTCAATTTCCAAAGAGATGAAACATGAATAGGCAAAATCTCAACTAAATTTCAGGTCTGACAGAAATTTAGTGGTACATTTCCTAAATTGTTTGAGTGACCCAATATGCTCCAATTTACTCATAATATATGTCATTGGAAAGCTGTATCAAACTATTTTCAGATGAACTCAGATTTGTAAATTTTTGAGTTCCTAACAGGAAGTTACAATAAATAGAGTAAAGATAGGTCAGAATTGATCATTTCTGTTTTACAGAATTGGTAGAATCAATTTAAATAGATGTTTCAGAGGGTAAACATACTTCAAAATTTTCAAATTAGGAGTCAAAAGAAAGATACACGAATCTAGTTTCCAAATAAATTTTTTTTGCATAATTCAGAATTTTCATCAGAGAGTTATGAGCCATTTAGTAACAAAAAGTTAGGATCTGTAGTATCTGTTTCACTGAATACATAAGGTATATTTATTCATAAGTTTGGGCAGGCAAACTAACTCCGAATCTTCCAATTTTTATATCAAATGAAATCTCTATAAGTCTACTTTCGTATAAAAGAGGATTTTCCTAAATCAGAATTTTGTGTAAAAAGTTATGGCTACAAGAGTACTAAAAGGTCAAAATCTAAAAAATTCCAGATTCAACATTTGATGTATAAATGGCATAGATATCTTACATGAAGCCACAGTCTTCTAATTTTCTCAGAATCAAGATGAAAACAGGAATCAAAATTTATCTCTAGGATGGGGTTAGAACACTTGCCTTACAATAGTTTGATTCCCAACTATGGAGAGTTGATGCAAAACCTTGAGCTAAGACAAAAGTTCCTCTTCTCGTTCAATTCTTTCTTCTTCAATTCCTTCTCCTTCTCCTCTACGTTGGCAGCAAGTTTTCTCCTCTAATCACTAAGGTTTGGCTCATGCAAAGATTTGCAAGATGGCAAGCATGCATGAGGGAAGCTTAGGTGTCATTCTTAGAATAAACACAAGTGGCTCATTCTTAGGTTAACTAATGCCACATGTCCTCTATTTTTATTTTATTTATTTTCTTTCTTTCTTTCTTAAACTGAATATAAATCTTTCATAAATTCTATCTAAGTATTAGTATTCACATTTTGGTCCCTAGCACTAAACTTTCAATATAAACATATTTAGTGCTAAAGAATTGTTAAACATTTCTCGTATTTACAAATAGGTCCTTAGAATTTTACAAACAAGTCCTCATATGTTATAAATAGGATTTAAGATTTATTTGGGCTCATCTACAGAATTTAAGATGGGTAGTAATATTATAATTAAACTCTTATACAAAATTTAGAAACGAGAAAAAAAAATACGAGGGATATTACACCCCCCCTCCCCCAATCTTGCTTAAGTGAGAAGGGTCGTCGTCGCTATTCCACGGCCAACGGACCACCCCCCTCGTCGCTTCTACCATCGGCGACACTGCTCCCAACAGTGACCCTTGTTGCTTCCCCTTAGGTCGCAACTATAGTCGCTCAACCATCCCTCCTTACGGCAACTGAAACAGGGCAACTACGATTGTCGTAATCATCGGTTGCCACCAGATTACACTGACGTCGTCACCTTCCAGCCCTGGTACTCTTCCCTCTCACTGTCTCCCCTTGGGTCGTAGCTGTCAGTTATAGATGCCCTACAAGCTAATCACGTGAGTGATGACACCTGTAATACGCTATGTCAATCTCTTTGTTTATAATTATTTATATTTTTTTACATTATCTAGGTATATATTATGATATTCTTAGATCTGGGTAATGAAAATCGGATCATGATGAGATCACAATAATGAGACTGATTCACCTTTAAACACAGACCCTAAATAATCTTGGTCATAGGTTACTCGAGAGAGACATCGAGATAATCGAACAGACTAGTGTGCTATATACCCATCCATATGATGGAGGTGGCTAGTCTCATAGCTACTCGTATAGGGACACTAGGGGTACAATGTAGGTGCTCATTGGAGAGTGAGTTCACTGATTGATCCGCTTATGGAATATTGGATGGTTAATGATACTTGTTATTAGATAGTGATTATGTAGTCCTAGTAGTATATATGATCATTGGACTTGAGATACCAATGATGTCCTGTATTAGTACTCCACTCTTTGATACCAGATTTATAGGTTTGGAAGTTCTAGATCTAGTATAGTCAGTTATTGGGAGTGACAGCCAACCTTACGAGGGCTATTGAGTGTTAATAGAGGATCATCCACTCTTAGTATCATAAGAGAAATGTTCTATTTATTCTTACTTAGACAAATCCCTGGCTATGTCATTCGGATTGAGAGAGAAAGAGTTCTCTAGGAAAATCTAATTAGAGCGAGACTCAAGTGGAAACCATATGGGCCTGACATTACCATACCCGATATACTGTCTCTGAGATATTAGATAAATGAAGGACTATATGTACACGATAACTGAGGACAGATAGGTCTAAAGGATTGGATTCCCTTGTATCATCTAGGGACTACGGCGTAGTAGCCTAGTACGTCCGTAGTCGATGAGTCGAGTGAATTATTATGGAGATAATAATTCACTAAGTCAGAAGGAGTTCTGATAGGTATGACTTACAGTCAACTCAATATTGGGCCTAAAGAGTCACACATATATGATAGGTATTACGATGAGTAGAGGCTCGGATATGAGATATCCATTGGAGCCCTTATCTTATTCGATATCCAATAAGCCCCTGAATTATTGGATCATATGGATAAGATCCAATAAGAGCTAACAAGAGATTATTGGATAGAGACTCATTAATCTAAGAGGCTTGGATAATTGGATGAAGATCCAGTAACCAATAGGGCATGATCCATTAGGGTTAACAAGCAGTCTCTATATATAGGAGGGAACCAAATGCTTATATGCTAGGGTTTTCTTAGTGGCCACCTCATATTCTTCTCTTCCTAGAGAGGAACATCTTCGCAGCCCCTGCCATGTGGATCATCGCTAGAGAGGAGGATGCTTGACCTCCTTCATCCTCCCCTATGGATTTGCAGGAATTCAAGGATATACGATCTCCCTAGGTACTATCTTTCTTATATATGTAATTTTTTAATTCGTAGATTTTAACGTACCAATCTTCGCATGACAATGAAACATTTTTGAGAAAATCTAGGATTTTATGTTTTATGTTCTTCTTCTACACATGTGATGTCGCTCTTGGATTTCCCAATAGTAATATCAGAGCTAAGTTATTCATGTGAAGATTGGATTTTAAACTATATATTATGATTTAGAATAACTTTTGTCATCAAAATTATTAGCGCATAAGGCGAGAAAGAGCAGCAAATGTTGCTGCCCTTATTGCACTCGCATAGCGACCGAAGGTTGCTTGCAACCTTGCTGCCTACAGCGGTGGCGATTGTGACTAAGGAGCTCGCAAGTGGCGCCCGTGGGCAAGCAGCCTGCGTGGTTTGCAAGCGGCCTGCTCGTATGGGTAAGAGGCGCCTGCAAGGCCCCTGTAGTGGGTTGCACCCATGGCGACAACACTGCTTAGGGGGCAGTGTTGCTCGCCTGTAAAGGGGGTGTCGGCCCACTATGCCCCTTTGTTGTGACGACGTCGCCCCACAGTGGCCGCCGCGGCAGGGGCCCTCCCCCCCCCACGGCCCGCCACCCGAAGGCAGTGGATGAAGAATTAGGTTTTCAGACAAAAGATAGTTTTGCACCTCCAAATTTTAAAAATTTCACTTTTATCCTTTTTTAAATTACTAAAATACCCTTAATATTTCAAAAAATTTCTTGTATATCCCAAATTTCAAAAAATATTAGTTAATTAAAAGGTTTAATTAACTATTATTATTTATCTACTAGTCCTATATAATGATATGTACATGTTATGTATGATGTGGATAGATGATCATGGATCATGTGATGTATGTACATGTAATGTGATTATTATTATTGGAGCCTGCGAGCCTCTATTTTTCTTATTTATTATCGAGCTTGCATATATGTAATTATATTGTAATTATACAAGGAAGTATAGCAAGAGCGTGGAAACAATAGCAAGACCCACGAGGTCGAGACGAATGATCGTAACGTATGGAGATGCGTCGAGATGCTAACGGAATCGACGAGGTGAGATGGATGATCACATGGTATAGAGATGCACTACTTCACACATAGATCTTAATGTGAGTGATTAGGCCCACTAGCTTGGGCTTAATCATATTAGGATGTGGTCCATGATCATCTGGTGTGATTGTTCATGTGATGTGTGATTGATTATACACATACTATATATATATATATATATATATATTTGCATCTGATGTAGATATATATTAAATATGTACGTGTGTGATACGTCATATTAAGAAATCGAATAAAAAAATTTCTCTCTCGATAATATTAAGTCGGTAAACGTGAGGCAATTAAATTGGCTCACGTGGCCTTCCATCGTTTTAAATAGGAACCGATTCCCGGTGTAAGTTGAGTTGGTTATATCTCTTAAGGTTCACCTATATCGTGATTCACTATCTTACCTATGACATAGAGATGTCACCGGTGACCTGAGGATATGGTATACTTAGTCGAGTCCCTCGAGAGTATATTATCGAATCTGACTCATCTTGTAATGATGGTGATGACTTAATCGAGCATCATGGTTGGTCTAGTCTCTTAAGGCCTTAGTGGTTCAGAGGCCGAATAGGATGAAAATTATAAAAAATTGTGATTGGCAAGAGTTGCCTACCTTTTGGGCTTAGTGTGATTGGTCGAGTCCCTCGAGGTTACACTAAGATGTCGATTAGATCTTGATCCCCACTAGAAGTCTGTTGGAGACTTTCGTTTCACGTGTTAAGGGTGTCGCATGACTCGCTAGAAAAATAGTGGGAGCACATCAAGATAGAAGTCCATATCTTAATTATTTATATTTCTACAAAATCTGTATGTTATTTATTTTTGTTGTATCTTTATTTTTAGAAAATATCACCATTAAACCCTATATGACATACTTGATGCTAACCACCTCACTGGTCTAAACTATGTGGATTGGCTCCATAACCTAAGAATAGTTCTCACAATGGAGAAAGTTGCACATGTCCTTGATACAATGATATCTACGCCTAAGGAAGGGGCAAACGAGGATGAGATCGCTCGCTACGTGAAGTACACAGATGACACTACTCTTGCTTAATGTTACATGTTGGGTTCTATGACTCCTGAGTTACAAAGATAATATAAAAAGATAGATGTCAGATCCATACTCTTGTATCTCCACAAATTATTTGAGAAACATGGAAAAACTCAATGATATGAGATATCGAAGAGTCTCTTTCGTGTCAAGATGACTAAGGAGATATTGGTTTAAAACCATGTCCTTAAGATGATTGAGTGGATAGAGAAACTGACAAGTCTAGGAATAGTCCTAGAATATAACTTGTGTATGGATCTTGTGCTTTAGTTCATACTAGATTCTTTTTTACAGTTCTCTATGCTGATAAGACCAGAAAGAAAATGAAGATAGAGAAGTCCCTTAAGAAGGGCAAGGGCAAGTGCAGACCGAATAAAGCAAAAATTACTACGAAGGACCCGATAAAGGACAAAAGCCTATGCTTCCATTACGGTAAAGATGGATACTGAAAAAGGAACTGCAAGGAGTATCTTGTAGAAAAGGCAAAACAGAAACTTGAAGAAGCTTTAAGTATATTCATGATCAATCTTCATTTATAAGACTCATATGATAACACATGGGTATTAGATACTGACATCGCTTATCACATCTGTAATTTATTGTAGAATTTGACAAGACCTAAGAGATTGATGAGAGGCAAGATGAACCATAAGAAGGGCAATGGAGCAAGAGTTGCTAATGTTGCTGTTGGAGAGGTCACTTTACATCTGTTTGATGGAGCTACTATTGCATTAGATACATGTCATTTTGTTCTCTCTATTATCAAAAATATTATTTCTATTTCATGTTTGATATTGAATGATTATAAAGTAGTTTTTTAGAATAAAACTTGTTTAATTATTAAAGATGATGAGATCATCATGAGATGAACATTGCATAACAGTTTGATTATGCTAGACACTACTCTATATATCATGAATGTGTGTCCAAGAGGAAACGAGATAAGGTGAATAGTGTATACCTGTGGCATTGTAGGCTAGGTCATATCCATGAGGGAAGAATTCAAAAGTTGCTGATGAATGGATACCTAGATCCATTTGACTATGAGTCATGCGACTTACGAACCTTGGCTTCATTGAAAAATAACCAACTCTCCATTTAGTGGAACTAGAGAGAGAATCATTGAGTTGTTGGAACTTATACATAGTGATGTATGTGGTCCCCAATCAACTCAGGCTATAGGTGGTTACTCCTATTTTATTACTTTCACCAATGATTTCTCTAGATACGGACACGTGTACTTGAAAAAGTACAAATATGAAACCTTCGAGAAATTTAGGGAATATAAGAATGAAGTAGAGAACTAGACTGAAAAGAGTATCAAAACTCTTTGATTAGATTAAGGAGGTGACTACTTGAGTATAGAGTTCATCTAGTTCCTCAAGGACCATGGGATTTTATCTCAATGGACATATCCTTATACACCCTAGCTCAATAATGTATCTAAAAGGAGAAATCACATACTATTAGACATGGTGTGGTCCATGATGAGTTTCGCTGACCTACTCGTCTCATTCTGAAAATATGCCATAAAGTCCATAGCTTACCTTCTAAATGAAGTTACAACTAAGTCGGTAGTGTCTACACCATATGATATATGAAAAGGGAAGAAGCCTGATCTTAAGGTTGTAATGGTGTAAGTTCATGAGATACCCCAAGGAAACTTATGGGTACTATTTCTATCACACTGATGACCAAAAGGTCTTTGTAGCCAAGATAACAGTGTTTCTTGAGAAGAAACACATTTGGTGGAGACAATGAAAGCATAATAGAGTTGAGCGAGGTTGGAGAACCTAACTCAACCATCATTCCACAACCATAGTCTGTTCAGGTACATGGCACACAAGTTTTGACTTTACATAGGTTCGAAAGAGTATCCTATCCTCCTAAGAGATATGTGAGACATATCAGATGAGAGGATGCTGAGGATATTGATTCTCAAGCCTATGATGAGACCATTACAAGTATAGACTCCGGAAAGTGGCAAGAAGTCATGAATTCAGAGATGGATTCTATGTACTCCAATAAGGTTTAAACCTAGTTGATGCACCTGAGAATATCATACTCACTAGTTGCAAATGAATCAGAGTAGATGGAAAGATAGAGACCTATAAATCAAGGCTAGTGGCTAAGGAGTATCGTCAAAGCCAAAGTGTTGACTATGATAAAACCTTCTCACCCATAACAATCCTAAAATCCATCCAAATTCTATTGTCTATTGCAGCACACTATGATTATGAGATCTGGCAGATGGATGTGAAAAATCGTGTTCCTCAACGGCAACCTCGAGGAGGTGTATATGATACAATCTGAGGGATTCGTGTCCAAGGATAGTCCAAATAATGTGTGCAGATTGCTTAGATCCATCTATGGACTAAAGTAAGCTTCTCGAAATTGGAACTTAAGATTTGATGTGGTGATCAGATTTTATGACTTTGTTAAGAACAAAGATAAGCCTTGTGTGTACAGGAAGGTAAGTGGGAGCACTATCACTTTCTTAGGATTATATATGGATGACATCCTAATCATTGGGAATGTTATATGAATGCTCTTTATAATAAAGGCTTGGCTATCTAGACACTTCTTCATGAATGACTTAGGGGAAGCATCCTACATATTGGGGATTCGGATCTATAGAGATAAATTTAAGATGATGCTTAGCTTGTCCTAGTCCAGATATATAGACACCATTGCCAAAAGGTTAGACATGAAAAATTCTAAGAGAGATCTCATACCGATATGACATAGACTATCACTTTCTAGGAATATGTTCCCAAAGACTCCTAAAGAAAGGACACACATGGATATGATACCCTATGCCTCAACGATATGGTCTATCATATATGCTATGCTATGTACCAGGCCTGATATAGTGTATACTCTAAGTGTCATGAGCAGGTATCAGACAAATTCAAACTTGGAGTACTAGAAAGTAGTAAAGTGTATCCTTAAGTACTTGAGAAGGACTAAAGATCTTTTACTGGTATATAAAGAAAGTAGCCTCAGGGTTGAGAGTTACACAGACTCAAGCTTCTAGTCCGATGTCGATAGCAAGTCTAATTCAGGGTATGTGTTCACCCTGAATGGAGGAGCAGCATACTGGAAGTGTTTCAAGCAAGATACTATTGTTGACTCGACTATAGAGGTAGAGTACATTACTGTAGTAGAGGCAGCAAAGGAAGGAGTCTAGTTGAAGAAGTTTATCACAGATATTGGAGTTATACCGAGCAACAAGGAGTTAATTCCTTTATATTACGATAACTACGAGTCGATTACTCAAATGAGGGAACCCAAGTCTCATTATAAGTATTCTGAAGAGGTTCCAGCTTATTAGAGAGATTGTGGCCCGAAGAGATGTAGTAATGAAAAGAGTTTTATCCAAAAATAACATTGCAAATTCACTAACAAAGCTATTGACTTAGGTTATCTTTGAGCATCACATAGGCCTGACGGGGATCAGACACATAGGTGATTAGATTTAGGTCAAGTGGAAGATTATTAGTTATAGATGCCATACAAGCTAATCACGTGAGTGATGACACTTGTAACTCGCTGCGTTAATCTCTTTGCTTATGATTATTGACATTTTCTCATATTATCTAGATGTATATTGTGATGTCTTTAGATTTATGCAATGTGAATCAGATCGTGATGAGATCACGATAATGAGACCAATTCACATTTAAACACAAATCCAAAATAATCATGGTCATAGGTCACTTAAGAAGGACATCGAGTTAACAAGACAAACTGGTGTGCTGTATATTCGTCCATATGATGGAGGTGGCTGGTCTCATAGCTACTCATGTGGGGACACTAAGGGTATAGTACATATGCTTATTGGAGAATGAGTTTACTGATTGATCCACTTACAGAATACTGGATAGTTAATGATACATGTTGTCAGACAATGATTCTGTAGTCCTAGTAGTGTATCTGGTCCTTAGATTTGAGATACTAAGGATGTCATGTATGAGTACTCCACTCTTTGATATCGAACTTATAGGTTTGAAAGTTTCAAATCTAGTACAACCGGTTATTGGGAGTGGTAGTCAACCTTACGAGGGCTATTGAGTGTCAATAGAGGATGATCTACTCTCGATATCATGAGAGAAATATTTCATATGTTCTTGCTTAGACAAATCCCTAGCTAGGGTCATTCGAACTAAGAGAGAAAGAGTTTATAAGAGAATCCGATTAGAGTGAGACTCGAGTGAAAATCGTATGAGCCTGACAGAACCATGCCTGATATATGGTCTCTAGGATATTAGATAGATGAGAGACTATAGGTATACGGTAACTGAGGACAGATAGGTCCAAAGGATTAAATTCCCCTATATCATCTGGGGATTACGGCGTAGTCACCTAGTACGTCCGTAGTTGATGAGTTAAGTGAATTATTATGAAAATAATAATTCAATGAGTCAGAAGGAGTTCTGACAAGTATGACTCATGGCTAACTCGATATTGGGCCTAGAGGGTCACACATATATGGTAGGTATTGTGATAAGTAAAGGTTCAGATATGAGATATTCGTCGGAGCCCCTATCTTATTGGATATCTAATAAGTCATTGAATTATTGGATCACATGGATGAGATCCAATAAGAGCTAATAAGATATTATTGGGTAAAGACCTATTAATCTAAGATGCTTAGGTAATTGGATGGAGATCCAATACCCAACAGGGCAAGATCCATCAGGGTTAACAAGGGGCCTCTATAAATAGGAAGGAACCAAATGCCTATAGGGTAGGGATTTCTTAGTAGCCACCTCTTATTCTCCTCTTCTTAAAGAGGAGCATCTTCATAGCCCTTGCCGTGTAGATCACCACTAGAGAGAAGGATGCTTGACATCCTTCATCCTCCCCCATAGATCTGTAGGAATTCAAGGATATACGATCTCCCTAGGTACTATCTTTCTTATATATGAAGTTTTTTGATTCACGAATTTTAACACATTGATCTTCGCACGATGACGAAACATTTTCATGTAAATATAGGATTTTATGTTTTTTGTTCTCTGCTATGCATGTGACGTCACCCCTGGATTTCCCAATAGTAGTTAGAGCTGCCACAACCTCCATCGTTTCCTCCCCTCTTCATTTCCAGCATTGATAGTAACCACTATAGCCTTATCCGCAACAACCGTCATAACCACACTCCATTGTTGCCTCCCCCCTTGCTCTGCATCCTCTGCCGTAGCTGCCGATTGCCACCATATTACATCAATGCTGCTGCCTTCCAATCCTGATGCTCTTCCCCCTCGTTGCCTCCCCTTGGATCGCAGTCGTAGCCGCCACAGTCGCTGCTGTTTCCTCCCCTCTTCGCTATCAACATCGATAGCAACTACTACAGCCTTGTCCATAGTAACCATCATAGCCACACCCCATCGCTGTCTCCCCTCTTGCTCTGCATCCTCTGCCATAGAACGCTGCTCCCCCCTTGCTCTACATCATCTGCTATAGTCGTTGGTTGCCACCATCGCTGCTTCTCGACCGTTGTCAACACCACTTCCCAACCGTAGCAACTACAGCCACACCGACATCGTCGCCTTCCAGCCCCTGATGCTCTCACCTCATGTAGCGACAGAAACAAGGTAGCAACTTTTCCTCCTGGCAACAACCACAGCAAACCTTTACGTTACCCTTAGCATCCGCTTCCTTGACAGCCTCGCATCAATAGTGCTGATACCCTTAACCAGATATTAGAAATAAGAATTAGGGATTATAGATTTACAATCTTACATAATGGCTACTGACAACTCGATGCAAGTCCAACTAGAAGCTTTGGAAGCTAGAATTGAGAATCGACTGTAGGAAACTCTTAATGATTTCAAAAGAAGTCTATTGGAAAGCTTCAATAAGTTTCAACAAGATGAAAGTTCAAGCCTTACATTGAACCGATCTAGAGACAGGTAAAAGGAACTAAGAACGAGACACAAGCTATCTACGCATGAAGGTGGAATTTTCAAGATGGGAAGATGGAGATCCGACCAGTTGAATTTTTATGGTAAATTTTTTTTTGTTTTCACAAAACCCCAAAAGAATCCAAAGTGAAAATAGCCTCAATCCAGCTAGATGAAGATGCAATCCAGTGGTATGATTGGTATAAAACTTATCATGGAGTTTCCTTGTGAGAGCAATTTAAGAGAGGGCTTCTTGTACGCTTTGGACCATCTGAATACGAGAATGTTGATGGACAGCTCGCTAAAATTTGTTAGACTTCTACAGTGTTAGAATATCATAGCAGATTTGAATGATTGTCAAATCAAGCTAGAGATTAGTCTAAACGATAACTAGTGAGTACATTTATTGAAGGACTTAATTCAGATATCCGGTATGAAGTTAAAGGTCGTTAACCCCACACTATGATAGCTGCAATCTCATTTGTACATTTGCATGAGGAAAAATTAGCAGGAAAAATCATCGAAACAAAAGTGACAATAAACAAATGATCAACAAACCACCAGCCCCATTTATTCCTAACCGAAATACCTGAAGACTAACATGAGAAGAACTCAAGGAAATATCAACAAAGGGTTTGTGTTGGCACTATGATAAAAAATGGAGTAAGGAGCACCAATATAAACAAGGGCAACTTTTGATAATTGAACCAACTGGGGAGGAATTGGAACTGATAATGTAGACTTCGACCATGAAGGTATGGATTTTGATGAAGATGTTGGACCTATCACACATATAGTACATGTATCAATCGACTATTCTAACCCATAAACTATGAAAGTTAGAGGAATTTTAAAACATTAGCTTGTTACAGTTTTGATTGATACTAGTAGCACTAATAATTTCATGGACAGTATGGTTGCTAGCCAATTAGCCTACCATATTGAAGGCTGTGATAAATTTAAAGTAAAATTGCTGATGGACAGATTTAAACTTGTGATAGCAAATATTCGAAGATAAAATTGATTATACAAGGTCAAGAGTTGCTTTTGGATTTCTTTCTACTACCCTTAGAAGATTTCAAAGTGATGCTTGGAATTGAATGACTATCAACCCTATGTTATGTTTCTTGGATTTTTTCTAAACTAATTATGAAGTTATTTTTAATGAAAAACAGATGATCCTAAAGGGAAGACGTGGAAATAAGGTTACAATTACCGCTAGCCATCGGATGGAAGGGTTCTTCAGAAGACTGTAATGAGTATATAACGAAAGGCCAACCTATTACCTATACTATCAAGAAGTGGAGATCGTACTTACTTGATCAACGAGTTGTAATACGTTGCAGATACTTTATTACCGAAGTGCTGAAAGAGATACCCCTGAGTTTGATGCTGTTCAGCCTTGAAGACAAGACTGATTTGAAGAGGGAGGAATTATTATAATCCTTTTATTTTCTAAGCTTTTGAATAATGTTTATTGAATTTGTTTAGTTATCGGATTATGATTTATTTAATAATAATTTATTATTAAGAGTCCTGATAGACTCGAGATAGAACACTATAAATATGGATATATTTAATTTTTTTCATCAGAAAATAAAAATATTATCTTAACTATATAAATCTTAAGAGGTCATCCCCTCTTAAAGTAATCATCATATTTTCTTTCATTTCTTATGTATTTTCTACGATAAAATTCTAGAAATCTTATCACTCGAGTCACAGCCTCAAGCGGGTCGGCGAGAACCCCCACCCGGAACCACGAGTTCGTGTTGGTGGTCTGAGACATACTCAATCTACCGCCGGTGGTTGCCGTGGTGTTGGATGGGCCGCCTTAACGGGTCATGAGTTGCGATGGTAATGCCTCGGTAGATTCAACCTCGCAGAAAAAGAAGGGAGAAGGGAAGAGAAGAAACGATGGATGGTTGACAACACTGCTTGAAGGCGTGCGTTGCGATCGTTTCTATTTAGGTTGAAAGCGAAGCACAAATCGATTGTAGTTGGGTATTTTTGTTCGTCGATCACCAGTTTTGTTGCTGCAGCTACAGTGTTTGCTTCTTCCACTTGGGCACCTTTTCCGTGGACGCTCTAAAGTTTGTCCACCACGTATTTGATGCAATGCTCCTCACTTTCTCTCTCCGTCTCACTCCCCATTCAATGCAGTCCCTGAGCAGACCCACCCACCTCGCCCCAAAAAGGCAATCCCTTCCTTCCCCCTTCCCTCCCCTCCCCTCTCGAATCCTCTCCACAATGCCACTGCCGCTCCTCTCCGCCGCAACATGTCCACTCAAGCCTCCCCCGGCGGCGCCTCCTCCTCCTCCTCTTCCCTCTTCACGACCCTCAGTTTCTCCTTCGCCATTGCCGTCTCCCTCGGTCTTCTCGCCGCTCTCCTCGTCGTCTCCTACATCTGCTGCCGCCGTCGACCCCGGAACCCCGGTTCCGCCCCTGGCCCGATCCCCGCCGAAGGCGTCCTCCAGCCACACATCATCTTCGTCGCCGAGGACGACGACGGCGAGGACAGCGAGGGCGGCGGCCGGGCATCGGGGCTCGATCAGGCGGCCATCAGCTCGTACCCTAAGTTCCCGTTCTCAGCAGCCAAGGGCGGAGAGACCGTCTGCTCGATCTGCCTTTGCGAGTACCGGGAGGGGGAGATGCTCCGGATGATGCCCGACTGCCACCACTACTTCCACCTCCTCTGCATCGATGTCTGGCTCCGGCTCAACGCGTCCTGCCCGGTCTGCCGGACCTCGCCATTGCCCACGCCGGTGTCTACTCCAATCTCAACACCATTGTCAGAGCTCGTCCCGCTCTCCCAGTTCGCAGCTGACCGCAGGAGGAGGAGCTAAAGCTTTTGCAAAATAATTGGTGGGTTAATTAGGTCATCTGTCTTTCTTCTTACTTTCTTCATTCTTACTGTTTCATAGACACAAGATAGGAAAACAAATTAAGTTTTGGACTAGAGTCAACACTTGTAATATAGGTATATTGAGATTATACACACACACACCAAGGTCTTTGGCTTTCCTAATATTGTTGATTAACAGAAAATTGGCAATGAGGTTCTTTTTCAGTTCGTTATGATATGTAATCCAATTTTTGTTGCTCAATTTGTTAGTCCCATACCTGAGGTAACATTAATTAATGTAATGTTGAGTTGTCAGGAAAAATTGGTTAAATGTTGGAATTTTTTCCTCCCTTGATTGCTATATAATCTTTGGTTTTTTGAGCGACATTGTGTGGATCTTCATGAGCTAAATTCTATGAATTTTCTGTCTTTAGACAGCTATCAAGGAAACATAGTGTAGTTGCAAAGAACTTGTTAAGTTTGCAAAATAATTGATTTGAATTCATAGAACCATTATCTTTCTTGCTTTCCAAATGCAATTAAGTGTGGTCGGGTCAGTTTAGGTGACAATATCATTTTCCATCAAATTTATGGATGGAAAGCTGACCCTTTTTTGATCTATTGCTTCAATTTTTCATATTATAATGCATTTGCAGATGTCTATCCAAAGGTTAGCTTGTGCCATTCAAAATAAGTGTGTAATTTATGTAAATGTATCATAAAGAGCTTAAGAGATTAAATATGTCCAGTTTTAATATAAAAAAATGACTTTTCTGGTCAAAATCATCAGTTTGGAAATGGGTTTGCAATGGAGTAGTGGTACAAAAACGATTATAAAGTGGTTTAGAGAAAAGAACTTGCAAATGTTAGGAGTATTTTGTTTAGATTATAGTTAAGCAAGCTTAAATTGTGAGTATAGAATGGGTCTAAAGCAGTCCAATTCCAGTGCACAAATCTGAAAAAAGCTGCTTGGTAATGGACAATATCTAATTTAGGTATACTTGATTTAAGCTAAGCTCAAACATAAATGAACAACCCCTGTGGTGAATAATTTTGTTCTCTCTACAGGTTTGTAGCTTTTTTTATCCTATCAAATAGTGAAAATAGTATGCCATATATGTATACATTTGTGAACTAAATTGTATTTTAAGTGTAATTGACTGGATTCTGATTAAACTATGATATTCAAGGCTCAGTTTCAATTTTCTTCCATTTCTTGCCTTTCCAAATTTGAACTTTTTGAATTTTTGTCTTTTCGAAGCAGGGACCACTCCTGAAATTAAAAGGTTCTGGGTGTTAAACTTTTGAAGTTTAATATAAACTGCATTTATGCAACTGCAATTGGTTTTCCTTTGACTCCACGTAATTACTGTAACATCTGTCCAGAATTTTTCTTTTAAAAATCTCATGAGGTAAGAGGCAGAGGACATATATAAGAAAGGGCAGTTTGCTCAAAGTTGGTGAAAGTTTATCCTTCAAAACATCAAGATGCCTGGCTATTTTCAAGTGGGCCTACTGTCACGGACAAAATTGCAAACGGCTTGTTCGTGTAATGCTGAAGCTTGTCCGTGTACCTTTTGGTTTGTCATATAATGTAAAGCTTGTAAAGGGCTTGCCCAAAGGCAAAATGCCCCTATTTGAGTGAGTTTGCGACCATGACCATTGTAGGCTTGTACATAAAGTGCAGCGTCGAGGAATACTTGTAATAGAATTCGATGCTGTAGTGGACCAATTTTATACCTTTGTTGTCTGCAACTATTACGAGCTTGTAATATCCATGGTTGGAATGTGCATCGGCTATAAAGTGTTTGCTAAAAGAATGGCTTGCGGATCCCGCGCAAGCGCTTTCTCTGTCCGTCTTCTCTTTTGCGAGTCTAAGGGATTGTAGGAGATTTGGGGGAGGTGACCTTTGCGGTGATACGCATTGGTGCCGCACGGCTTAAGCAAAACAATTAAGTCCGTGACAGATGGTATCGAGCGAGACAAGCCCACTTCTGAAACACTTAGCATGCAAGCGTGGGAGACCTAGCGAGGCACCACGAGTACAACAAGCTAAGAAGAATTGCGAGCGCCAAAGGTCGGGATGGCCGAGTTCGAGCGATGGCTCGGCGTTAACACCCAACCTTGATGGTGCTCGAGGCAAAGCGAGTGCTTAGCGAAAAGGATGAGACCAGGCGAGGTGGAGTGGGTTGTTCAACGATCGAAAGAGTTGTAAACTCAAGGAATTCGATACTCATCACGTGGCCTTGCGTGACGCGGACGATGGATTGTTCGTGATGCGTCATCCCAAGGCGATCGAAGGTCGGCGCCGTGGAGCATTAAAAACTTTCTCTTGGCGTATGCGGGATACTTTCGTAAGAGGTGAAGTGTGCGAGGTTCGAGATTTTGCTAGACCCAAAAGTGCGATCTGGTGTATTGGTGAAGTGTCACAATCTAGCAAATGCATTCTGAAAGCGAATTAGGCGCATTTGTTGAAGAGAGGCGAAGTAGTCCAAGAGGATGGTGGTCTCAAAACTTCCAAAGGAAGGATCGAAGAGCGAAGTTGCTCAACGGGACGAGATATCCAGGAGGATAAGTCCGATTCTGAGAGAAGCGAGTTATGCGCGAATGAACCGCACTAGTTGAGGAGTACCTCAAGACGGCTCGATGGATCGAGTGAAGCGATAAGAGTGTCATTGCGTGATCTCGCAAGTGGTGATCGTTGGTGGGGCATAAGCGAGATCAGTGGGGAGCAACCTAAGCAACACAAAGTAAAGGCACACTTGAGCCGATAGTGAGATCGGTCTCAACAGAGGGCTAACGTGGAATGGTTGGCGTGAGGGCCACCATTAACACAATCTGCAAATCGAGAAGCAAAGCAACTTGTGGGTAACTTGGTGAAGTACCCAAGCCGCGTGAAGGAGTTGGTTTAGAAGATGGAATGTGGAGCGGAGGCTTGGAGCTTTCCTTAGGCAGGTCGAGGACATGGACTCTTGCGAGACGAGAATCGGATCATGTCGTTCCATGGGTTTTATATTCGAGATGGAGCCGACTCATCTTGCGTGGTGCAAAGACAAAGGAGCTTTGAGGCACACGCACTTTATCTCGATGAAGCATTTGGTGGAGATTCTAAAGCGACTTGATTTGTTGAGGCAAAGTTGGTGTTAAAAGGTCTTAGCGGGGCAAGAGGATGCGAGAGATAGCTACTCTTGAAGAATATGCCACAGTGTTGCTATTCGAGTTGCCGATGAAAGCGTGCGCGTGAGATTGTGTTGGTAGGGGCGAGTCGGGATCGAGCGATGGTGCATCTATTTCGGTGAAGTCGGGGACTTCGGAGGAGCTGCTAAGGCGATGGTATCCTAGAGCTAGGCCGTCCGAGTGTGACCGAGAGTGGGTGGGCGAAGGTTGATTGCAAAGGAGCGAACGACGAATCGAAGTTGGCGAAGGCCTGCGATGTGTTGGCGGAGTCCACACATGGAGATATCGCGATTCGAGTTCATACCACGAGGATCGAGAATGCGAGGAGATGTCACAGGCGATGACATGATGCACGGCGGATCGTGGTGGAATGGTTCGTGGCAAGACCACACACACGGTGAGTCCCTTGGGGACTAGATCATGCGATGGTATGATCGGAGCGCGACTAGAGCTCCAAGTCGGTGAACAACACGACGGTAAGAAGAGCTATGGATTCAAGCAATGAATGCCATGGTACCGCATGAGGCGAGTCTTCCGTGCGTGCACCGAATGTTGCATTGAATGGAAGCCTTGGACATCGACTTATAGGAGGTGTGCCTGTCGAGGAAGAAGTTGAGATCAAGTACCAGGAGTCCCACAGGGGATTTGGATCATCTGGTAGGATGATCGGGCTGCTGAAGAGTGGAACTACTTGAGCTCACATTAAGCTAAGGAGCTCGGTAAGTCGGAGGACAAGGCCGAGTAAGCGAACATTGCGACCCAATGAAGCTAAGGAGAACAAAAATGGTGCAAGTCCGCAACATGAGTGGCGAGTGGCCATACATGGGAGTTGTAGTCTGTCTTTCCAAAGCGACAAGTGGAAGCGCCGGAGAACACATAGGTGTTGAAGCGGTGGTCGAAATATGGCGAGGAAGCAATGAGCGAGTCAAGAGGGACTCGGCTACCCAAGATCAATCATCGAGTAGATTGAAGGTGAACTCGGAGGAGTGTCACAATGTCACAGAGGCGAGATCTACCGATCACGAAGAAGGGATGCAGATGCAAGACAACGGATAGTAGTGCCGTAGGCGTCGCGGTGCCATGTATGCCGCTGAGGCGGGACTTCCGGGAGTCATGATCCCTTGCTCGTAGAGGGAGAGCGCTTGGTCGTGATATGGGCCGTGGAGGAGGAGAATGCTTTGCGCAAACTCCATGTACCAAGACAAGGTGAAGGGCGATGGCGAGAGAACCGTAAGACCAATGTCAGCAGACTTTCCATCAAGATAGCCGTGAGTGAAGGACTTGGTCGATGCAAGAGTGCATGACCAAGGATCGAAGCGAGCGAAGATGCGGTCTTTGTACCTTTACTACTCGGAAGAGTCGGCGACGAAATGATGGAGAAGGCGATGCAATCCTAAAGCGACCAAATCTATCGGAGACTTACTCAAGTTGGAGTGATAACTTCTTGCATTCGGAAGTTCAATGGCAATGAGAAGGTGAATCACGATGGCGACTCGGTGAAGGATTGCAAACACTTCAAGTGCTTGGAAGTGTGAGCTAAGAGCGGCGAAGTCTAGTAACCCGACTTGACGCACAGTACAACCTCGAGGAGGCGGGCGAAGTCAAGTAACCTTTGCCTTCTCGATTCCCAAGAGAATGGGTGAAACCGAAAGTACCCTGACTCTCTTAGTTATCCGGCAGAAGAGCTCTGCCGGATTTGAAGACCCTTCGAAGACAACTAAGTGGAAGAAGATTCGATGGGCAAATTTTGCGGAGGAAGGACACGAAAATTTCAAAGGTTGCGGCGATGCTCGTTAAAGCTCCAACAAGCATCTATCCGGTTCAAGAAACAAGAAGAATTTGAAGATCGGCGCATATCAATGATGGTTTTACCTTCATCGAGATGAATCCGCAAGAGCAGCAAGGATCAAAGACAACTCGCCAACCCCACACCAAAGTCAGAGTCATTGGCGAGTTGAAGCAGCATGGCGGATTAAAGTTCGACGACTCAACAACAACAACCGGAGAACAAATAGGAGCCAAGAGGCGCATGGCAGCAGGAGCAGAAGATCCAACAAAGAAAAGAAGTTGCGGCGTCAAGAAAGGCGGACGAGGACGTCGAAGGAATAAGTGGGGAGAATGTCACAGACAAAATTGCAAGCGGCTTGTTAGGTGTAATCTTTGAAGCTTGTCCAGTGTACCTTTTGGTTTGTCATATAATGTAAAGCTTGTAAAGGGCTTGCCCAAAGGCAAAATGCCCCTATTTGAGTGAGTTTGTGACCATTGTAGGCTTGTACATAAAAGCAGCGTCGAGGAATACTTGTAATAGAATTCGATCTGTAGTGGACCAATTTTATACCTTTGTTGTGCAAGCTGATTACGAGCTTGTAATATCCATGGTTGGAATGTGCATCGGCTATAAAGTGTTTGCTAAAAGAATGGCTTGCGGATCCCGTGTGAAGCGCTTTCTCTGTCCTGTCTTCTCTTTTGCAGGTCCTAAGGGATTGTAGGAGATTTCGGGGAGGCTGACCTTTGCGGTGATACGCATTGGTGCCGCACGGCTTAGGCAAAACCAGCTAAGTCCGTGACACTACGCTACTTAAATTGTATCTGATGGTATATGTGAAATCCAGTATGGGCTTTGTTGAACATCTCACTGGAAATATGAATAAGAAGCTTATGAGCAGCCTAAGATGGGCATTTTGTAGGAGATGTTTTCCCACTGCCCATTATCCCACAAAATATGGGGCCCCAAAATTGCTTTTATGGGATCAATCATACAAAGGTTGCAGAAATAGGGCAATGTGGCTTCCAGTCTCTCTATATTTTGTCCTATGTGCTTTTTAGAAAACTAAACATATATGGTGGGATATTGCAGGATTCTAAACAACAAATTTCCTCCTGTCCTCTCTGATGGTTGGTCATATATTATGTTCATGCTGTTAGATAATTTTTACTCATGTATGGCCTTTATCCTCCAGTTTTGCCATTAATAGTAAGTATTTGCTTAATTTTCTGTTTAACTGGTCCTAACTGCAGCATTTTACTATGGGATAGTGTAGCTATCTTGTATTTGAATTTTTCATGTGTGAATTTTCCCTTTGTCTGTAGTCTATAACAAAAATATTAAAAATGGTTCACGAGGTTCATTGTATCTGCACATCGCAGAATACTCTACGTGGAGCATACATGCTGGAGGTTTGCGGTGGTATAATTCATTAATCCATCTGTCATCATCAGACTTTTATGACCTCAGAAGAGTAGTAAACAAGTTTTCAATCCAGGAAAGACGCTCAGTCTGTTCTTACTCAAATATTGGTAAATTACTCTTTCCCTTAATCATGGGTAGTGGTGCTTTCTAATAAGTTGGAAATAGTTTCCGAATTTTATCGGTATCTAGCATATCTCTGTTTTTAATGAGAAGCTGGAAGTTTCTGAATTTCTTAAGTATATAAGATAGATTTTGATTGTGCAATCAGTATCCAAAATTTTTTTGGTACATGTCCCAAAAATGGTGTACTTCATGGAAGGTGCTTCTTCCTTGACAAGTGAAATGGTGTTCCATGGTTACAGGTGTATGTTACACCGTTTATTCTAGCCCTAGGAAGACAAGCTACCATTGTCCACTGAGAGAGTATCACTTGAAAAAGCTCTCAGTGAAAACCCAAATCCAGTCTCCCAGGTTTGATTGACCATAACTCTAGTTTGGCACAAGTGTGCTTGAGAGGCTGGGGCTTAACATGAGGAAGCTGTCTTTTTATATTCTCTTAAATGTTTGAATTTCCGAGCTTTACTTCATTTCTTCTTGCTTGAATGCTCTGTTGTATTATTTTGCTGCTTTGTCATGTTTTGCTTAGACAAAAATATTGAGGTTGATGAGTGAAGTTGATTGGAAAATAAATGTTTTTAATGATAAACAGTTAGATGTGGTTCTTATAGTAGATAAAAGGAGGAAGTTCCATCAGGGAGATTTGCAAATGTTATTACTAAACAGGATGAGATAAGTGACATTGTTGTGAGAGAGGAAAAAAGGAGACTAAAAAAAAAGTCATTGGATATTGTCAAAAGGTTTAATTGCTCTCAGTATAACCAAATATGTTGTCTTAGACCGATATAGCTGATTCTAAATTTATTAGGATATTACCACTTGGTTGCCATGTTAATTGAGAAGTACAAAATTCTGGATTTCTGTTATAGAGAAGAAAAGTTAGGATAGACGTGATGTTGCAGATATCACTCGACTCTGAGCATTTGATCTACTTGTTTTAAAGGAGGTAGAACAAATATGTCTCTGGATGTTCCTAGTAGATATGTCTATTGTTCGGTGATTTGATCTGATGGAAGTTGGCATGTATCGAATGAAAAATGAGATAAACATTGTACAGTGATCAGAAGTTAATGCATGTTGAGACATAACATATTAGAAGGATGTTATTGGAAAAGGGGTGCATTCGTATATTTTTCTCAACTACACCTACCTTCACATAAGACTCTTCCATGATTGCCCATGTGTATTTGCATGACTAATCCTTATTTATTAATTTTTTTTTCTCTATCTGAATTAACATCAAGCTTTTTTATTAAAGAATAATTCCGAGAAAAAGAAATAAAAGAGACTTGTGTCATCCCATTTATTTTTTTGAAGGTATCGACCTATGCTCCATTTGTTCTTATATGTTGCGGTCACAGGTCCCTCCTCTCTCACCTAAAACATATGTATCCAAACGGATGACCACCCCGACTATGTGGAGACTCTCTAGCATAATTTAAAAGTAGACAACGAGGACAAAGAATTATAACCCGGCCAGGTCACGGGAACGCACCTTCCACATAGAGGAGGCATCCATAGCAGGCGTTTGCTACAGTAGACTCGTGACTCATGCATGCATGGTATGGCCAAGTGTGTGCGGTGTGGCCTCTTTTTGAATTCACGTGATGACCCCTTATAATTAAATTTGATTTCATGCTCCGAATGATTGCTTGATGTTGGCCTATTCATGCCCGAGGATGTAAATAAATCAGACGTAAATTGTTTGTGTTTGGCTTGCCTTGACTTATAATGTAATGTTCCGATTCGGTGACCGTGAGCACCGCAAAACACCAGCTCACAACTTCAGCCATGTTTTCGTTTTCTGTTCACCACTTCCGGGTTGAGATTCAGATTAAAAGCCAGCAATTTTGTTTCTTTGCTTCGTAATTCTTGGAGTTACGGAAGCAGAATAGGTGTCTACATGTTGCATGCATGACCTGACACGTAGCAAACGTGGAACACACGTGTCGAGGTCCATGTAATTAGGAATTCTGAGTCTGAAGCTGACACGTCGTAACGAGTCATCAACGTAAAGAAGACGAGGCCCAACGCAGCGTGCCGTTTGCATGGGAAGTTATAACAACAGCGTTGTTTGTTCACATGGTCGTCACTAGGTGTTTGATTAAATGCTTGAGCTTTTGGGTATAACACCTCTGTCTCTCTTATTGGTTTCTTCTATTCATCCTCTCCCCCATTGCAGGATGGAAGGACAGTTATCTTTTATCCCCTCCGTTAGCAGCACTCCTTCCTCTTCCTTTTCTTCTCCCACCGCTTCCTCCTCCTCCCCCTCGACCACCGTTGTCATGGCCGAAACACCACCGTCACCTCCTCAGCAAGAACAGAAGAAGAAGAACAAGACCTTTGAACTGACGGCGCACTCCATATTTTATGTGAAGCCCACCGCCGTGCACGCCTTGAAACTCCTCCTCAACCAATGCCGGCCCTCCCAACCGACGCATTACATCCTCCGCGACGTCTCCCTCACCGCCCGCCCCGGCGAGCTGCTCGCCGTCGTGGGCCCCAGCGGCGCCGGTAAGTCCACCCTCCTAGACATCCTCGCCGCCCGCACTGCCCCGACCGCCGGCTCCCTCCGCCTCAACTCCTCCCCCCTCCACTCGGCCTCCTTCCGCCGCCTCTCCGCCCACGTCCCCCAGCACGATGCTTCCCTCCCCCTCCTCACTGTTGCCGAGACCTTCGCCTTCGCCGCCCGCCTCCTCCTCCCCCGCCACGCCTCCGCCTCCGCCGTCATCGCCTCCCTACTCGCCGACCTCCGCCTTTCCCACCTCGCCCACACCCGCCTTTCCGGCAACCTTTCCGGCGGCGAGCGCCGCCGAGTTTCCATCGGCCTCAGCCTGTTGCGCGACCCTGCGGTGCTCCTCCTCGACGAGCCTACATCCGGCCTCGACAGCTCGTCGGCGCACCTCGTCCTGCAGTCCCTACGGAGCGTCGCTGCCTCCCGCTCCACCACCATCATCCTTTCGATCCACCAGCCCAGCTCTCGCCTTCTTTCCTCCATTGACTCCCTCCTCCTCCTCTCCAAAGGCTCCGTCATCCACCACGGTTCCCTCTCCTCCCTCGACCACTTTCTCCTCTCCTCTGGCTTCTCGGTCCCCTCCCAGCTCAACCCCCTCGAGTTCGCCATGGAAGTGCTCCACCAACTCCCCCACCCGACCACCACCCTTAAAGCACAACGAGCTTCCTCCACCAAATTGATAGAACCGAAGATCCAAGAAGAAGAAGAAGAAGACATCACAGTCCACTATTCCAGTTCTCGAGTTCGAGAAATCCTGACGCTCTACGGCCGCAGCTGGAAGCTCGTGTTCCGCACCAAACAGCTCCTCCTCGCCAACACTATAGAGGCGCTCATCGTCGGCTTCCTCCTGGGCACCATCTACATCAACTTGAGCTTCGACGACGAGGGCATTGGCAAACGGCTCGGCCTCTTCGCCTTCACGCTCACCTTCCTACTCTCCTCCACCACCGAGACGCTCCCCATCTTCGTGGGCGAGCGCCCCATCCTCCTCCGCGATACTTCCTCCGGCCTCTACCGCCTCTCCTCCCACCTCGTCGCCGGCACCCTCGTCTTCGTCCCCTACCTCCTCGCCATCTCCCTCCTCTACGCCACCTCCGTCTACTTCATCACCGGGCTCTGCGCCTCGTGGGCGGCGTTCACCGACTTCGTCCTCATCGTCTGGGCCCTCGTCCTCACCGCCAACTCCTTCGTTCTCTTCGTCAGCTCCCTCGCGCCGGACTACATCGCCGGCACGTCGCTGGTCACGGTGTCGCTGGCGGGCTTCTTCCTCTTCTCCGGCTACTTCATAGCAAAGGAAAACATGCCGGAGTACTGGGTCTTCGTGCACTACTTATCTCCATACAAGTACGGACTGGACGCGCTGCTGGCCAACGAGTACAGCTGTCAAGCCAACCGGTGCTTCGAGTGGGCCGGCGAGGAGATGGGAGGGGGGTGTCTGGCGACAGGAAGAGATGTGCTGGCGAGGCGAGGCTTGAGGGAGGGAGAGAGGTGGGCAAACTTGCAGGTGCTCTTTGGGTTCTTCGCGTTCTACCGCGTCCTCTACTGGATTGTTCTCCGGAGAAGGGCCTCCGTGTCCAAGAAATGACCCAAAGATGGAAGCTTGGCTCCTCGTCAAGTTGAAGCAGTAGTGTATGGTGTAACCTTAAGTACGTACGTGCATGTGTTCCACTGTCTTCTTCTCATGTTCTTCTTCTTCCATCTGTAACCTAAACCTGCGACTAAGATCTTTAACTATCGTGTTGTTAATGGTTTGCTTCGTGTTCATAGCTTCATCTTTCGAGCCAAGCTAACCCATAGAAACTTTCTGCTGAACCCTAAGATGGAGCACCCGAGAGTTGCAGAGGCAGCGGGCAATCATGTCGTCTCCCTCCGCCACATGCTGCTGGGCCCATCCATGGCTCCCACTGTGACCTACTCGAAGGAGCACCAGCACAGCTCGATGAGGCATCACTTGGGAAGGCGGAGGCGACGGTGTCCCGACCTCTGTTCCTTTCTTGGGATGTGCGCAGAGCTCACGGGTTCTTTGGGCGCATCTGCGTCATGTGAACTTTGGCCGTGCCCTCTCTGTCGGGCTCGTTGTCCTGGTTTCCATCTCTGTTCGTGAAGCCGAATCATGCAGCCACCGCGGTCTGCATCATTGGTTCTTCCGTCTCCTAAAAGAGATGCACTCATAGCAGGGTCCATTCTCGCAAGTTTGTGAGAAACTACTTATCATACGATCCCATAAGACTGGTTTTGCTATTTGTTTCGAGGAAGAAAAATGATGTGAAATTAAACATAAATAATTAAGGACGAAATTAAAAAAAAACTTATATTTTTAAAAAATTATTATAAAACAGTTTTTTAAGTGACTATTTTACTTTTGCTCTCTCGTCGGATCCGTCGTCGCCCTATAACAATTTACCTCTCTTCTATTTTTGTCGGACTTATTATGAAAGGGTGATGAGAGTTGTTGTTGTCTATACCTACATCCTTATTCACGTGAGAGTTGTTGTTGCTTGTACTCTTACTCGTCTGAGACGATTAGGTCTAAAAGGTGAATAAGGTGTATAGACTATGCAGTGGTAAAATGATTTTTTTTTTTTGATGTTATGTAAAAAGTTTTTAAGATTGGGATGTTCTACTTTCGCAAAAATAAATATTTTTTTCGAAAATTTTATTTAATAATTAATTATTTCGATTATTAGTTATTTAAGAAATAATAAAGGCAATGCACGGACACGAGACCATTAGGGCTGAACGAAGAGACAGGTGGCGATACGCTACCAACCCAACCCCGCCTGCTGCGTCTCGCCTTGCACTACTTTGCTCGATCAATGCGTCTTGGTTTCGTTAATCTTGCGCTCCGCCCCTGGAGATCGATCGCTCGCGGTTCGAACTAGAGTGGATGATTTAGGGGTTGAGCTTGTAATCGGCTGTTAGAATTGTGGGTGGATGCGGAATTAGGGTTTTGGCAAGGGGACATTGAAGGGGCCATTCGGAGGAGCTACTGAGGACCGGGCAGTGTACACTTGCCGGTGCTTCGATCGGAGCGATGCTCTCCGCTTTTGGATTGTCCAACTACACCGCTTTCTGGTAATCCCTTGCTTTTCTGAGCGGGTATTTGTCATTTAATGTGCGATTTGTTTGACATGGCGAGTTCTTGGAGGCTTAATTGGTTGATCTTATTAAACCTATGCTTGTGTTCTGCTTCCTAGTGTTTTTCTCGAGTGATTGAAGTTAATAGCCTGTGATTTATCTATGCTAGCTACTTGATTGCTTCTATGGGGCTACAAACCTTGTGGAGCTTTGGGCTCATATATATCTGAAGTTTAAAATAGATATGCATAATCTTTGCTAGTAAGCGTGTTCGTGGTTGGTGATTGGGTAAGTATTTTTACTCTTCATATAAATTTGTCATCACCTATTTGCATCTGGATGACTTTGCTCTGGTTCTGTAGTCGTACCTTCATCCTTGAAGCTATGGTTCTATATGTCAACGATAATAGCAACAGAATTCAAGTACCATGTTATTGTAGATTACAGAATTTCTTTTTTTTCTTCCATAAATCTCCATGCCATTTTGCCTCTGCTGAAACTCATTCTCTGGAAGATCGTTAGTTTCACTTCTTTTCTTTTTTTTTCGTTTTGCACTTCTACTCTTTGCCTTAGCTCTTATTTACTACCATCTATGGCTTATCTGCATTCCATATCGATTTGATATTTCTAATGCTAAAATTACGTATATTTATTGGTTTGAAATAATTTGGACACGACTGTAATCTTTCTGACTACTAGAATGCCACTTAATTTTAAGGATTTTGGTTATTCTTCACTTCCAGTTAGTTGGCTTCCATTTATCTTGTTTCTAGGTAAATGTGTTGATGTAACTTTTAAAAAATTCAACAGCTAATTGGATTAAAACATGAGTATTGTATCATTGCTCTTGTAAAGTTACTAATAGGTCATTTCCCATTTACATATTTATTCTACCAAATTAGTTACTTATATATTTTCTGATTATTATGAAAATAATTATCACATAACATACTGGGAGTTTTAAGTAATTGTTTAAGCCATAGAACTAAAAAAAACATTAAACACATGGTAGCTCGACTATTTCATCATTTTGTAGTAGACCATGATAAAACTGTCAAGATTGCTACCTTTTACCACTAAAAAGTTGTCAAATAACAATCTTGAACATCATTTTAGAGTATCAGTTGGCAGGATTAAGATCTACAAATGCATGTCGCAACATTGTCTTTTGCTTTGGATTTGTTTAGTTCTGTATGTCTGAAGTAAAACTTATTAACTAATTTATTTGAGGATTTTTAGTAATTCAGCTATTTGTATTTTATAAATTAGCATCATTATATCAACTATCCAATAAATTTAGCCTTGTAGGTCAAGTATTGACTATAAACTCTTCTAGTTGGCCTTCATTTTGAATCAGTTTTAACAGAATCCAAAGCGTCTTACAGTTTCAGCACAAAGCAAAGCGGATGTTTCTGTTGTGTGTACGCTTGCTTGATCTGGTAGAGCACGGGTCAGCATGGTTAACTTGGTGTGCTATTTTAAAACATGGCTATGTAAATGTAAAAATCACTGGTGACATGAGATGGCTTAAAATAGATTGATGGTTCCAGGAGATATAAAGGAAGACCAAAAATAATTGTTAGAAACAACAAAAAGAGAAGTAGCGATATTACCATTAAGACAACTTCATGATGAAAAAGGGGTCAAAATTTTGGAACCCAAATGTTCTGGAACCACAGCTTGCATCATTATTGACTTGTAATTATATGGAAAAACTTACCCTTCTATGCATGCTGAGTTGGAAATTGTCAGTTCATGCAAGCAAGGTTGTGAAAATGGCCAGGTGGTCCATAAGTAGCACGGTCCTTAAATGGCTCGGCATCACCCAGGCATTCAAACTGATTTCTTAGTAACTTTAGCTGTCCAATATTTCAAAAATAAAAAAATACCAATTAAACAAGAGTACATCTTATCATATTTTCTCAACCAAGATATATAATTGATTGCACGGTAATCCACTAAAGTTTATTAATAGTTTGATGTAAAGTAAATGCATGTGGCTATCCAACTAACATCGAACCTGAAATCTTTATATTTTTTATTTCAAAATTTTCTTAGGTTTTGCTAGAATTTTTTTTCTTTTCACAGCAATTTGCACAAGACTGGAGATCAGAACTTGTTTGATCATTGATGTTAAACGCATTAATACCCAAGAAAATTCCTTGAAATGAATCATGAAAATCAAAGGATTGTCTTACAAATTTTTCACGGGGTAAATCAATATGTTTTCATTTGTTTTGATTGCTGAATTTAGTTTTTGAGGTTGTCTCCCAAGTCATTCAGGATTTCAAGCTACATAGGTGTCAAAGATGGTTGAGTTGAGCTGAAAGTCACCTATTACAAGATCTGAATGCCTTCACCATGTGTGGCACTCATTAGTTGTAGAATGTATCTGCTGCATCTTGCTTTCAACTCTCCTAAACTTTGCTGTCTGGTGTAGATGTTGCCAAATGTAAAGTCTCTGATTTCTCAACCTTTCTATTGGAGACATTTGCAGGGTGCACAAAATCAAATTCTTGTCCTGTAAATTCAAACAACCAGTTTCACCTGATGCAGGTAACAGCGACTCTCTCACTTGCGGTGGCATGCTCTTCAGCTGGTGTGACTGTTTTATTTGTGAAGGATGTGAATTTTTGCTCGAAGTATCATGAGCTTTCATGTGGCAGATACCAAATCTCCACTGCAATGGCTTTTATCACATGTTTGTTACCCGCCAAAACTTCGCTGCTAATGTTTTGGATCCTGGCATCTGTTTGACCATACTTGTACATCCTTCATTGTAACACTAGTTTCTGTAAAACCAAATCAGTCACTAGAGTAGCTTTCCTCCCCTTTTGTAATCCTTTTGTGGGGGCTGTGAGGGAATGTGAATGAGTTGTTATGTGTTCCTTAAGTGGTTAAGATGATTCGATTGTTCTGTAAGCCAATAAAACTCAAGTTTTTTGAATTTTTATACAGTATTCAGCTGTGTTCTAATTTATTGTATTCTGTTATATGACATTGCAGTTTCTTTATATACACCCTCTTCCATTTTCTTTTTGAACTTTCCAGTTGACCACTTGCAGCATGATGAAACAACATAATGGTTCCTAGACCTATTTTACCTCTTTTCTACAGGTTCCTCTTACTGTGCTTTGATGATGATCAACAATCCCTGCCTGGATTGATCACAGCTTCCTTTCTTCTTCAGAATCATTTGTCTGTACCTGAGCATGTTGAGAAACTTGTCGGTGAGTTAAGACACATCATACGAAGATGGATGTTAAAATTAAGGTTGTTTTTCTCCTAATTCATGGGTCCACATATTTTTTATTAGATAGGTGGAAAGTAATCCATTGTATGTTCATCATTTTGTTGATTTGGAACCATCTAAAAATTTGCTCTTTTTATAGGTTCATCGTATCCTTGAATGATTCCTTTGATCATCTTGCACATGCAACTTCCAGGAGAGCAAAATTTCTTATTCCATGGGGGAAGAACATTTGTACCAGCATTACGCATTCCTTTTATTTTTGTCAGTTCTGTACCACCATCTAACAATCTTGTATCGTGATTTCTTTTGTATTTGTTCGATTTCATTCCTTACTGATTGAGAATGAGATAATATTACTGAGAACTCTTTAATGATGGTATAGAGTACTCTCTTTGCTGAAATCTGCTATAGTAGAAAAAACTAATTATTCCTAACAATTACTTTGGTACATGAAGATAGCATCACAGGATTAAACTTCTTCTGTTGCATCAGTAACAACTTATATTTCTACCGTCATGACATCCAACTATGTTTAACATTCGTTTACGTTCCTGCATCAAGAAAGATGTTGCATGTTCTTGACTCTTCCAGTTGCACCAAGACAACCAGGTTGGCCTTGCTCACCTTCGTGATCTTCAGACGAGCTGATGCCAGGTGGTTCGCCAGACTGACTTTGTTGCAGCCGGAGCAGGTGCTGGTGGTGACGTCGAGAAGCCTTTGATACCCGAAGATGACCGGAGTCCGCTGGAATCACTGAGCAGTCGCACGTAATAAGCTGAAGGTGATTCATCAAACCATGAACCTTGTAGAGAATCTTGCCCTCCACTTGCATGCTGAGTTATAGCTCTGTAGATGAATGGAATGATACCTTCCATTGTGCTTGCTTGTTAGATATGGATGCTGGGAAGCTTGTGGTATTCTCTTGAAGGGAAAAGAGGGAGAGGGGGTTCGCTTAAAAGGAAGAGCTGGTTGAGGCTACATGAGGTACAGTGCTATTTGCCACTGCTCAAGCAGTAAGCCTAGCAACTGTGAGGTCAGGAAAGCGACTTCAAAACAATACAGACATGGTAGAAGGAGAAGTTGCTTAGGAAAGGTTTGTTTGTGGCTAATAGCATTCTCTCAGTTGGCATCTTGCTGAATCCATTGGTAATATCTAAGTTGAGTTTGCTTTCTGGTGGCAGATTAATTGGGTTAGTGATCCAGTTTCAACTCTTTCTTCATAGGTCACTCACTACCTCCCTTCAATAGGCTACCGGCCAATTTTATGATCTCCACAATTTGGTGAGGTGTTCCTTTCAGTGGCATCCTCAGACAACATGGGATACTATAAATGTATAATGGATGACACTGTAAATGTCAAATGGATTAGAGTATGTTATACAAGTTGAATGGGAGAATTGAATGTGATGTTATAACCATGAAGAGATAAAACTGAAATGGCAAGACTCTTCATGACTGATGTTGTATAATATTTCTGTTGTGTTTACTAGCCAAGGATAAGGGATAAAACACCTCTCTGGGTGGGGAAGATTGTTCTGCATGTTGACTATTCTGCATGTTGATCTCAGAATGCTACCTTAGAAATTTGATCGAACAGTAGAGATTGATTAAGTGGCAGATAGTAGTTCAAGATAAGATTGTAGTGGTTGTTCTTTCATCTCCCTCTATTAAGAATTAACTTGAAGGATCGAGTATTTGAGACGCATATTGTCTTATAACCGTGAGTTGCAATGTTCTGGTCGGTTACACCTATGTTTTCTAAAACACGGCAAACACGAAAAACAAAGTCAGTTGCCAGTAAGTAAATGTTAAGGCCATCCAGATTCGGAAAACAAAAAGCGAAGTGCTTTTTTAAGTGTGTACTATATTCTGTTTCTTGTTTTAAGAAACACAACAGTGGAAACCATGCACTCCCAGCCGAGCAAGCAATACACAGGCCAACCCAACAGCAAGACCGCGGAATTGGGCTCGATGCCACGAGGTCCCGTCTCCGTGGAGCCGATCAGCTGTCACTCGACGACAGGAAACACCGCTTTGCCCTATATAATAAAGCCACGCGGGAAATGGTTGGCTTCTCTTGCCATTGCGAAGGTTGTATGCTGTGTGGTTCAAGACGGGAAAATCCGTCGCACCCTTTCCCCTGTCGCTTCGCCCCCAAATCCCCCGTCTCTCCCCTCGGTCTCGCCTCGTCCTCTCCTTCGACTCATCTCCGTCGATTCGACGCCGCCGAGGTCTTCTTAGGAGGGGAGACGGACAGAGAGAGAAAGTGAGCGAGAGAGAGAGAGAGAGAGAGGTGGCAATGGCGGAGAACCCTGCGTCCGCTTCCCCCAATAAGCCCCTTACGCAACCAGCACCTAGCGTCAGCGACGCCTCCATAACGCCGTCCAACCCCCAGAACCCGAACCTCCCTTCCCCCCAAATCCCCCCTTCGCCGTCCATGACCGCCAGCGATCTCGCGCAGATCTCCTCCCCCCAATTGTCCCAACCCCAATCGCAGGCCCTCAACGCCGCCGCAGCCCTAGACTACACCAAGCAGCAGTCCATCCAATCCCAGCAACAGCAACAGCAGCAGCAGCAGTTGCAATCTCAGCAGCAGATGCAAAACCAGCAGCAGAATTTGATGTCGCCTTCTTCGGGCTTCCAGATACAACAGAACCTGCAGCGGTCCGGTTCGATGCCGCGACTGAGTCAGATCCAGCAGCATCTCGGAGCAGCGGCGGCCGCCAGCGCGATGCGGCAGCACGCAGGGATCTACGGTGGACAGATGAATTTCGGTGGCGCCCAGATCCAGCAGCAGCAGCTGGCTGCCGCAGCCGCCGCTGCAGGAATGGCACGGTCGGGGATGATTACGCAGGCAGGACAGATATCGATGCTGCCCGGGCAAACTGCTCAACATTTCAATCTACAGTCTCAGATGCTTGCTCAGGTTAACCAATTCTCTATCGATGTCACTTGTTCACATTACCTTGGCAGACAAATGAATTAATTGTCTGGAATTGTTAATATGATGAGAAGTTGGGTTTCTGGCTTTCCATTCTCTTATCAGTTCAAAGAGGAATTTGGAGTTCCATTGAAGTTACTATATGTGTTTGTTTTCAATATACACATGAAAATTTTTATTTCGTTTGATTGCAAAGGAAGAACAGAATAATGTTGAAATGAAGAGACTGCTAAAGACCTTTTCTTATTTGCAGCCAAGACAGAAGAGTTTGGTCCAAGGTGGTCAGTTCCATTCAGCTAATTCGTCTGGTCAGGCTGTGCAAGGAATGCAGAATATGGGAATGATGAGTAGCCTTGGTTTCAATCCACAGTTAAGAACAAATGGCCCTCTACCATATGGTCAACAACGTTTAGTGCATGGGCAGATGAGACAACAGCAGCTGTCACAACCAACAGCTCTTACGTCACCTCAGGTAAATGCCTCTTTGAGTAATGTATATTTTTAGTCTTTTCCAGTGGTAACTATTGAGTTGGTGAAGGTGAAGGAATCCCATGTAAGCTAGATGTGTATTCTGTCCTTAGTCTTCTAACTCTCTCTTTTGATTAGAAGAATACACTAGAAAGCAGGTGCTCTTAGTCTCACCACCGGAAAGGTGAGGTGATGGAATTGATGTGCTTTGAAGTTATGAATATAACAACAACAACAAAGTCATAAGTCTCAATTATTTCAAGTCGACTGTATAGATCTTTTGCCGCCATTGAGATCTTTAAAAGGTCATATATTTAGTGAAGTTCATATTATTTAAATATTTATTTATATTTTCTATTAAAATTTTTTGGGTCTTCGTCTATCTCTCTTCTTACCATTAATATTAATTATTTCATATCTTTTGACTATCATTTTCAGAGGTCTCCTCAGCAAATGCTCATACCATGTTAAATGATTTTCTCTCATCTTATCCTCTATCGAAACGGTACCTAGTTATTCACGAATCAAAGTATTTTTTTTTTTTTTATCTTTTTTGATAACTCCGCACATCCATCTCAACATTTTCATCTCGACAACACAAACTTTTTGTATATGTTTTTTTTAACTGTCCAACACTTAGATCTATAAAGTATTGTTGGTCTTACAACTGTCTTATAAAATTTTTCTTTTAATCTCATAGGTATTCGATGATCACACAACACTCTTGATGCCCCTCGTCATTTTAACTATCTTGTTTTTACTCTATGAATAATATCTTAATCGATCTCTCAATCTTGTTGAATAATTAATTCAAGATACCTAAGGCTTTTACTTAAAGGGACTTTTTGTCTATCTAATTTAACTATATTCTTTTATCTATTTTTAGAATCACTAAGATTATATTTTATATATTCAGTTTTAGTCTTACTTAATCTAGAATCTTTAGTTTCCAAGGCTTACCCCCATAGCTCAAGTGTATAATTGATTTCACTTAGATTCTCATCAACTAAGACAATATCATCCGCAAATAACATACACCAAGGTGGTCTATTATGCAACAGACTAGTAAGTTCATCGATGGAAATACTTTGTTGGCATGAATAAACACCTAAATTCTTTGCTCTAATTCATTCAGCTGAAGTATGCAACTTTTATTTCATAACTTTTGGTATATTCTGGTTGGATATAAAACATTTCAATTAGTATGCTTTTAGTCTGAATGCTTAAGAATATATGTAAAGGGCTTCTAAACAAAATAATGTACAAAATGAATGTGCTAGCTAGTTTGGCTCGTAAACACTTTATCATAACATCAGGCTCCCCTGAGATCAAACCTGCATTTACTACTTACCCTTTGCAAATAATAATAATAATAATAATAATAATAATAATAATAATCAGCTATACGTCAAATAATACATGCAGCTGAACTTTTAAGTTATTCTCGGTGAGTGGGTTTTGCTGACTTGCAACTTAAATTTCACAAACTGTGACCATGTAATGATTCTAGATTGTTATGCTTGTATCATCATTTGTCTAATGCTTTTATCCTTGATCATGATGCAGGAATATCGTGTTTTAAAATTTTGCAGCATGCAACAATTCCATGACCAACTTGCTCAAAATTAAAAACCTTGGAGTATCTCTTTTGCATCTAGTTAATTAACCTAAAGCATTACTTTTTATAAATTTGTGCCTTGCATTTTGATGCTATTGCAAGATTGATACCGGTATTAGGATTGGATAAGGATAATATAATAGGCATTAGCAGAACTTGTTCAATTAGATTGGTGGCTAAAGATCAATCAAGAAAAAAATAGAAAAATTTATCAGAAGTTAGAAAAAATGATTTTAAAATAAACAAATTATGTGCTAGAAAGGATTCTTTAATTTTTAAACTTCAGAAGATACCCAGAATGAACATCAAACTTAAATATAAAAAAATGATAAAAACAATAAAGTACAATAACAATAACAACAAACATCATGTCGCGATGTCCCAACTATTTGAAGCAGCTATATGAATCTTTTGTTGCCATTGAGCTCTATATAAAACAATATCTTCAAAGAATATTATTAAATTAATTATGATATATTTATTTATATAATAAATATTTGAGATAATATAGTGCTAAATAACGTATTTTATATATGTCATGCAAAAAGATCTAAAACTTATCAACTTTGAAGATAATGGTGAGCACCATGGTGGCTCAGATGCCTTTTTTATTACTGAAGTATTGGACAATGCAAAGTTGATAGGAAAAATAAACCTTTAAAAATAGAATGTCCATAGGATTTGAAATTAATGATGAATTTCATGTCATCCATCGTGATTATGTTCACAATCCTATCTTCTTAAGAGTTTCAGGATGATTAACTGTCTTCTCCATATTTCTATATTGCCTTTTAATGGTGAATGTTATGATTGTAGTAAATATCAAATGCAATATTGGCAACATCAGCTCCTTTATTTCACTGTCATAGTCACAATTCATTTTTGTCTTTCCTCTATCTTGGCTTCTCTTCTTCTCCTACTTTGTGTTCCAGTCCTTTTTCTTCCATTGAGGCTTGCAAATCAGAACATAGTTAATTTCAATGAGTTCTGGCTGCTCACAACCTACCCTCGATATTAGGCTGAAAATTAAAAAAAATTACTTGATCCTTTAATTAAACACATACAGATCAGGTGTATTTATCCAAATTGGTCAATACCCTGAACTACTGATGTGGGGAATTTGATCTCCTAGTAGTGGAGTTATAATGAATGATTTTTTGCATGTGTGTGTTTCTTCGTTTCATTAAAACTGATTAGTGCTGATAAATTTTGGCAATTTTCTGATTTTATTTGTATTTTAATATCTGTTTTAATTTTGAGCATTTGATTTTAGATGTTACTTCTTTCTTGCTGTCTGACAATCAGAACAAAATTTATGCAGCATTTTGTATTGCTGCCATAGTTACTGGATGCATAAACTTCTGTTGATAGTCATGTGGTAATTTTGTTTTCAAAATTATTGGCAATTGTTTGTGTTTTTGTGGTTCTTATTACAATAGGCTAACGGTAAAATACTTGGCTGGTCTGGCAGAAGCTGCCTGGTCAAAGCTTACCCAGGACACCATCAGCTGCTGTACTTAATCCACAAGTATCTGGGTTGACACAAAACGGACAATCGGCACTTGTACAGACTAATCTTTCTCAACAGCAGCAGCAGTGGCTGAAGCATTTGCAGCCATCATTGCCTTCACCAGGTTCTCCTTCATTTCATCTACAACAGCAGCAAAGGCAGCAGCAGTCGTTCTTGACACAGCAACTAGCTTCATCGCAGCTGCACCAAAAATCCATGGCCCTCACTCAACAGCAAATCGCTCAATTGGTGCAGCAGCCACAGCTACCTAGCCAGCAGCAGCAGCAACATCTGATACAGCAACAGCATCTTCAACAGTTTCAGCAGTTGCAGCAGCAGCAGCTACAATCTCCACGACTACCTGGGTCTGCAATCCAAAAATCTTTAAGTTTAACTGGATCACAACCAGAAACACCAGCTTCGGGCACTACCATGACTGGTGGAAGTTCTAGTCAAGGTGCAGAAGCAACTAATCAACTTCTTGGAAAGAGAAAAATACATGATTTAGTTTTACAGGTACCCAACTTACCCAAGTTATAGTCAATGACAATTTATCTGTTTTACCATGCATATGCTAGTTGTTTGCTTTTGAAATCCATAATGTATGATAACTATTTGATATATCTAACCACAAATGTTGTCAATATATGCATAAACTGATACAGAACACTGTTTGGAGTTTATGTAGATGTCTTATAGACTTTGTTGGACAAATTTTGATATTAGGAGAAACAATCTAATTTTTGTTTGTTTGTTTTATAATTTAATTTTCCACAACCTATACATTTTGGTGGATAGCAGCAAGCATGCTTGTCGATATTTAGAAGGATAAAGAATCTGCCTGGATAATGTAATGAGTTAAGGATGAGGTTTAGTCTCCTTAAGGAGTTAAAAGTGTGATTTAGTTTGTAGGTGGAGTTCATATTAGATGCATGTGTATTTAATATCCTTGAATATGCATCTACAGTGTCAATGATTTGTGCAAACTTGATTTATTTAATTTGTGGTCTTTGGTTTATGTGGGTAAATTGGATGGAGGAATTCTTTCTTCCATGTCTTGATCGTTTGGCATTTACTTATGATCTTTACTATTGTTGCAGGTAGATCCCTTGGGTAAATTGGATCCTGAAGTTGAAGACCTCCTTTTGGAGATAGCTGATGACTTCATTGACTCAGTAATGTGCATATACCTTATGTCTTTAATTTTCTTAATAGAAGATGAAAGCATAACAGTATCATTTTCTGTGAATATGAATCTTACGGATTCCTTCTTCTTCTTGTAATTTGTAACACTATCCTGGTATCTCCCTTATTTTAAGAGGTGAACATATACTGGTGATGCCACTCCCACTTCTGTTTATCTCTCATGTATTTCATGTCCACATAGGCCTTGCTTTGAGCAGTCACGATTATCATACTTCGTTCTTGAGTCAACATCTATAACTCTTAAGTTAAATATATGGGAATTTGGCATATTTAGAAGACCATATTCAACCAACTTTCTATGACAAAAAGTGCCAAGAACTCTCTTGTCAAGCATTAGAATGTTGTTGTTAAGTTTGGCACTAATAGCAACTAATGCATATTAACCAAGAAATATCCCTTGATATTGCTTTTTTGCAACAAAGAAGTTATCATTTGGTGTACTTTTTTTAGCATATTTAATGCGCCAAGAGTTTGAACCATTCCGATAAAAAATTGTTTACACATTTTCACACTGGAGCACACATGCAAGTGCAACAAATTTAGCCATATGCAAATATGGTAAACTTGAGGGGCATATACACAAAAGTTCAGTTTATTTGATTAATCTAATTGGAAACTAAAGGACAGAGTTTTGCCTATGGACTTACTAGTTCACTGCCAGTAACCGGAATCTAAAATTTTAGACCAAGTGCTAGGCATGCTACATAACAAGTTTCTAGATCTGAATATTATTTTTGTCCTGACAAATTAGGATATGCAAACTTTGGTTAAGTATGTTATGTGCATTATGTGTTGTATGGTAGTAAACATGTCTATGTTCAGCTGTGAGCGTTTTCCCATATGTGCCGCTTCTAAGAACTTAAAACTATTAGACTAGTGTCAGACCTATTTCTGCATCAACCGACTGGAGCTAATCAATGAGTGCCTATGGTCTGTGTGATGCATTCAGAATCCATCAAGATATTCTGTGTCAATTGACATTACCTTTTTTTGTCTGTATTCTAACCATTTGAAGAAGCCATTTGATGTTACAGACTATTAATATATGCAGTAGAATATATGCTACATAGTCTTTAGTCTTCGCTATAAATAAATAACTTCCACTAGTGGGCTTTCTAGAGCATTCTCCTATCTCTTTAGCATTTCTTTTATGTTGCATGTTTGTTGCTTTTCTAATGCACCTTGCCCACATTGAATAAATGTCTTCTGACCTTATCATGATGTTGCATAACATTTGAAGCTTGTGTTCTTTCCTGTAGATTTGTCTATCTAAATAATGTGAATGTTCTTTAGTCATCACATGATGAGTTTCTATCTGACCTGTGGCATTCATGCAACTACTTTTCGAAGTGCAGGTTACATCATTTGCTTGCAGTCTAGCGAAGCATCGCAAATCCTCAACTTTGGAAGCTAAGGATGTATTGCTACACCTAGGTTCGCAACTTAGATAACTTCTCTAAATATTTAATTAATTTCATTCAAAGAACTGCTTTAGCCAACATCCTTTTTGCAATTTGTGCTTTTCAATTCACTTTTTTGTATGTTCAAAGTTTATGCCCACCACCATTTCACCACTGGTTGAAATTTCTTGTTCATTTCTTTTTCTCTGTCTATCCACTATGAAGTAATCAAAGTGAAATTAGATCTTTGATATGTGAAAGGCTAAAAATTGTCCTACTTCAAATATATATGGGAAAAAACATTATTCTTCTCATTCTTTCGAGTGCTTGGCCAGCGATGACTTTTATTTGTTTGACATAACTTGAGGTCGATCTTATGCAGAGAAAAACTGGAACTTGGCTGTTCCAGGTTACACAAGGGAGGAAAAGAGTTACCAAAAAGAATCTGTAAGTGTTTCTGAGTCTTTTCTTTTTGTCATTTGCTGCATGACCTATATATTTTACCTATTTCAATTCCTGGCTTTACTTTCTGAATCAACGTAATGGGATGAATCAATTGAAATTTTATCAACGGAAAATTATCTCTAATCTAATGAATTTGAAGGTAAATCACTGGGTTACAGCCTATAGGTCACAATGCTGTGTTCGCACGAACGGGTCAGAGCCATTGTTTTATGTTGTGGTTATTGAGTTAGAAAAGAGTAGAAAGTAATGATTGTGTTCATACCTGTATATCTTTGCTGCTGATGGTTGATAAGCTCGTTGTCATTTGTTTTGTTTCACTTCACCATTTTGCTTATTTCTTAGTGGTGATGGTTTTAATCAAATGGCAAGCTGATTGTTGAAGAAACTATGTAATGATGATGGATTTCGTCAAATGACAAGGTGAATTTGTTGAAGAAACTATGTATCACAATATATGAAGCAAGGGAGCACGTGTAGTCATGGATTAAAACATACCATTCCAGAAAGGTATGGGGAAGTGTGATGCCAACACATGCCGAAAGTCTTGACATATGGTTAGACAATCTTTTGGCATGTGCCAACTGTCATGGAGCCTTACCAACTAGCACAATGTGGAAGCCTGCTGTTCTAGGAAGATATTAACAGCTCCTCTGCCAAATAATTCGGTTTATGTCCAAGACTGAGGTGAATTTATAAGATATTCTCTCTTGTCAGCATATCGAGCACTTTAGGTTCATTATTTTAGGTTATGATTCAGACATAATCACCCATAATCCTAAGGAGGTTTAAAGTAAATGTTTAAATGTTTATTTTAATTTTTTTTTCAATGTTTGACTGCAAGTTGTTGGTAGACTAAGGACATAAAGGATTTCCATGCAACAAATGTGGTTCCAATCGTCTGATTTTGTGTTTGAGTTGAACAGTGCTCATATAGAATTTAGTGCCTTACCTCTCTTATGGCAAGTTGTACCATCTCTAAAGGAGCAATGAAACAAGAAGGCACTTATGGTCGCATGAGCTATTAAGATAAGTGGCCTTTCACCTTTTTCACCAGAGCTTGCATTGCTCAGGGGCATTGTGCTGTATTTAGGAATTGACCTTGAAATAACACTTTATCATAATTTTTTTTTTTTTCAAATCATCCATGGAACCTTCTCGAGAATGATTTAAGCTCCATAGCAAACCCACTGACGTGAAATGGTATATATTATGAGGTGCCTTTTAGGGGCAGTATTCATGAACAATTATAAAAAATTCCTTCGATTTGCTTAGAAGAAAAGCATGAATTGATTTTCACTGTGCCATTGATATCTAATTTAATACTTATTTGACAAATATCATAAGTTCATCAAAGATGAATTGTGTAATGACAAGAAAGTTTAGCATTAGGCTTAACCATAAGACAAAGGTAATTAAACTACTGCAATAGGATGTCATTGATGTCTTTGATGTCAGATATTAAAAATTCTTCTACTTAGGATTCATGATAATGTGCAATGCCTCAAGGCTTACACATACGATTTGTATGTAAGTCATGATGCACGTACTATTTGTAATTTGAGCGTAAGCATTTTGCGCGACGTGTTAAGGCATCCTTTCTACAAGTTATTACACAGCCCTCGTGTCATGATTTGGTATCAAAGTAATTCTATGGCACTCCATGTGGACCAGCACGAACCAAGATGGGGATTTCCTTGTGCATATCAAGTGTTCCCATATGTTGGTCGCAGAATGAATTCTAGACCATATGTGATGATTGTAGGCCTTGATTAAGAGACTTCTGAGTAGGCAGGAACTTTGCGGTTGCCCCAGTAGTCCGACATTGGGAGATGACAAGTTGATTGGTAAATAAGATTTGATGGCCTCTGGAAGTAAGTTGGGCTTGAGTATTTTAGGTAATGAAGTAAGCCTTTCTATTATGGTGGGAAATGAATAACAGTTGGTGTGTGAGTTAGCGTATGCTATAGTGTCATAATTGAATAATAGTTTTAGTGAGTTGATTGCTATGTTTTCTATTATGGTGGGAAATGTAGAAATTTAATAAGGTTGCCATGCAATTGATCTCGTGTTAGATCTAGAGTCATCACCAATATTTGTTCCAAAGACAAACATTAGAAACCTTCCCCTATGGTTGCCATCCTGAATTTTAATGCTTTTCTTCGTATACTTACAAATCCTGTTTTCAAGTTTCTTTGCTTCCATTCATATCTGTAATTTATAAATATCTTGGAGGGGCATGTAACTTTTTTTATATCTTTATCAATATTTTGTTGCTTGATCAGCATGAGCTTCGTCAGATGATTAGAGGAGTTCTAATTTTATTATTCTAAATTGCAGTTGCCTTTGGATATCCATAAAAAGCGGCTGGAAATGGTAACCTTCTCTCATTTGCTTCTTGGCAAGCTTTTGATGTATGTTTTCCCTGTAGATCATCATGTTGAAGGTCTCAGCTAAGTACTAATCGAAGTGCAAAATTTATCAGATAAGAGAGTTGGCTGAAACACATCAATCAGAAGGAGATATAAGTAGTGGTGCCAAGGTCACAAATAAACAGGCCATAAACAATTCGGGAAGTGATCACTCAATAAAACCTTCACCCAGTTCAGAGCAGTTATCACTCCCTGCAGTTGGTTCACAACTTATGCACAAATCCCAGCGGTTTTAGATGTTGCTGTGCGTTACAATCTGTGAATTTCATCTTCCTCCTTGTGATTAACTGCCCTGTAAGTACTCTTGAATCATTTTAGATTAATATTTGTCTGACAAACTTCTTGCTGCTTGGTGTCTGGTAACTGTGCTGCAAGAGCAATATATTCACACATGAACCATTTTTCTGTGGTCAGATATGCTTCAGTAGATGCTAGAGAATTCTCTTAAAAAGTGTATTCTGTTCAGACAATTGAAAAAATCAAAAGCCATCTTACTAATTAAATAAGCTGGAGAAGAACAATGTAGCGCACCCATTACCTTGGAATTAAATATGAAACATCGAGTCCATGTTTTAAAAAATTATGACCCAGATCCAAGGCATCTATTTGAGGGTTAAAGTTATTGGCTAAAGCTAGTATGTCTCTCTGATCTCATAGCTACTGAATCTGATTAGTTTACTATATGTTAAATAAGTTGCTTTAGCTCTTCTGAGATATATGTTATTTATCAAGTATATTTTTCCATAGACCTAGAGGCAAACATCTTTTCATGTGGTAAACATAGCAGTAAAATCCGGGTGGGTAGCATGATCATCCTCTAAAAGTTTGACAGCTTATCTTCTCCGTATACTGATCTTCACGGCATATATTTCAGTTGTGTTTACCTTCACTCATTGTAGGTGGAACTGAACTGTTTAACAGTTTGCTGGATGAGTTAACTTTTGTCTACTTTTCATGTCTTCCAGGTTAGTGGTTTGCAAATTCAGTACTTGCTTTCACTAGGAGTAGGGTGATACCCGACGAACTCATGGCCAGATGTTTGCTAGTGAGTAAAGCATAGATATCTGGGGACGAATTGTTGTGTGCATAATATGTAGAAGCATGCAGCTATTGCAGGACCTTGAATGGTGAAGACTTACCTGAAAATTAGCATCTAGATTATTTTTTTTCCCTTATAATCCACTTTGTTTTCTTCTTAGAAGCTTAATTGGTGATAATTTGAATTTGTTAGTGGGGATGAACAAGAATTATTTGGGTGGTATTGCTCTGACTTGGTGGATCATATTTGTTCATAAATAAAGTGGGGAATGAAATGGATTTTAAGGATATTAAATGTCTGCTTGTTTGATGTTTTAAAATGTTAAGTCTATAGTGCCAATTCACTGCATCATGCTCTTAATTTTGTTGATTCTGATGATCACATGGTTCTTGGTGATGTAATATGCTTGGAAGTAATAGCAACCTTATGAGTCTCTTTGCATCTGCATTAAATTTTCTTCAATGTATGAAAACCCAGCTGCCTCCTGCGGGGTCTTGTACCTTTGATCACTCTGGCCTCTGTGACAACCCTTATAGCTTGATGTTCCAAAGAAAACCATTTTTCATTAACAAGAAACATAGATGGATGAAATCAACGGGACAAACATGAACCAACCTAAAGCACGTGATATATTGAAGAATCTTGGGAAAAGAAACTTCAAAACCAATATAAAAAAATAAGCAATCATAAATTACTACTCCAAGTTACACAATAATACTTAATATTGAAATATGAAATTTATCCATATCTGTAGATTAAAACCCGTATTTTGTATCAGTATCGAAAAGATTCCAGATAGCGAATCTGGAATGGGAATGTGTATATCAACTTGGATCGATATTATCTAAAATTACATTGTCCTATAAAATGTTTTTAATATATGTATATATATATATATATTGAAGAAATGGCCGTATCCTTTATATCATTATTCTTTATTTTGCCTCCGCACTCCTGTGTTATTAAAGACATTATTTGGATTATTCGTTTTGTTTATTGGATTAACTTAATATAAAAAAAAGTTGGGGGCCGTCTATTTGACATAGGTCCGTCTCTTTGTGTGGGTCCCGCTGGGGCCCAGTTGTTTCCTCCAATCACAAGAAGGGAATGCAGCAGGGTACACAAAAACAGAAAAGAGAAGTCTTTTGTGGAGTTTTAAATGCAGTTATTCGCCCGCTTGACGGCCGCCAAAAAGCCACGGGGAAGACACGAAGAACTCAAAGCTTTCGGTGGTGGGGTGGGGGGTGGCTCCGATCCATCGCGCGACCTCGTCTTCGCCCTCGCGGAAGCCGCTTTTGCTCACGCCGCGATCGGAGAATCCAAATCGGTAACCTCCTCCACCCTCGATTCCCTCACTTCTTGAGATCGCTGGGGTTCCCTCGTCAACAACCTCTTAAGAACGAGTTCTTGATCGGACAGGGTTCTCTCGCTTGGCTCGCATCTTCCTGGAAGGGCACGGAATCGCCAAAATCGGTAGTGTATTATGATTTCTTCTTCCTCTGAAGATTTCGTTTCCCACTCTTAGCTGGGTAGATCGGTAAAAGATTGGTTAGTAGGGTTCGTTCTTGGGGTTTTCTTGAGAGATCTTGCGGTAGAAGAGGGATAAGCGTCAAAAGGTAAGCATGATGATATCTACAATAGCGCTTTCTTGGAATGCTTGTGGGAACTCTCCGGCTGATAAGCATGTCCCACATGTAAAGATGATAGAAATCTGTGTTAGCTTTTAGGAGGCAAGAAAGATATCGATTATCTTTGAGATTGAGCATGAGAAAGGTTGGTCGGTGGGAGTACGTTCCTGGATTTTTCCTTGGGAAATCTTATGGAGTGGTCGATAAGATAGTGCCTGCACGAAACGATGATAGAAATCTGTGCTAAAAAGATATCGATTACCTTTGAGATCGAGCATGAGAAAGATTGGTTAGTGGGGTATGTTGTTGGGCTTTCATTGGGAATCTTGGGGGAGAAGGAGGAAGAAGCATCAAAAAGCATAAAGATGCCCACTCTGACTTGTTACTCCTTACCTTTAATCACTTAACATCTCTCACCATTCGATGCGCCTCGGTTGAAAAAAAAAAAAGATCCATCCTCAATTTTTGATTCATTTAATTCAGCTCATTCGTGATAGCTTTTGACTGTTAATTCTAGCATAGTGCTTTTTCTCATGGTCGCCCAAATGTCAAGATATGATGCTGCATACCGATTGAAATGCAATAATGGCAAGGTGCAATCATCTGTTGTTAGCTTCCGATGAAGCACCATGCTTTCTTGGCCACTCAAATACCATAGCTAAAGTTCTCAATCAGTCCTTTCGAATTCTTTATCTTTTCCCGATCAAGATCGTGATGGCAGCTATCTTAGCGTCAGAGGGATGACATACAAGGAAATAAAAGAGGCATTATGCTATGAAGTCAATTTTGATGGTAGATGGCAATTTTTTTAACTTTCTTATTGAGTTAGAGCCACTCGAAGCATTTGGACTGCAACAACAATAACAAAATCAAAAGTCTCAACTATTTAGGATTGAGTACATATATCTTTTGCTGTCATGTCATGTGCTTAGTTAAGTCTAGAATACTTAGACTTTTTATTTATAGTTTCTGTTAAAATTTAGAGTACACAAAACATTTGGACTAAGTTGGAAAAATGTGATGCCGGTTTCTTGAGCATCAATGTCAATAGATGATACACCCGTCAGTTCAATTATCACCCGTCAGTTCAATTATCACATTCTGAATACGGGGATGATGCATCTGTGGATATTTTTATTATCATTTAAAAATAGCTCTGTGGGGAAGCTTATTGATTTTTCGCTACGAGAACAAAAGAGAATGTGTGTTTTGGAATTGGGAAGTCTTCTTCTGGTTCCAGCAAAGGTCCATGTGTGTATCAAAGCTGAAGGATTCATGATTTCTCGAACTAGTTCTTAGTCCAAGAGTATTTGAGGTCAATTAATGAAGAAACGATGACGGATTAGCTAAAAGACACAATGGTGGAAAGATGATCGACATAAACCAAAGAGATAGAAATGACAACATCAACACATCGCTAATGGAATGCGCGAGCCTATTCCTAATAAATGAAATGTAACCATCTTTGGAGCTAAATGTTCGGTAGTATCACTAGCAGATTTTTTTTTTTTGAGTTTAAATCATGTGTTCTAATGACAATTTATCCTATAATACCAGTGCAGCAGGGACACGATGTTGGATACAAATGCAAGCCACATGTTCCTGCAAAGTATCTAGTCAAGCTGAAATATCAAAATGATGTACGCAACCAGAGGTAGACCATTCATCATGGAGCCTTTTTATGATCACAAGCACTGTTATGGGCAATATGTAAATTCATTAATATTACTTACTGTGCACCATTTTAGTACTCCACCTCGTTCTCTAGTCTCTGAAACTTGCCCTGCAGCTACCTAAGTGCCAAATATGTCACTCATATATCACAATGGTAGCATTTTGCACGGACAGATTTTTCTTTTTTTCTTTTCCTGAATTGTCATGGTTCCTGCATTGGTAAACTTAAATTGATCCATTATGATAGTTTTAAATATGAATGACTACTCGCAATCATGGGAGGTGCTGACTAACTTGGTTAATAAAGACTTTTATAGATCATGTAGATCGTTAGATCAAATTTCATCTTTGTCGCTTATATTTTACAACAAAATAAATAAAGAGGAAAGGTCATCCATATCATGAGTTTCACCACTTATGTGACGGGTTCTTCTCGGTGCTTGCAACTTGGAAGTTCCATGTGTTATTACTGAACAAATGTGTGGATAGTGCAAACTGTATGTTGGTGAATTATAAGTGTCGCTCAAAGCACATTGTCATTGCTTATGAACATGCCTTTTGGTTTGAGATAGCAGGGCAGCCTATACAGAACATGTCAAGGATATTTATTATATAGTTTATAAATTTTTTTTGTTAATTACATATTATTTTCTGTAGCCAGTTATTTTTAGTTTTTGATCTCTCTGTTTTAAAAAGTTACTTAAAAAAATGAAATATATAAGTCTATTTATCCTAACATCATTGGTTTTATCAACAGAAACATGAAAACAAAGGATAAAAAGATAATTTTAATATTTCAATTAATAGTGACAGACGATGGTGCCACCTGGGGTTGGAGATGGTTATTGTGAATAAGGAGGGTGATGACAAGATGTGAGGGTCGCTTAGTAATTGTGTCGACATCGACGCAAATGCATAGCAATATCACTTAATATCTATGTTGGCACTAATACAGATGTCGAGTTGCTCTTTCGTCGCTCGACAATTGCGTCAACATCGATGCAATTGTCAAGCGATGAAAGAGTCATCGATATTGATACAGTTGTCGAGTAATAAAATAATCGTCAATGTAGATACAGAGTGGCCCTCACCTCTCGTCACTATTCTCCTCAACAGTCACCTGTGACGTTGTCGTACATCACCACTAACATCGTCTGCCATCATCAACTGAAATATTAAAATTATTTTTTTTATCTTTTGTTTTTATATTTTCATTGATATAACCGACAGCGTTAGAGTAAAAGGGTATAGATGTTTTACTTTCATAATTATAAAGATATCAATATAATTTTTTAAAATATAAAAATCAAAATACGATAACTAATTATAAAGAGATAATTTATAATTAGCCCCCTTTTTTTTTCATTAGTGACGTGTGTGTTGTATGTGTTAGCTATTTTCCACCTCCTTGCCTCAAGATATGCATCCCATCAGGTGCCGTGGGATGAGTGTTCAATATTAGGTTTTCAGATCTGACAATCCTGGAAGTCATCAGTTCGACAGATGCCAAGAAGGTTGGGTGCCCTTGCAGGCTTGTGAATGAGATACCTGTGGCCTGGCTTTTCTGTTTTCAAACAGGATGAATTGATAACAGAAGAAAAATAAATAACAGGTTCAATAATTGTGCAGAAATGATATCAGGGAATCTGTGCATGAGATACCGGGTATCACATTCTACGTTTGTGACTTCTAACACAGTCTTAATGTTTTTGTTTTTTTCTTCTCAGGCATCGCGCGCATTCAGTGCATACAGGAAAATATAAAGACCCCCACACCACCCCCACAAACCACCCCCCCGGGACAAACAAAAGGATGCACTGCCGATAACCAAAAGGGAAGGCAAAGTTTGAAATAAGCTAATAGAGTTGTATTTAGACACAAGTCAGTCGAACAACCTCATGACACAAATGTACAACAGAATCAGAATGCATGTGTACGAGGTGGCTTACGCACATCAAAGGTTACATTTGAATTTTGAGAGACCTAACTACTACATCCGCCTGCGCAATCGCCTCCCCCCGTTCAAATCAACACTGTCCATTGAATTCATCCCCAGGTTGCTGCTACTGCTCCTCTTTCGGCACACCTGACCAGCATCGTTATCCACAACAGCAACAGTTTCCAAAAGTTCTGCGAGCACCGACGGACACGTTCCCTCCAAATAGTTGTATCCTTCAGTCTGCATCACAGCTGCAAGTAGATGATGTAGAAACTTTGGACCATAAGCAACAACAAACAGTGATCATCTCACACTTTAAAGGCCTTTAAAATATATATATATAAAAAAAAACCTGATTCTTCACCATTTCTCTAAATTCACTATCAAAAGATATTACAAATATGGCATATTTTAAGACAAAGGGCATGCTGCTGCCATTTGACACAACAGATATGTATGCCTTTTATACCACACAGTCAACACCATGTGCCAGAAAGATACAAAGTAAAATCTGGTTCAGAACATGCAGACCACAAAAGACAGCAAATAAAAAGTATGAAAATTGGCCAGATTGGGAGAAATGAGAGAGTGTATTTGTTGTCAAAAGATGACGTTTCTGTGGTAAATCAAACCCACCCTATTAGAAACTTTGGGTGACTAACATGGAAGGCTAAACCCTATGGACCATATCAAACGTCAATAATCACATTCCACACCTGCTCAGATCCAAGTCTTCTCTTCCATCCATCAAAAACTAATGAGAGATCCAAGAAGAACATATATCTGAAAAAAAATGAACTCGGCAAGGTAACTAAGGGATTTCTCCTTTTTTTTTTTTTTAATAATCTCTTAGATGAAAATTATATGTCAGAGGAGGATTGCAAATTCCAACCATAATTGGTAAGCAAAGAATTAAAATTGGTCACATTCCTGTAAAAACATAACTATATTGAGTTTTCAGGGAGAAAAAAAGAATAAGAAATGTGTGTTTTCAAGACTCCTTCCACAAATGCAGCAATTATTTTACATTTCACATTTTTCATAACAGAACTACCAACTGCACCCACAACTTCACTGGACATCCACTTGTTACTCAAACCATCTCTTAGGTTTAATCCAACATCCCTATCTTTCAATGTGCTTTTGACATTAAACCTATATCGCATTTTGTTCTTCGCGTAGCAAATTCAATAAGCAATGAGAAAAGAGGCCACTAGGCCTGATAATTCCCAACTACCAATGCCATCAAAGACACACTTATGTCATGCTAAGGCTCCAAGGCCCAGTAAAGCAGATTTTGAGCCTCACTCAAACCAGTCTCATAGCCTTTACTGACCTTTTTTTATTCCAAGAACAATCACCAATGATGCATGCCTCTATCAATTTGAGATATAATTCATTCTTCATCACTATTGAGAGATTTTTGTGACGCAAGAGATTTATGTTAAATTTACAAATCGAATGGGTAAATCATATTTTCCTTCATTAAAAAAAGGGAGATTCAATAATTGAAATATCAAATTGTCAATCGCATCTATATTCCCCTCTCATTTGACTCTTCTTTCCTTTGTTATCTTCTGCTGTTGTTTCCGTCTTCATCTTGTTTTTCATCATCTTTAAGCTATTGCTTCTTTTGAGATAATGAAACAAATCGTTTATAGGAAAAACTTAAATATCAACTCATTGCATATTTAAGTTGCTTTCTTTTAGTACTAGTATTGTTGCCTCATCTCAATCCTAGGCTTCAAGAGATGCTGGCACCTCGATGTGCTATATATAAACCTTCAACAACTTTGCTAAACACGAAACGTAATCTAATCAAGGCTGGTGACTCAAATCTAACCATTTAAATTTCAGATGTCTACATACAAATTTAAAACCCAACACAAATGGTGAACCCAGTGCAGGAAATCCCACCATTGGATCTAGAGAGGGTCCATGTACGCATCCTTATACACAAATTTCTCTGTCATCTTCACTTGCACTATTGCACAATAAACATCCATGTACTATAAGATCTAGAAAAACCATGCATCAATATACATAACTGTAACATGTATGCTAAATATTACCTGCAAGTGGACTGCCTAAGTCATTTAGCATCAGGTAACCTACTTGCAAGTGTTTGGTAGCCAGTAAGTATGACATTTGCAGCATTCACATATGCAACTAGACCTTTACATGCTACATGTAGCTTGCAGTTTGAAATTCTAGGTTGCAAATCACAATTGGAATTGAATATCCCCTCCATCCTCTCATCTGTTGCCTCTTCAGACTTCCCACCCTTTTATCCTCTACTGTAGACCCAATAAACACTGCCATGTCCTTCATCGTGCATCCTTTTACAAGCACCAGCAGACATGCACCTAACTTAATTGCAACCGCAAGTAGCATATATACATGCAAGCTTCCAGACAGCTGCACATGTAACTGCTGCTTCCAGCATTTATGTTTGACAACAATTGTCGCTTGCATTCCAGGTCTAGGTAACCCAATGCCAATGCAAGTACATTAGTTGCGCTTAAGCTGTTCTTCATCTGACTCGAAACTTGAACATTCACTTGTACATGTTCTTCCCTTGTATCTTTCTTCTTTATTGACCCTACATACATAAAGCTATGGCCTATGCAACTACTTCATATCAGATTGCAAACATGGTCCACAGAACATAACCGAGCCAGCATTGTTCCAATATTATCATAGAAAAGATATCTCTTGCCCATAGTAGATCATACTTGTATACTTCTTGCAATATTTATGATAAAAGGCATCAGTAAGAGTACATCAAGAACCTCAATAATTTGTTATAACAACACAACTCCAGAACCAAGCACAAAAACAAGACCAAGTATACAATTCCGTTTACATTTTTACCACCTGAAACCGTATACAAGTTTTAACAGAAATAAATTATCTATTATTCCTCTTCTTTGTTTCGTTTTTTACATAATCTTGACAAATAGGCTAATATCTCATGTTGAATTGATTAAGTACCTTTAATTTCTTCCACTATGCCGTCTTCATATCATTTGATATGAATTCTTTTCCCAAATAACTATTTTGTACTCTCTTCCAATTAACAGAATCTTTTTCTGCGCATTCATCATCAATAGTCAATTGGTCAAACTTCTATTCTAGACACCTTCACTCTAATGATGAAAAATACATGCCAACAATACTGGTGCTATATATTCTAGGTCTTTAGAGTTCATACAATAAATCCGACTAACAAATCAGAATCAATAGGGGCCTAAAATATTGACCTTCCAAATGCATCCATCAAAAAATACCATGAGCTTATTTAGCCTACGTTAGCAAAACTTTTGACTAACTTCTACAGTTAACTTAGTGGCAGAGAGGTAGTCACTCTATGATCTTCATAACCTCTTGACAACCTTCGGACAGTTATAAACAAATATATATATATATATATATATATATATATATATGAAGCATATATTGAATGTCAGTATGATGTGATCGTGTAGCAGCAGATTTCACTTCTGCACTTTAAAATGATTATGCTTGCAAAAACAAAATGAAATGTCCTTGCTATAAACTGGAAAATTAAATATTTTAATCATAAGAATTAAAACTTACCTCCTAAGTTTTCTCGAACAGCTATGAATTTTAGACACACATTCTTCAGTTGAACACATTGGTGTTGTTCAGCGAGGGCTAAGGTTGTTGCTACTGTGTCAGCAGTGATTCCTTCACATAATTTCGCTTCACACAGCAACCTCAGACGATCCAAACCATATCTATCAGCTGCAGCTAATAAATGTTGTATCATTATTGTGGATGTACACATTGAAATTGAACCAGTCAATTCATGAACATCAGGAAGCTCATCCGAATATATGAAAATGAGCATGGCCTGCAGCAGAGAGTAGTCAGATAACAAAAATGACCACGAAAATGTAAAAATTAGCTTTCTACAAATATCATAAATTAACTTTCTAAATATTTGCATAAACTATTCTGGGAAAAGAAAAGATTCTAAAATGAACATCCATATCCATAGCAGTACATTTAAACTGCTTAGTGTCTGATAGTAAGGAATGGCATTAAATTGTCAAACAGAATATAATGTCATATTATAAGGAATTGATGTGAATGCAAATGGAAATTGTAAGATTTATAATCATCTTCTAAGCAAACTCTTTTAAGATTGCGCAACCATAGTCTTGATAGTACACGTGCCATATTATAAATGGTGCCATACTATTTTATCCAAATTTGTTAAATATGGTTCCTTTTTTGTTTCGAAGATTAACCACAATGTCAGCATGTTCTTCAATCTGGAATAAGTTATTGATTTAGGCAACGGAAATTAAGCTAGGCCATCCATGCATCAAGAACAAATCTGCAACATGTGAATGTTAATCAATTGAAAAAAAAGTAGAGGAAAAAAGATATAGGAAATACAAAAAGAAGTATCTGAAATATAAGCGTCAAAGCATTATGCATGTTCAAAAAGCTCAAGCACCATGAATAAAGCCATTGAGCAGAAGCAAGTCTATTTGACACAACCAGACAAGAATCACTTAAACCTTTAAACATATCGAGAAAAGGTTCCAAAAGAAAAGAAAGGTAGGGTTTGTGACTATCATATGTTCAACCAAAACAGTCCTTAAAGGTCAAACAATATACCTGTCAATATTTTTTTTTTTACCTGTCAATAAATTACTGCAAAACAAATGCTACTTGCCAATGCAAAAAAATAAGGGCCAAGGAGATTAGGACCAACAGAAGTCATAAAGTTTTCTTCAATGTGGATAAAGTCCCTAGAAGAAGAGGTGATTTCTCTCTCTGAAAGAGTCTCAGACACAAGAATCTTGAGTATGTTGAGAAGTGGTAAAAAATTGGTTGCAATTTCTTTTCTTCTTGACTGGATATGTGCTTGTGTTAAGTTGTAAGTTCAATTATTCAAATATCAACTCAAAAGAAAGCCTATATATGTTTAGCAGAGAGTAATTACTATCTGAAAGATCCACAATTTCTAAGAGCATAGAGCCAGCCATGTATGCCTTTTAACCTTTCCAACAGAGGTGAACGTAAAAGCTGCAGTGCCATTACCTTGAAAACAGGGGGTTCCACATCCTCTACGTCTACTCTATCCACATTAGGATTCCCAACAAGGCCATAGAATTGGGCATTAAATACCGGAGAGCGAGCAGCAAGAATCCGCTTGTGCGCTTTAAATGTCTCATCCCCAACATGAAAAACTATGTCAGAACCAATGCCAGATTTCAACAGCTCCTTTAGACACTGACCCAAGTCTGGTGATGGTACACTAATGGAAAACTGTGTTGGTGTTTCGATACGGTTCCTGACAACACCAACCGTACAATGCATAATCAGACAGTCATCCTTGAGGTAATCTGATGTTTCTAAAGCTGTTCTTCTGTAAAATCTCTTGTAGCCCCTAGCAAAAATGAGAAATACTTTACACCATCATAAAGTTTAACAGTAATGATAAAAAAAAGAACCTAAAACAATGAATATGATAAGAAACAGAGGGATAAAAAAGGCAACAGAACTGCCCCAAAAAAGGACTGAACAAATAATTATATACAACATTGGTATAAGCGTATAACCACTCTAGAGGATAGGTCCTTGTATCATGGGAAGGTTATTCCTTTGTAATCTAAATTATCAGTAATCAGGTTTCAAAAATGTTCTCTATGACTGCAGGGGTAGGATTTGCATACATCAAAGATCCCCAGACCCCCTGTTCGCAGAAACTCATACACCGGGATGCCCTTTATAGTGGTATTGCCACCCTAATTGACTGGCTGCAGTCGACAAATCAAGCTTAAAGTGACTCTCTCTGTATCAAACTTGTAATAGTACAATTCTTTTAAATATGCCAAAAATATTGTTTCTTCATATGAGAAAAAGTAAATCTATCTCAAAAT